>CM023831.1:16736950-17061423 GCA_013266295.2 Branchiostoma floridae x Branchiostoma japonicum
GGTTGACATTTTGGGCTGGCAGAAACTGGCCTTTTTCACTTCCTAAAAATGGGTGCAGCAAAGTACAGATCGTTCCACTTTGACTCTGTTTTGCCCTCAGACTCTGCAATAGTCCAGATCAGGATGATGATTAACATTTGTTGATTTTTAGTCAAAGATCATATAAGTTGAATTGGTGTGCCCTAAATGAACTTCTGGCAAGAAATCAGGTAAATTTGAATTTAAGTACCTTTTGTTTTAGAAAGACATACCTATCTTGAACCTCGAATTTGTAGCACCCCTGATGGGGTTAAAGGGAAAAACCGTTTGCAATTTGTAGGCACAAACACTCTAGATGTGTAAGATTAACATGATACATTATGTTTTATTTTACTCAACCTAAAATCATGTTGTTCTTAAAACTAGTTTTTGGGTTGAAAAGAGACAGTTCAAAAGTTTTTGCTGTATACATAGTGTACAACGAGGACATAAGATGATACCTTTAGATACTAGAACTTTAATTCAAACATTATAAGTTTCATGTCTTGAGAGAGGTTGGCTTAAGCCATGTTAAGTTTTTATGCAGATCGCGCATTTGTCAAAGTATGGTTGCTTTCAATTTCGGAAAATATATAACCAAGACTATAAATTTAGTGTGAGAGTCTCATGGTTTATTTTGTAAGAATTGTACACAGGTTCGAACGATAGATGTAACAATACACACTGTAGCAACAGTTACTGTTATTGTCCTTACTAATCATCGCCCAACTAAGAACAGGGAGAGTTTTCCCATTCTTTGTAAAGAATGAACAATATAAGTTCTGGTTAATCTAATCCTTAAAATCTAGTAGCAGAGGAAGTTGCATATTTTTCATGCACTACTTTAGAAACTATCAAATATACAAATAACCTATTCGCTCATTTTTACAAAGTCATCATTACTGCTGAAGTGTTTGTTTTTCAAAATGAATGTTGCCTGTACACATGTCATACCAACAGTAGATTTCACTTTTGTACTATAATATAATAATTACCAAACAGTGTTAGAGAAAAAAAACTTAGCTGGTGACATGTTTATAACATACATATACATATATGAATATGTAGTAAAAAAGCACGACGCCGTGTCGATGATAAACAATACGTATACTTAAGAACAATAGAAATGGACTGAGCCCACCCTTTAATTTCTGTTTCTTGGATGTTTATGTAACAAATTGCCACTTTCCGTGTGGTTCTAAGTTATAATAAACCAGTTACTACTCTTATAATAGCTGGCTAGGCACTATCAAATAACAATATTTAATTCTGTTTTAGAAAAAAATAGTGTTTCTCACCAACTCATAAATGCATTAGATGAAAATAAATAATTCTACTGACAAGAGAAATGAGTACTGAATAATTACTAATGATGATTTTTGCGAAGTATCTCAGTAGTGTTGCCTGGCAACAGGTTTGTACCATCATTACTAGCAGGGGTGCTGCTGTATGGAATTATGTATAAAAAAAAAACCTGCAAAACACTCTTCCTCTCCCTTCTAGAAGTGAGATAAAATCACGAGTCAATATCATCAGATACTTAAAAAAAAATGATCCACGTTCATTAGGTATTTCAATGTCATATTTTAAAGAAATCATCATCATCATCGTCGCTTTCAAGTTCATCTGTCGACTATGAGGGCCTCCACCGCTTTCCACTGTCTTATGTCCTGTGCTATCCTTCGTTCCCCTTCCCAAGTGATCCCCATCTCTTCTAAGTCTCTCTTAACAGTTTTTTCCCAAGTCATTTGTTGCCCCCCCCCTCTTTTTCCACGTGGTACCCAGATCAGCGCCATCCGAGGGAGGCGTGTTCTTGACATCCTTGCCACATGGCCTAGCCATCTTACTCGTGCCCTGCGTACCAAGGTAGACAGACTGGGTTGCCCTGTTCTCCTACGTACTTCCTCGTTACCTTTGCCAAGAAGCTTATGTTTTCGTGGCCGTGTGTGTGTGTGTCTGTCTGTCTGTCAACAGCATAACTTGAGAAGGCTTACATGGATTATCTTTATATTTGGTAGGTGGGTAGGTCTTGAAATGATTAGATTTTGGGCTCCCTTGCGGCTTGTTATGGTACTGCAGCGGAACTTCCGGTTTTGATATCTCATGATTTTTTAATAGTAGGTAACTCTTGTGCTCGGGAAGAAGTGACATAAGTTTGGGCCCCCTAGCGGCTTTCTCTGGAACTGCAGGAGAGTTTGTTTGAAAATGTTTAAAGTAGGATAACTCAATAACCGGCAATAACATCGCCATATATCAATTATGTAAATAAAGACCCAATTTGCATAATCAATGAGAAAATACTATAATTCCCAGGGGGGGATGGACGCCTCGCAAAGCATGACGGGTAATTTTTCCGGTCTGAACCGCAGCGGGCTCATTTGAGCTGCCAGCGCCCGCCCGGAGCAGACGTCTCCGGAGCTCCATATATACATTCAAAATGGCTGCCGCTCGATGATCGCGATCTTCTAGTACTGTTTTGATCGTCAGGAACGCGTTTACGGGCCATCTACTTGTCCCCAGATGATATCAGGTTCGTGTAGACTTAGTTCACGGTGTGAATCTTTTAGCGTAGCAATTCTAATCGGTATAGATAAAATAGCGTAAAAGAACGACCTCACAACAGTGATGCAGTCGATCGGAAGCTACTAAAAACTGTGTCCTACGAGGGATCTTACAACCTCTACCACACGTGTCCCCACTTACTATTGGGTTCCGGAGGAGTAATGAAACATGTACACAAATGTAGTTTTCTTCGTTGCGATGTTCAGCTTTGCAATTTATTGTCTTATGCTGCGCAAAGAGGGGGAGGGGGGCGATACTTTCCGTGAGCTACGTGTATGTTCGGGCGATAAATTTGGGAATTTTATGTCGACACGAGGCTTCTAACTTGGAAATAAGCTTACATAGATGATGTTCACCGTACAGTTTGTGCTGTCCAGAATTCTTAACTATGTGTTTTTGTGTGTAGTTTTCTGTTTTTGTGGGATGATATTGTAAATTGTGAATACCATTTACTGTACAATAATTTGTAATCTACTTTTACATTGTTCATATGCTCCACAGACTGGGTATTGCAGGGCTTTTGTCAGTCCTTCCTACATCTTCAAAACCTTTCACCATAGAGGACTGTTGTGATAGCCGTCTGTGCCTCATGCTGGCTACACAAGGATCATGTGCATGTGCCAAGGAATTATTTCTTGATCAACCCACAGAGCTGAACACTGACATAATCTACAAATATATCAACAGCTTATGATATGACAAACATTATATAACATAATGCTTTCCAAAAATGAATGAATTATTTGTGTTGGACATTAGTAAACTTAACCACTTGCACTTATTCTTGATACATCATGGTGCTTTATGTATATCACTATATCTTGTACAAATGTAGATGTAATGTGTGCACGGAACTTTTGCAACAAGATTTGATTCCTCAGGATAAATGCATTGATAGTAAAGGATCATCACTTACTAAGTTGAGCTCCCGCTCGAACCAGTCCTGAGAGACTCCTCCACAGCACTTTATCCTCCTTAGTCTATGGCCCTTCATTACTCTTTGCTACAGTCTGTATTTGATGTGTTGTTGCACCACACTCTATATGTATGGCTCATGCTGCTATAATTTTATTGTTATTAATTACTTTTGCAGAAAACAGTAAATGATGTCAATGGTTGGCATATAATTTGATGAACGTGATGGTGTAGTCTAGATTGTCCGTTTTTGCAATTATAATGCTTATTCCAACCAATATTCGATATCAAATACTGTAAATGATTAATCCCACATATGATGACATTATTTGCCTTGTGGTACATTTTAATTACAGGTCTGTATTAGGTATCTACCATTTTAGCTAGTGCAGTATATGACTAGTGTAAGGATTGCTGTGTATAGAATGTTGACTGTACAGACTATAGATTGTATGCATGCAGATTGTATGTGCCTGTCAGGTGACACAGATTCCTCCACAAATCCTTATACATGTTCCACAATTTACCACTTTGCATTCAAATAACCTACTTATTCACTTTGCGGAAAAGAATGTGGATTCATCAGTGTAGTATTGACCTCAGATAGTACATGTAGTATTGATTCTAAAAACTACATATAGATTGAAGATTGCACTTCTGTGCAGAATGCTGCTGTTCCTTTACCTTTTGTGCAATAAATAGCTTATGTAAAAGCATAAGCTATAAAATAGCTTATGTAAAAGCATAAGCTATAAGCATATATAAGAACCTGAAGTTGAATTAATTTTTTTGCAAGCAGTGACTGAAGCATGCATAACATTGCAAGAAGTATATTTTTGTATACTATATCATAAGCAAATGGCGCCAAGACACTTTATTCTTTTGCAATAAATATTGTATTCTATGTAACTTTTGTAAGAACTTAATGTTGGAAATTTCCTGAGATGTCTCAAATGGAATTTGTACACAGGCAGTGACTGAAGCTTTAAGTGACAGGAAATATGTGTGTATTCTAAACAGTCAACATATTCTAAGGCTAGACATACAGTAGTAAACTGTCAGAGCATTATCAAGAGGACACCAATCATAGTGTTCGCTGTCATGTGGATACGAGGTACTGTATATTGAAATTAAATTTTTTTGTCAAATTCTTATAAGTTTAAATTACAAATGTATGGGGGGATTTTTCTCAATTCTTCACAGCATCTAAAGCCACATTTTTAATCCCTGAGTCTGCAAGCCTTGACACTCTCTCTGATATGGCTCAGTCTCTCAGCTGATGACATTCTTCAAGCTAGAAAGGAAGATGAGAGTATAGTCAGGTATACCACAGGAAATTTGACAAGTAGTATAGGCAGCTGATGAATGTATAAAAATGCACTTATCATCATCATGTCCAAACTGTATTAGACTAACAGTCAATCTGAACATCAATGTTGTGACCACTGACTATAGCTAAATCCCTTTATGTTGGTAACAAACCTCAAGCAAAGTGTGAATCAACAACAAACTACTTCAGGTAAAGGTTTGAACAAACTGTAGTAGTAAGCCAACCTCCTAAATTCTACAAACAAGTAACAACAAAATTACTCATGAATCGGCTTGGAAAGGGTATGAATAATTTGGCAAGGGACAGGGAATATTTTGTTGTTACCAACTAAATTATACGATTGTTGTGTATGTCTACTAAAGTTTCGCATAAGGATAGTCAACTGTCCACGAAAACCACATTCTAACACCGTTCTATCAGAAGATGTATCCATTACACAAACAGAAATACATTTTTCACAGATTATGTGTACGCGTGATGAACATGTGTACGCACGAGTTCGTGCCCCCCTCCCCTAGCTGGCGTAAATACAAACACATATTTTTCCCAGTCGGGTTTAATCATCATCATGATTCCAAAAATAGAATACCAGGTAAGTATTCATATAGTCTCCATTTCGTCACAGTCGAGTCCTAGCATCCCCTGTGCTTATGGAATCGAAGAAATGAAGCAAACCCCAAAACAATCATATGATGCAAAACATGGCACGAAACCACGCCGCCATGTTGGATTTATCGCCCAGCCCGGCCGATCATGTCAAGTTTAACCGCTGCTAGCGGCTTAACCGTAGGTGGTTCAATGTGGTTCAAACTATGTCTTGGTAAGTTTAAGACACGGACTTTACGATGAGACAAAAATTGTGGAGCGGACCACTCGGGAAAAATGAAAACTAGACCCCTGAAAACTAGCCAAAATGGCTAAATTTTAAAACTTCGCTATAAGCATGCACAGAGTCGCACATATTACAACGTGAAAATCGGCAAGTTCAGACGTACCTGGGCGCAGGAAACTCCTTCTAGCGACGAAGATACCTCTCTGAGTCAGTTTGGTGGAACTTTGTTCTTTCAAAATAATATTTATTATTCAGAAAATAGAAGATTTGAGAGCAGTGCAAATAGCGCGCCTAAAGGAGAGTTGGCAAAAACCAAGCAACCTGATTGGACAAACGGGTCACGTGATACCCGTCCATCCCCCCCTGATAATTCCATAGTGGCTGATGCTTGCAATTTCATACTTGTGCATTTCGAAGTTGAATGGAGGTGAACATCATTTAACATAACGTATTCAAATCAAGACCTCATTTGCATAATTTATAAGGAAATGCTAGAATGGCCTTCTTTGTTAAGATAACACTGCTATTAGGAGGATAATAAGATCAAGTGATGTAATTCATGCCAATGAGGATCTTATTTGCATAATTGGGGGAAATCTATAATTCATCAGTCATAAAGGGTAACCTCATTTGGCGAAGGTATGAGGTCGTGGAACTCTAGTTTTGTTTGTTTTACACACACACCGAGTCAAGATCCTGAATGTAATAAATGGTTACATGTGACCTTATCTGGCAAGCACAATAATGCACACCTACAACACAGGGGGAAATGGAATGAAACCTGTGCTTTTAATAAACTTTTTTATTCCGGTTACGAGAAATGTGCAACTTTTAAATCTAGCCTACACTATCTATTCCTGTTAATGCATATCCGCCATATCATACATTTTATATCACGCAATTTGACGCAAAGTCGCAAACCTACTTAAGAGTCATTGCACGAGAAAACCAGGCAAAACCAGGCAGAGGTCGGAAGATGGGGGTCGGCCAAATCAGCAAAAGTTCTGGCCATGTTTTGTTTTGCTGCATAAAAATGATGCATGATTGTCAAACAAATATCATAGATATTTATAAATGTTCATTAGGGCTCTACATGGGGGATATACGGATACTTGAAAAGAAGTAAGCTAGTTATACGCATGTTACTGTTGGTATCTAAGACATCAAACAGTGTTACTTACAAAATAAATCATTCTGCACATTTATTATGTGGTTCATAATGGTAAAGGGTATGCATGGGGGTTATCAGGACCCCACATATGTAATATCAACTTAATAGTCAAGCCACATGGGGATATAGCTACAGGTGCTTCATATGGGCAACCTAGAAACAAGGCCATTACGGTCAAGAACATGAGGCAATTTCAGCTTAATACATGTACAAGCATATAAACAAGGAAAATTAAACATTAGGCAGAAGATAGGGGTCAGCAAAATCAACTCATACTCCAGTGGCTTTCTTCCACTACCAGTAGGTTTCATGATTGATTTAGCATTTGCTGTTCAGAAGTACATTTACTCAGCTTATACAATTTGGAAATTACAAAACCACCATAAAATGGAAGACCATGTACTACATTGTGAGTTTTGCCCAAATATAATTCTCACTCAGACCATTCAGGAGAAATATGGTATATTCTATAGAAAACAATGTAAATGAATTGAGTTCTGTGGAGACATTTTAGTATTTTCGTCATAGACTAATAATCACCTTCATTTACAAACACATTGCTAATCATCCATTAGACTTAATTCCTAAATAACTGCATACATTCATTATGCAAATTGCAACAATGAAGCTGACCAATAACAACTAATCAAGTGATTTGCAATACACAAAATTGTATGTCTACATACTTGAGCGTTACCTTCAGAATGATGACTTATATCTATCATAAGGAGAACCTAGAAATTAAAAGCCCACAGCAGCTACAAGTTAAGCTGTTGTTAAAAACTGTAGGATAAGGACAGATGTATATACAGGGAGTATTTCACATTTCACTTGAAACTACACATAATGTAAACCTGAAATAGTACGTCTACATTTGTACATCAGTAGACAGTGTACATCTGCATGTTCACGTGCGCACAATGGTCTGCAGTGTTACCCTGGATGCCAGAACTCGTCTTTCGGGCGGCAAGAGCCCTTCACACGCCGGTCTAAATTATCGCTACGGGGGAGTCTAGCGCGGGGGGAGTTGGGCCGCCTTCCAAACGAGTAGTAGGGCCGGACAAACCTCTCGGGCTCAACTCCCCCGTAGCGGTAATTTAGATAGGCGGGGGAAGGGCTCTTGGCTGCCGGAGGAATACGGCTAACGGCCCGATACTAGTTTGGCACCCAGGGTAGATTTATGTAGGAGGCTTTTCTTGACTTAGGACCTGCTATAGGCAAATGGACGTGTTCTGCAATGTGCCCCAGTTCCTTTATCTTCAGTGTGTTTAGACCTTTTGCATGTTTTTAGCAGTTCACAGATGTTGATCTGCTAAAACATGAGAGGGTGGCCGTAATCTAGGTTCTGATAAACTGTGTTCCTCATAGCCTGCCACTCTACTGCCTCCTCTATAGACTCAACATCCTCATTTGAGACAGAATCGGGGCTCTCCTGTCCTGTTTGTTCAGCGGACAGTCTGCAAAAGAAGTTGCTGATTTGTTTTGCAGACCTACACTCACTGGGTTGGAAGAGCAGCTGTCCATCTGGCCCTCTTGCATGCTGCATGTCTTGGGCAACCTATATTGCATCCGCTTTCTGACCAGATGTGGCCCTTGATTGAACATGCTGGTCATGCAGGTGTAGTTTCACCCTTTCAGTCATTCTCTGCCCTCTCTTGGCGGTGCCTTCAGTGACGTTGGGGACTTGGGAGGTTTCCATGATACCAGGATCTTGTCCAAAATGTTGCTGCTGTTGTTCACTCGATTGGCCCTGCGATATCCCAGTGACAGCTTCAGCCCACTGTTTCCGAATTCAACTATGTGGATTCTCTTTCAAGTTCTTTACAATGCATTCCAACATCCAGATGTTCCTCAAGCTCACTAGGAAATTGGAAAGACGACACGCATCCTAGTTATGATACTGCTCTTTCCCAGGGACCATTTCAGCTACTGCTATCCTGCATCCCTTCGTGCCTCCATTAGAATCCAGAGCTTCCTTCATGTCATCAGGACATTGTGCTTCTTGTTTACGTATCGTCTGATATGATTTTTCATGGACGCGATCTTACGGTCACAGATGTCCTTGCCAGCTTGTGATCAGATCCGAGAAGTCATATCGTAGCACTGTAACACCTGTCCTTTCCCCAACCATACGCAGCGACAAGAGAAGTGGGGCACAGTAGTAGCAGCCAGCATTGTCAGATCTCAGGGATACTTTAGAAAGTACTGGAGTCTCACCTTTGATGGTATGGAGAACATTTTCCAAGCTCTGTATCTTAAGGGTTTGTATCTTTTGGTTTCTCCTAAGTTCATTTTGCTACAACCATAATGTTTTTATAATCCATATTATTCCTCTTGTAACAATGGTTTAATTGTCATATAATTTGCTCAGTTTTCTATGTTTGTTAGGTTTCTCATTATTTGTTTATAATTTGCTTTCAATTTTGTATCGACCGTCTGTGCCACCACTGTTAAGGTGACGAATAAAGTTCAAAGTTTAAAAGGGAGAAACTTTATGGCCCAATCAGTTACTTTAGGGCAGACTGTTCTATTCATTCATCAAAGATACAGTGATGCATTAGATATTTGACTGTTTGTACATGTCTTAGAATTTAGGAATTATTAACAAATGATAACCCCCTATTCATACAACATCATTTACACAGGATTTATTCTACTTGAAAATATATGTGTTCATAAAGGTACATGTAAATCCAAAAGGATTGCTTAAGAATAGTGCTATCCAATTTGCGAAATTTGAGCATAACTTGTTGGCCCCTTCTTCCAGCCGCTAACAGGTTTTCTCATGCAATGGCACTTTAATGATATTACATATGTGGAGTCCTAATAAACCCCATGCATACCCTTTCCATTATGGATTACATAATAAATGCGCACAATTATTTATTTTGTAAGTAACACTGTTTGATGTCTTAGATACCAACAGTAACATGCGTATAACCAGCTTACTTCTTTTTCAAGTATCCGCATACACCCCATGTAGAGCCCTAATTAACATTTCTAAATATCTATAATATTTGTTTGACAATCATGCATCATTTTCATGCAGCAAAACAAAACATGGCCAGAACTTTTGCTGTAGTGAGATGTCATTACCTGATTTATTATAGTCCAAAACCCAGAAAATCCCCATAAAGACCCTCCAATCACGGCTCGCGTTATGTGTGGCCCAATTATACGACACTTGTTTTTCAATCGGTACATGTCCCTCTCTCCAGCAAAGGTAAAACCATTTATCAAAATTGCCGCGTGTGGGAGAAAAAGCCCCTTAAAAATGACTAAAATCCAGAGATATGAAAATTCAGTTTTCATAGGTTCTGATAACCCCCTTGCACACCCTTTTAATCTTTATATTTCATCTTCAACTTTTGTTCAGTAAAAGTAGAAAACCCATCCAATAAGGGAATATAAAACTTGTGTTCATATCTTTATCGGGGTAATCATCACAATTTCAGTAATTTTCAGCCCTAAATTGTCTAATTTTCGAGGGTCTTCGAGGGGGGTCCCAGAATTCCATTACGGAAAATAGCTGGAGGGTTATAACTATATGGCTGGTGATAGCTCCACATACCTATCACACATGCAAAGTATGAGCCGATTTGGCCGACCCCCATCTTCCGACCTCTGCCTGGTTTTCTCATGCAATGACTCTTAATTCTTCATAACGTGTAACGCTGGTTTAGCATAATCATTAGTATACGAATGTATAGTGTATAGGTTAGCGAAGAAGAGAAAAAATACACACCCGTTAACGTGAATCACAACATTTTGTAGGATGTCAGTACAAAGTCAAGGATAACAGACAACAGTGAACTTCCATACTGCTGCAATAGTCACATTAATCATGTTAAGCACATTCTCAATTACTATATGGATGAAAACTGTGTCTTATAAAGTATGTTATATTGACCACCAACTTTACTACTGCCTACAAGATAATGTATAGGTTGGTAAATAAGTGAGAAAATAAAAATTACAGTATTTGACTTGTTGTACACCTGATACACTGTTAAGGGGTGTTAGTACAAACTCAAAGAAGACAACACTGGACTTCCGTGACTTAAATAGTCCCATTTCAAAGTTTTCTCAAGTAAATTGCCATACGTTTGGACAATTTAGAATCTACGTTGTTGGTTTGTCCTGTACCTTTACTTCTCATACGTGTAAGGTTTGCTAGAATTTTCGAGCTGTCCTGTATCTGCACGCCTCACAATGATGTGTTTCACTAAATGGATGTCCAAAGTGAATTTGTCTGCAGAATAGAAAAGTCACAATTGGTCACACTTTAGGGTTTTTCACCTGTATGGGTTCTCATATGTTGGGACAAGTGATTCTTTTGAGATGTGCTATACCCGCACTCCCCACACATGTGGGGTTCTTCTCCAGTGTGCATGGCTAGATGGCTCTTGAGAGGGGATATCTGTGCAGCAGAATAGTCACACTGATCACACTTGTAAGGTTTTTCTCCTGTATGGGTTCTCATACATTGGGATTAGTAATACTTGTGAACTGTCTTGAATCCACAATTTGTACACGTGTAGGGTTTCTGACCAGTGTGTTTTGTGTGTGTTGGGTTCTCATATGTCGGGATGAGTGACTCAAGTACGCTGTCCTGTACCCACACTTTACACAAACGTGACTTAGTTTCTTAATCTCACCAGTGTGTTTCATTCGATGGCTTTCAAATGGCTTATTTGTGCACTTGTAGGGTTTTTCTCCTGTATGGGTTCTCATATGTTGGGATAAGGTAGATCTGTCAGCTGTCCTGTATCCACACTCTCCACACATGTAGGGTTTCTCACTAGTGTGTTTTGCTATATGGTGTCGGTTCAATGAAGATTTGTTTGCAGCAGAATAATCACACTGGTCACACTGGTAGGGTTTTTCACCTGTATGAGTTCTCACATGTTCGGATAAGTGAGACATTTTAGTTGTTCTGTACCCACACTCCCCACACATGTAGGGTTTGTCTCCAGTATGCTTTGCTAGATGTTGGTCCAAAGAGCTTTTCTGTGCTGCAGAATAGTCACACTGGTCACACTTGTAGGGTTTTTCTCCTGTATGGGTTCTCATATGTTGAGATAAGTGAGCTTTTTTAACTGCCCTGTACCCACACTCCCCACACATGTAGGGTTTGTCTCCAGTGTGCTTTGCTAGATGTTGGTCCAAAGTGCCTTTCTGTGTTGCAGAATAGTCACACTGGTCACACTTGTAGGGTTTCTCTCCGGTATGAGTTCTCACATGTTCGGATAAGTGAGACTTTTGAGTTGTTCTGTACCCGCACTCCCCACACATGTAGGGTTTTTCTCCTGTATGTTTTGTCATTTGTTTGGACAACTGAGACCTTCTAACAGTCCTGTACCCACACTCCCCACACATGTAGGGTTTCTCATCAGTGTGTTTTGCTAGATGGTGAGAGTTCAATGTAGATTTGTTGGCAGCAGAATAATCACACTTGTTACACTGGTAGGGTTTTTCACCTGTATGAGTTCTCAGATGTTCGGAGAAGTGAGACTTTTTAGCTGTCCTGTACCCACACTCCCCACACATGTAGGGTTTGTCTCCAGTTTCTGGCTGGCTGTGCAAACTGTTTTCTGTAGGCTGGTCTTCAACATGGCTTGCATCCAGGTCCCATAAAACTTCGTCCGGAGACCCAATATGGGCTTTCTGAGAAACTGCAGTAGGAGACCCGTTACCTGCCTCTTCCATTTCTAACCTAAAGGACAAAATATTTGAAAAGATGGAACACATCAATAAAAATGTGAGATTTTCGGTTTCTGAGACACCAAAGAAACCACAAAAAGCAACAGATCCCCAGCCTCCACTCCTACCATAATGACTCACAGACACTCATTCCTTACTGTCCCCCTCCCCCTTTCATTCTTATAAATCTTCTATACAAACCGTTTTTCTAACGTTGGTCTCGAGTGTATGACAAAAGATTTGTTTTCCTTTTCTCATGGTTTTTGTTGTAGATTGTCTGACAGCCTATAGCACATAGCGCTTTTGCGAGGAACCTCTTTGTTGTTGTTTTTCTCTAACAGAAACGACCTCTTTGTCTTGGTTTCGTCCCCCCCTCCCAGATATTTTTTCTCACCCAGGGTCCCTAATGTTAGTTAGATTTCGTCCTAATGCAGCCAATATACTGTAAAAATGACCTATATCTCCTATACTTCATGATAAGGCAGTCATTTTACGCTTAATCACGTTTCTTACCTGCTTCCGGGGCTGATTTTTACCTCCACAAAATACGAGCGCTGGCGTCTTCTTCGTAGCACCTTGGGGTGAAAGGTCAACCTACTGTGAGGTGAAAAGTCATCTTTTGTGCCTGGTTACCTACTTATTGTGCAAAACATCCGTCTATATTGTAGAGGGGCTGCAAACATCCAATTTAACTGTCAGTTTTCTGTGTTGGCAAACGTGGAACGATTTCTTGGGCCCACATTTGGCTTTCTTCTTCTTCTTCTGTTGTCAGCTGTGAGTTTTTTCCAGTCCATTCTGTCAATAGTACTGTGTAAACCAATTGTGTGGAAAAGTGTGTAATTTAGTGAGAAAGACTCATTGCAAGCAGAGTGGAAGAATCCATCTGGTCGTCTTAGGGGGTATTTTTCTGTGTGTTTTTTTCACGGTGCCAAGATATTAACAAGTTATAAAAATTAGTACATACATGTAACCTTGTGTGGCCAGCACAATAACACACCAACAACACAAGGGAAATTGGAATGAAACCTGTGCTTTTAATAAACTTCCTTATTTCCAGTTACCAGAAATGTGCATCTTTTGAATCAACTGTGTTCTCTAGCCTATGCAGTTTGTATCTGTTACATGTATTACAAATTAGCCATGGCAGTCACTGGAAGTACATTTCACCCAAACCTATTTCACACTTCTTCATAATGTTTAACACTGGTTTAGCATAACTAGTAATATACGAATATATAGTGTATAGGTTAGTAAATAAGTGCGAAAATACACATCACAGCATTTGACTTCATAATATACACCCGTTACACTCAAGCACAACATTTTGTGGGATATGAGTACAAATTCAAAGGTGGCAGACAATGTTAGACTTACATATCTATGGGCAATCTAGACTCTCCAGTTGCCTTCTGTACCTGTACTTCCTACACATGTAGGGTTTCTTCACAGTTCATTACCTTCGCCAAGAAGGTTATGTTTTCGTGGCCGTGTGTGTGTGTGTGTCTGTCAACAGCATAACTCAAGAAGGCTTAGATGGATTATCTTGATATTTGGTAGGTGGGTAGGTCTTGATGAGACCTCGAAATGATTAGATTTGGGGCCCGATGGCGACTTGTTATGGTACTGCAGCGGAACTTCCAGTTTTCATATCTCGTGATCTGGACATGCTAGGGTCATGATTTTACGATGGTAGGTAGCTCTTGTGCTCGGGAAGAAGTGACATAAGTTTGGGCCCCCTGGCGGCTTTCTCTGGAACTGAGGGAATGTTTGTATGAAAATGTTTGAAGTAGGATAACTCAATAACCGGTCGACGGATCGTCTTGATATATGGTGTGTAGGTAGCTTAAGTGATGCTTGACATAATTAGTATAAACTATGCAAATTATGATGTAATTTGTATAATTATTGAGGAAATTATATAATTCAGTTACCTTCCATGATAGGACTATTCTACCTTGTGACATGTGTAATAAGAATGAGAGGAACATTGCCATATATTAGTTATGTAAATGAATACCTAAATTGCATAATTAATGAGAAAATACTATAATTCCATTGTGTGGTCGATGCTTGCAATTTCATACTTGTGCATTTCGAAGTTGAATGGAGGTGAACATCATTTAACATAACTTATTCAAATCAGGACCTCATTTGCATAATTTATGAGAAAATGCTAGAATGGCCTTCTTTGTTAAGATAACACTGCCATTAGAATTAGAATATGATCAAGTGATGTAATTCATGCAAATGAGGATCTTATTTGCATAATTAGGGGAAAATCTACAATTCGTCAGTCCATAAAGGATAACCTTATTTGGCGACGGTATGAGGTCGTGGAACTCTAGTTGGAGATGTGTTGGAACCACCTAACCCTCAGGATTGATCTCAGCCATCTTTGGTCGGCAGTGTCGAGACTCTTGTCTTGTCTTACCGCCATAACATACTGTTGATATCACACAGGCATTATATATTTGGATTTTTGTTCTAAGTTTGATATGCCTGTCCTTCCAAACCCTTTTCAGTTTTGCGAAGGTTGCAGCTCCAAGCCCAATTCTATTTCTTATCTCCACGTGCACACTGACATTTTTTCCCTTCCATGCTGTGCTACCAAGGTAGGTGAACTGTGATACTTCTTGTAAGTCTTCTCCATTCAGTTTCAGTGGGACTACTTCATTCTGGTTTAGTGTCATCACCTTTGTTTTTTTCTTGCTGATCCGCAGGCCTATTGAGCTCTCAGTCGTGGAAAGGTTGTCTGTTTTATCCTGCATTTTGTGTCGGACTTCACTGAGCAGAGCCAAGTCATCCGCGAAGTCTAGATCTTCTAACTGTCCATGTCTTGACCATGGTATACCTTGATTTCTCCCTGATACAGCTCTCATAAGCCAGTCCATTAAAAGGCCAAAACTCAGAGGCGACAGAATGCATCCTTGTCTAACTCCCGTTATGACATCAAACCATTCTAAGAGTTCTCCACTGTCTAGTCTTACCGCACACTCACACCCATTGTACAGCTCCTTGATCACACGGGTTATTTTCTCGGAAATACCATAATGTCGTAATATTGCCAATATTAATGGTCTGTGGATGCTGTCGAATGCCAAAGAAATTGTCAGGGGCGGTTGTGTGATAGAGTCTCTCCCATGTTTGTTGTTTCAAACTGTTTTTTTTTTAAGTACTTTTCGTCACCATCGATAGTCAATCGACGTGCAACTTTGCAGCCAAGCAACCACTCCGTCTCCTGAGACCCCTTCTGCAAAAAAAAGGGACCTTCTTGTTGCCAAAATCTCCTTCGGAAGTTGACAGTGTCGCTGGGAAGGGCCACACGATCTGTGCAAACTACTCGACTAACTACAGCACAGAGAACTCAACTAACTAGAAGCCCCAAAAAACTGTTGTCGTCTCTGATGTGAGACTGGAGGAAGGACAGGAGGCTTTTCGTCCCGGTGACAAGCATCCGTGCTGTCGATGTAGCTGCGTCGGTGCAAGGGTGGTGTTCAGAGATTGACGGCAAGCTGCTGCGACAGGTTCAGGTGCAGCTGGAAGAGCTTGCTAGTGTGAAACAACAGGTGAGCAAAGACTCTCTAAGCATTGTAAACATTGCAAACACTTTCTAACACTTTAGATTAGTACTCAACATAAGCAAGTCCAGATGGAAGCGCAGTCGCGACGAGAGAATGTGATATTCTACAATGTTTCTGAGGAGCCATCGGAGAAAGCCAAGCGAACTGAAAAGCTGTTGACCCAGATTTCCGTACACAATGCCAAACTTTCAGAGAGCACTTTGAAAAACATAAAGTTTCAGCGTGTGCATCGTCTGGGTAGAACCTGTATTGGCGAAAATGCACGACCCCGGCCGATAATCGAGAAGTTCGTTTGGTATAAAGCCGAGAGCCGCAGTGGTCAGAGGAGAAGACAAGAACTTGAAAGGTACGAGTTTCGGCATCTCCGAGGATTTCCCTAGGCAGATACGTGACTCATTCCTGTGTTAAGAGAAGCACGCGCCGCCCAACCGCAAAAGTATGCTATTTTGAACGTTGACCAATATAGGGTTAATGCCCCGCTTTCCTTCGGTGTATACGGCGTCATAATTCATGGTCGGTTCCTATCACCACCGAATGAACGACCGAGTCGCGTAACACACCAGCGTAGAGGTAAACAAGCCAGTCGTATTGACTATTTCTCAATTTCTTTCTCTCTTTTGACAGACACATCGAACATATCAATATAAGATTTAAGTCAGACCACAAGTTTATCTCTATGTTTATTCGGGCCGATACCTCGGGCGATACGGAATAAACCGTGTTGAGCACGTTGGCAGAACGTACTGCTCCTGCGCAAAACCTGGATTTTTGGTCAACGTTGCATCAGAATTTTGCCTGTTGCAGACCATATCTTTTTCTTCACAACATATGAAAACTACAGACGGGATGTCACCTTATATTCGCGAATTCGACCTTATATGAGACGTTCTGCCGAAGTGCTATGCACAATACATGACGGGTTTCGCGCAGGCGCAGTATGTTCTGCCGACGTGCTATCTTGCTGTAGTAGTAGACTGGTTTATTATTAAAATCAAAGACAAGTCCAATGGCAGCCAACAGGCTGAATTGACAGACTCGTGTACAAATTGGCAGGCTATATTAATTCGCTTATAAATAAATATCTAAAATCGTTAAAATCGCAATACAGATAAAAACAATATTCGTATCAGGAAAATTACTGGGTGTCTTCCCCAGAGGCACCATACTACGAAAAGTAATTCCGCATGTGCAGTTTACTTTATATGATACAATCAACTCTGACATAGATATATATGTGATTAAAAAATGTAGTAACAGGGTCCTTTTGACATGTAAGGTCATTTGCTGTACAATCATAACATTCTATCATTCAACATGTGGTCAGCGTGGCTCTCATTCAGAACATTAAGACATTGAATTATTTATCAACCTTATCATATGCGGAATCGCGCTATTTCTGTAGCGATCAGTTCTACAGCGTTGTAAGTTCAGTTTACTCGAAGAGCGGGTGTGGCGACTGCTGATGCTATTTCTTGATGGTGGAAGGAAGTGTCTGTACAGTTTGGAGGTCAGTAGAGACTTGGCAAACTTCAGTGTTAAGTTGGATCGACGTGTGTGAAGTGTTGGCAGGTCGAAAAGGGTGCACGCTTAAGCTTCGGCATAGTTAGTGTAGTCGGATCCTAATATTATTCGGACAGCCCTTCGCTGGACTCTCTCGATTTTCTGACTCAGGGCGCCTGTCAGGCCAGCATGCCAGGTTGGGCGGCATACTCGGTGATAGGGCGAACATAGCATGTGTAAACAGTTACAAGTTGTATTCTATATACACTACTAAAAATGCTTTTTCTTGTTTTTCTTATTTTCTTATGGGAAGCAAATTTTTTTGGGGTGGAGAAAAATAGGAAAAAAAAATATTTTCTTTATACCTACGTTCTTGCACCAAGAACAATTTTCTCATTTTCCTTAAGTGGAGATAATTTTTCTAGAATAGGCTTCTCTAAATCTTGATTTTTCTTCAGTAAAAAAATATTTCTAGAGGTGATTCTAACTTACAAGACTAAAATTCTTTAAATCTTAAAATTTCTTTAGTACAGACAATATTTCTAGGGAAGATTATAAGTTACAAGATTTGAATTCTTTTAATCTTAAAATTCCATCCAACTTTCTTATTCCATCTCCATGTAAGATTTCTTTCTTACCTGGCATCAAAGTGGTCAGATTTAAGTGTTTTTTTCTTGTGTATGTCAAAAACTTTCTTGTTTATGTTACCTAGAAAGATTGAGAAAGGCCATTCTTGTTTTTCTTATCAATGTTTAAGAAAATACGAGAATTTCGTTCTTGCCTTTCTTGGCAAACACTGCAAGGCAAGAAATGTAAGCTATCTAAATCTATGATTATAATAAAGCTTTGCTTAGTATTTGTTTCTTTAAGTTTCTTGTTTTTTTTTTACTTCAAAGCTTAAAAAGACCTTTCTTGTGTTTCTTAGCAACATTTAAGAAAATCCAAGAGTTAAGTTCTTATATTTCTTGACATACACTTATAAGAAAAAACAAGAAAGTTAAGAAGCGAAGCTGCGGAATGCTGTCGCGAAACAAGTAAAAAATGCAAAACGTCGCTACTACAAACGAGAGGTCGACCAGTTAAAGTATTCCAATTCTGGTCAATGGTTCAAATCTATCAAAACACTCATTGGTATGGAGGGGGGAAAGGTGGATGCCAGCACCAATGACCCTACTACTTTACAGCAAGAATGTGACAGTCTTGCCGAGCACTTTGCTTCCGTGTGGAGAGAGGTGAATCGTGATGTCCCTGCAGCACAGTGTGTGGATCACAAGCTGTCAAAAAACGCTCTTCCAGTCTTCTCCATCGGTCAGATCAAGATGAAGCTACGTCAGTTGAACGGGAGGAAAGCTGCTGGGCCGGACAAGATCCCACCGTGGATCTTGAAACAGTTCTGCGAGGAGCTTGCCCCCGTTATATGCGATGTGTTTAACTCTTGTGTTAAGTACTGCATCTTCCCGCAGCCTTGGAAAGTGGCACTTGTCAAAGCCGTTCCGAAGAAGTCAAGGCCACGCTTTCCTGATGAGTACCGTCAGATCTCTCTGGTGAGATGTGTAATCAAAGTGTTCGAGGGTCTTCTCCGTGACGCCTTGCTACAGGACACTGCGAAGAGTTTGTTCCCAACTCAACATGGATTTATGGCAAAACGATCAACCGTTACAGCTCTTATTCACATACTACAGTCTTGGCATGAGGCTCTTAATGCACATCCCAAGCTGGACATACACGCGGTATTCGTGGACTTCAGTCGTGCTTTTGATACCATCAATCACGGACGGCTCCTGTCAACTTTGGCGGACATGGGTATCAGACAACCATTATGGCAAATAATCAGTAGCTACCTTGAAGGTAGAACCCAGAGAGTAAAATGGGGTAGTTGTCTATCTAAACCTCACTCTGTACTGTCAGCTGGTGTTCCCCAGGGGGGACTGCTATCCCCCTTGTTGTTTGTAATATGTATCAACTCATTGGATGTGTGTATGCCACAGTCAGTAACCCCTGTCAAATATGCTGATGACCTGACCAACTCAGAAATACTGATGGGGTCTCTACCTGGACAATCCCAAATGGCTCTGAATTCTGTTGTTGAATGAGGTGAAGGTTTCTCGCTTACAGTGAATGCGAAGAAAACCAAAGATATGGTAATCAGTGCTAGGAAAAAGGAAAATATTCCCAATCCACCTCATCCAACAATAGCCGGTCAAGAGATTCAGCGGGTCACATGTTTCAAACTACTGCATGGGTGTCTTTATTACGCCTGATCTGACCTGGGACGCACACATACATTATATGTTGTCAAAAGCTCGTCCGAGAATGTACTATCTAACCATTGCAAAGAAGGCTGGTCTAGCAACTGACATTCTCATTCATGTCTATCTGGCATTCATCCGCCCTTTGTTAGAATATGCAAGTCCAGTATGGGCAGGACTGCCTAAGCATCTGTCAGACATGCTTGAAAATGTCCAGAAGCGTTGCTGCAGGATTATAGGAATCCCTGCTGAATCCCTGCCTTCTTTGAGACTTTGAGACGAGACCTTGCCACATTGAGAACTATCCGACATGTCTTGAATGACACTGACAACCCCCTGTATAACTTTGTATGTGTCCAGCCTCAAAGCACATATAACTTAAGACGAAAGAAACAGTCACACTCCACATTCAGTAGAACGAAACGTCATGAACTGTCGTTTATACCACGTGCTTTGAAGATATTATCTCAGCATTCTACATAGTGGTATATTGATTTTATATAAATATTCTGTAAGTATGGCTCTTTTAATTATTACGATTGTATTATATGTATTCTGTAAATTGATGATCAATGACCAGATTTTAATATTATGTCTCTGTCATTTTAACTTATTTGATAGTCCATGATACGTGCAGTGTTTGTGAAAATCCGACATATTTCATGTACCATATGATTGTGTGACATGCCAGTCGATTTTTAAATAAACTGAAACTGAAACTGATATAACATCTTTGATTAGGCTTAAGATCTGGCTAGTATCATATTCTTAAACATTCTTGATTTTCTTCCTTAGAAAGTTTGAGAAAGACCATTCTTGTTTTCAAACTACAACAAATTCTAAAGCAACTTATAACTTGCATACAATTTTTAAATGTAATGGTTTACCTTATCTAGAAAGTTAGAGAAAGATTATTCTTGTTTTTCTTGGTCATGTTCAAGAATAGACAAAAATTAGTTTCTTCACTTTCTTTTCCGAAACTGTTAAGAAAAGGAAATTATAAAAAAAGCAAAAAAATCTAAAGCAAATGCATCTACTTTAAATTCTTAAATGTTTTTGTTTTCTTTGTCCAGCAAGTTTAAGAAAGATTATTCTTATATTAAGATGATGTAAGAACCTTTTTCTTAACTTCCTAGGCTGAATACTGAATTTGTCATGTGACCTTTTCTGAATCCCTGATTGGTTGATTCAAATCCCAGAATGCAGTTAGTAAGTTTGGAACAGAAGTCAGATGTGGCAGTGCTGGTCACTTCTCTTTGTGTCAGTAATGACTCATGTCAGACTCCAAGTCAAAATCAAGGTGAAAAGGACCTAATGTACATCCGAGGCAATGGTGATCCTGGTCAGCTTGCAGAACAAACCAACTTTGCAACAGAAAAAGCATGGAACCAGACAGATAGAAAAGAAGGTAAGTGTGCCCCCCTCCCCACCTAAAAGATTCCATTCTGCAATGTTGCAGGGTGGTCCACTGTTTTCAAAGCCAAATTTTGTTACAATGCCACTGATTTTGATTACAAAATAATATCTCAGGTAAATTGTATAGTACAGTGTACTGCTGCATTATAATTTTTTATTGTTTATCTTTGAAGTAATCAATTAACATACGCATCCTCTTTTGACTTTTTTTGCCTTCAGTGCATCCTAACAAAGGTCTTTCCTTTCTTTTCAGGTGTTCAAAGATTGTGACCGTGCAAATGCTATAATGAATGCCAAAATTGCAGGGTTTGCTGATATCTTAATGTAAAATATGTATTCTATATATAATCATATGACTTGTTAGTTAGTTAATTGTTTTCAAAAAACAATGACAATTTACACATCTTTGTTCCTTCCCCACTTAAACTACTGCAGTTCTGTTTGGGATCAAGGTAACAAGGGTTGCATCGACAAATTACAGAAACTACAGAACAGGGCGGGTAGGGTAATCCTTGGGTGCAATTACTACACAACTAGTGACACCATACTGCACAGACTAGGTTGGACACCAGTGGTTAAAATGCACAAGAGGAACAAAGCAGTGTTTGTATACAAGGCCCTACACGGCATATCCCCTCCCCACATCACAGGTCTGTTCACACAGCTCAGGGAGGTACACACTCACAATACACGCCTCAGATCACAGGGTGGGCTACAACTGCCAAAAGCTCAACTACAATACAAAAAGAAATCCCTGTCTTGTACTGGTGCTACTCTATGGAACTCACTCCCACCCCAGGTAAAAAGTGCAGTTTCTGTTAATTCATTTAAGCGCCTTTACAACCAGGAATGTCTTGCCACATCATAACAGACAAGTCTACCTTGTTATCAAATAGCATTGATATGCAAATTCCTTTTGTTATTCCTTTTGTTATTTTCCTGATTAGTTTTGCATTATTGCCATTATGAGTTGTGATTATTTTGTTTTATGACTACCTTACTGAGTTGTGGCATTATATATACTTTTACTTTAATTTGTACCTAAGTTGACTTACCATTTTGTTATACTTTGTTATTTTCTTGTATTATTTATTTATGTATGCCTGCAGGGCACATTTAAAAACGCCTTAGTGGCGATATGTACCCCCTGGATAAATAAATAAACAAACTGTTTCCGTCTTATCATTACACATGTAGATATATCGTATACGTAACGAATGTGGTAATAAACGTTTCTATACTGTCATGTGGTTTGTCAAAATAATTGTTAATCCTAACATGTAGTTGCTATACAACATTATTTTCTGTTTTATATTTCTGACACTAGGCAGTCTTGTTCAAGATCATGAATCTTAGTGCAAGAAACATTTTCTTGATATAAGAAGACTTTGTTTTAAGGAAGGAAGGAATTTTTAAATAGAAACTGTTTCTTGATGCAAGTTAAATGTTCTTGAAGTAAGAATGTCAGTCTTAAGAAGAGAAAGAAATTCCCATTCAAGATCCTGAATCTTAGTGCAAGATACGTTTTCTGGGTACGAGAAATCTCTTCTTGAAGACAGAAGGGTTTACCTGCAACAAGAACCTTCAAGAAACTGCCTCTAGGCTTTCCTGCTAGAAGAAACTTAATCTTAGTACAAGATTATGTATTCTGGGTAGAAGAAATTTATTCTTGAGAACAGAAGTGTTCTTGCCCAAGGAACCTTTCAAGAAACTGATTCTAGGTTTCCCTATGATGAGAATCTAAATCTTAACACAAGATACGTATTCTGGGTAGAATAAATCTATTCTTGAGGACTGAAGGGTTTTCTTGCTAGAAGAACCTTTCTGATCTACAGAAAAAAATCTTGCCTCAAGAAAAAATATCTTGAATGAGGCAAGAAAAATACATAAGAAAAGAAATCTTACCACAAGAAAAATATGCTGCTCTACAGAAAAATCTTGCTTTAAGAAACATTATCTAAATAATGACTTTCAATAACTGTGAGAAAATAGAGCTTGCTTTAAGAAAAATATTCTTAAAAAAGGCAAGAAATATTTTCTTGCTCCTCTCACAGAATTATTTGCTTGGAGATAGCAAAATTTTCTTTATACAAGAAATATATTCTGTTAACAAGAAAATTATTTCTTGCAATTTGGTAGTGATATGTCTCCCTGTGCAAGGTATTCAAGTCATTCACTTTGGAAATGAAATTCCGTCGTTTTTTGTGCATTGTTAGTTAGTTTGTTTATTTATTCGTACAACTTTAAAGATAAAGGTAATACATTTTCATAGTTATGTATTATTTCTTAAACTAAAATTATTGCAACAGTAAGAAATGCAATGTATTAGCTGAGCAGCAAACACAGAACATACTTGAAGCAAATTGCTAGGAGTCGGACTGTCCAGACCTGTTTCACTTCATCCAAAACCAAAAGCTATCTCCCACCTAAAACTCATGAACCATAGCATATCCGTGGCAAAAGATATTTTTTTAAATGGAGCTGCAGCTGCAATACAAAAGAAACCGCTCAGAGGCCAAAATTTATTTGGTTTACATCATTTGAAGACCCACAGCGAGAATAGATATTATCACAATACATTTATCTTATAATAAGTATAACTATGATTATTGCTGACCAAGGGGGCGAAGAAGATCACAAACAAACTATAAACTACACTTTCTTTGCTGGAGTAAAAAGGAAAGTGAAATATTCTGGTTGCTGTACCGGCAATGATGTGGTTTGTATCACACCATCATCGCGACGTACGGTAAACCAGCCGACTCGAGCTGAGCCAGCTGAGCAGGGTCCTCTCACCACTACAGACTAGGTCCGCTCTGATACTTGAGGCTGATAAAAAATCTCCCCTCATGATCAGTAGAAAGAGAGAGAAATGTTAGAGACATGTTAACCTGTCCGGATATGAGAAAGGCATAGACAACTGTTGAATAATCAGGTCTTTACCTTTGACCCAGCTCCAGCTGAATTTTCCGGATCAGAGGTCTCGCTTCCTGTCTGTGCTGAGAGTAACGTAAGAAGCGGTTTGGAGAAGTTTTCTCTTCCTTTCATCATCACAGATCGCGGTAATCACTGAGTTGGAAAGTCTCTACAGTCGGCTGTGGACAAGCTAACCTACATGTAAGAATACTAGACTTTTATAGGTACGTAAGGATGAGTAGATTTTTGTATCGTTTTGTGAAATTTGTGATTGGCTTTGTCTTGGACGGAGCGGAATGTGACGAGGGGTCGTAAGGGGGTTCCTGGACGTTCTGTAAATAAATTTTACTCGTAACAGAGGCAAACAGGTAAATGTACTTCGCCGAAAATGAATTATTTTATGTGATTAGTCGTTGTGTTTAAAACAAAAATAGAACAGGTAAAAAGATTGAATGGCGGGCTTGATACATATAACGTATACTGCAAAACCCTTTGTCCGCCCCTGGCCAAATCTGTCCCGCCGTTTTCACACGTGTTGTTTATTATCGCGGGTTACCAGACTGGCGCCGCGGTTTCATGTTTGTTTGTTTGAGCCGTTGTTTATTCATGAAATGCACAAATCGTTCTGATGGCCGCTTGCCTTTCTGGTATGTGTTAGAGTTCAGTGATTTCAGTTTGTTAGAGAATCTAGCCTCTACCAGGCTTCGGTAGGCGGCTGGAAAGAGTAGAAATTGGCCAAATGGACAGATAACACACCAGGGGAGATGCGAGAGATTACAGTTTGCGGCAAACTGTACTCGCTCGGACCAACTCTCCTGGCTTATTATCTGTCTATTCAAAGTCTATTTGGCCATTTAATTTTTTTTACGCCAGCCCAAACGGTCTACAAATGGTAACTGTCTAGGTAATGGATACTGCTTGGCCAATTTACACAAATGAGGTCAGGTACTCAGGGCTCAGTATAGGTGTGAACAAGCCGAATGGTCTATTGTTTCTCATAGGTTGTCTCTGCTGCCCGGGTACTGTCGTCCAACAAAGAAATCAAAGCAGGGCCCAGCTAGAAATCCACTTACTACATTTGTTATTGCTCGCCTCATTCTCATAGATAACATTCTTCAGACTCTGAGTCACAAACATGGATAGTGTCTTTCGTTGGTTGCAGCGCAGAAAAGTTTTGCGAATACATTCATCATTATTTCAAACACAAGTCGTTTCAAACAAGTAATTTTTGTCAAACTTTTCTGTGATTTTGTTGGTGTGTTACACCAAACCTCATTACTGAAATGCCTACTCTTTTAGAAACGATGCAAATGTAACAAAAAAGTTTGGATACTAACATACAAATAGCAAATAATTAATTACTGAGGATTTAGCCATTTTTCGTTGCTAATAAATCGTCTTCTTTCTACAGATCAACAAGGATGACAACAACAAGTAACTTTCAGGGTTTGGACCATGTAGAGAGGAACGTAAGAGAATATTCATCTGTGGGATCCAAAATAAAGGAGAAACGCTACAGGTGTGAGGAGTGCGGCAGGCAGTTCAGTCAGCTGGGTAATCTGAAGAAACACATACGCATTCACACTGGGGAGAAACCGTACATGTGTGAGGAGTGTAGCAGGCAGTTCAGTCTGCCAGATAGTCTGAAGAAACACATGAGGAATCACACTGGGGAGAAACCGTACAGGTGTGAGGAGTGTGGCAGGAAGTTCAGTCAGCTGGGTCATCTGAAAGGACACATGCGGACTCACACTAAGGAGAAACCCTACAGGTGTGAGGAGTGTAGCAGGCAGTTCAGTCAGCTGTGTAATCTGAAAACACACATTCGGACTCACACTGGAGAGAAACCCTACATGTGTGAGGAGTGCAGCAGGCAGTTCAGTCATCTGGGTCATCTGAAGGGACACATGCGGACTCACACTGGGGAGAAACCATACAGGTGTGAGGAGTGCAGCAGACAGTTCAGTGAGCTGGGTAGTCTGAAGGGACACATGCGGACTCACACTGGAGAGAAACCCTACAGGTGTGAAGAGTGCAGCAGGCAGTTCAGTCGGCTGAGTAGTCTGAAGGAGCACATGCGGACTCACACTGGAGAGAAACCTTACAAGTGTGAGGAGTGCAGCAGGCAGTTCAGTAAACTGGGTGGTCTGAAAAAACACATGCGGACTCACACGGGGGAGAAACCTTACAGGTGTGAGGAGTGTAGCAGACAGTTCAGCACACTGACTAACCTGAAGACTCACATGCGGACTCACACTGGTGAGAAACCCTACATGTGTGAGGAGTGCAGCAGGCAGTTTAATTACAAATGCAATCTGAATAGACACATGAAAACTCATAAGTGAGAGAGATTGTGCTGATGAACAAGCAGTTAAATCAGCTGGTGAAATAAATAGACTGCTGTGAAATCACACTCAGACATATATAATTAACGTTTGTGCGTATGAATTTGTTTTTTTAGCCTTTTTTCATTTTAGCAATAGTTTGTTATGCGCTCTTTTTTCATCATTGTAGGGGAGTGATCTGATTACTTAAAGGAGAATTAGGCCATGTTGATTTGATTATATGGATGACATCCTCTGGGTACCCCAAAACTGATGCGAGCGTGCGAATAAAAAAAAGTTGGGCAAAAAAAAAAAGTTGCCTTCATTATGAAATCTACGTGGTCATGAAGGTTGAACACTGAATGGCTAAACACACAGATTATGGTATGGCGAATAATAGACTCTTCATTTTCATGTCTTCACATTTTCTTCTTCCTTTGGAATTGATTTTAGTATTCTACGATATTAGTATAGTTTCCCAATATTTTTTTTTCTATTTACGGCATATATTTGCTCATTTTGCAGCTGCTTTGTACGATTTCCAGTATGGTCGAAAACTTTTCTTTTTTTTTGGAAACGAACGAAAATTGATGCGCGCGCGGATGTCATCCATATAATCAAATCAACATGGCCTTAGTAATAGTAGGCATTTTACAGTTGATTTTGTGTCTCATAGCTGATAGTTGATACTTGAGTTTAGAAAGTGCATGAAGTTGTTTTGGAACATAGTAGAATTTAATTTGTTCTTTATTGATTCTATTGTAGATGAGTCAAAGTAGGAAATTTGTTCTCATTTTTACGATCATATACTAGTATTATGTTATTTATTTCCTTTTCGATGTGGTCTATATCTTCTTTCTTCTATTTTTATTTAACTTGTATAACTACCAGTGTAAGATATGGTCTTAGTTTTGGCTTTAATATAGCATGAGTAAAACTAGAGAATGTAGTTCAGTTAACGTTGTTGTAACTTAATTAATGGATTATCTCTTGTAGTTAGTTTTGTTAGACATTTACAATCTACTAACTTTAATAGTATATAATTTGACGCATGTCTCATTATCATGAACGGACTGAAAATAAAAGCATATGTTACTCAGTATCTTCTTTTTGATATATCTTCTTCGATTTTTGTCATTGTAACGTGTATAGACCTATTATAATATACTAGTATGATTTTAAATATGGGGTCAATATACATTTGAATCTAAGCACCGATAAGTGTGACGCCTGACTGGGGGAAATAATCATTTATTAAAAATAACAATGATAACAAACATTTCTCTCCTGTGGAGAGGGTATAGTATATACAAGGTATGGTGTAAAATACAATATTAGAGTTCTATTGTCTTGTTTTGGCTAAGAGGAGTTACGGTAGTAAGTCAAAACGCTACCCTAGCATACACAATGTCTACATCAGGGCTTGTGCCATTGTGCGTACAGTCCACAAACGTCCTTTAAGTGTCACAGTCGTGTATCGCTGGTATGCATTGGATTCCCAGTCTCCCTGAAGTTTGATCAGGTCGGCTGGGACGCCACAGTCGCTAGCCCAAGTCGCGCCACCGCGACGAAGGCTGTGTCCGCTGTATTTGGTCTGCGGGTATCCGCTCAGGTGTAGCAACTGCGGTAACAAAGTCACGAAAGGTTGATGTGTCAGTGGCAAGTAATCCGACCCCGTTTCCTGGGGGAGAACGAAGGCCGGCCCGTCTGGGCTCGCTTCGGGCGTAATGGAGAACGCTTTCTCTAGGGCCGTTGAAGGGCACAGGGGGGAGCCAGGAACACGAGGAATGGGTATTTGGAGGGTCCGCTCCTGGGACTGGATTGTTTTACTCCAGCGGACACTGATCACTGCGCCCCACGGCACAGCTGCTTGACAGGGTTGAAGCTCCCTGCCGTCTTAGGCAGCAGGTTCGATTTCCGGAAGAATGAGAAGAATCCCACCAGACATGCGGCCCAGAAGACCACGTGTTTGGCTTGGGTAAGGTCCAGCCGGGCGTAGGTGGCGCGTAGTACATCCGGGGTTATGGGAAACTTCTGCCTGATCACCATGGATACGACGAATCCCGCGCAACGTGGTTTGCAGGAGCCAGTTACTTTGCAGAGGGTTGTCAAACCCTGCCTCTTGATGTAGGATACGGACAATATTCAGGTAGTTGACAATGCTGGAGTACTTGAGGGTTCTCGCTAGAAACACCGCATATCGGCAGAGGTTTCAAGTTGTCGCCGGAACTGGTACATACTGATGATACAGACAAAACCGCAGATACGCCCGGCGCTGGGATTTGTACGTTGCTTTGGTAGAGTCCGCGTAGGCCCCTGAACGGTAGAAACGGATGTCCGCGTCTAGGGATGCTTCGCTATCCAGGACGCCTGGGAGGGGAGAATAGACAGAGTTTTAGTGGACACATGTGGCAGGTCACGCTTCACATGTGGTACATGCCTAGTGCTGCGTACCGGTTCGCTGGACCGGTTCAGGACCGGACCGAATGTTTCGGTTCAAGTCCAAAAAAACCGAAACGTTGAGAACCGGTTTTGGACTTGTTAAAAAAATAGCACTAACATACATTCCAGTGTTTAAAATACCCGGTCTCACAGTCTCGCCGTGCAAGTAATTTTTTCTGTGCGAGACTTATTCCGAAAGCCAGGTTGCCCGGAGCGCAAGTTATTTTTACAGCGGCTGGGTTTACGGCCAGCGGCTTCTGAAATAAACAGTGCCGCGGTCCCGCCTGCTTGATCTCGCCCCGGTCTGCTTGCGGTAACAACGACCCATTTTCCATTGAGAAATGTTCCTTGAGAAGTTTCGTCCGTAGTCAAGTTGCTTTAATGCGCCTATAAACGCAAAAATTCATCCGAAACAAGCGGCAGTGATCGACCGGGACGGACGAAAACATTTAGCGGCCATCTTAAATTCGCGAACTCACGTTAGATCTCGCAAAAACACGCGAGGAATACGCAACGCCCCTAGCGACATTGGTGAGACTGCAGCCAGTGCAGGGTTACAGATATCGGTAGAGAGCCGATAATGAAACAAATTAAATCTAGCACCGCGTTTCCACCGCTATTTTATCTCTTGGGGGGAAATTAAGTACTTCTTTGCTGTTGTTGCTATAAAAAAATTGTACTATTAAAAGCTGAAAAAGATTTTTTCTTAAATTATACACTGTATAATACTAGTTTACTACTGAGTATAATAATACAGTATTCATTGACTCATGATTATGAAAACACCCATATTAGTAATTAGGTCTATATACATTGCATTTGTAGTTCAGCAGTCAGCTCAAATTAATCCAAGGCTTTAGGTAGGCAAGTTGCTTTGCTTACATCATGCCATGGGTTTAGGTCCGGACTTGCAAGTCCGGACCTGAACCTAAACCTCTGGACTCGAGTCCGGACCTGAACCTGAAAATTGGTTTAGGTATGCAGCACTATACATGCCCGTTTTGGACATTCCATTGCTCGAGTCTGGAAAGTGCTTGGGTGGCACATGTGGGATCGGTTAGCCGCGACAAGGCGCCCGCTAGTGTGTTATCTGAGCCTTTCACATGGTGCGCTGTCAAGACGAAGTTGTTTACCGCCGAGTGCCAGAAGAGTTCCCGTATGTGAGGCATAAACGCAGGTGACGGGGACGTGCCTTTATTGATAGCGCGCACTGCACTGTCACTGTCCGCGAACACGTGAACACGTTTGTTGGCCCACGTCGGGCCCCAGCGCCGCACCGCGTGAAGAATCGTGTACAGTTCTTTCTCGTTGATGTGGCACGCACGCAGGGAGGGGTCATCCAGGGTCCAGTTAAAGGCCCATTATGTAAGATTTTGCGCAAAAAAATTAAATATTCTAAATCTAACAAATTTCGGTTTTATAATCATTTACTATCACTTTTCAAAACTTTTGCGTCATTATTTTACATTTCTGACGTATTTTGTTAGCGCAAAAACAGTCCGCTCGATGCTGGTTCAGTTCCCGGTGACACCGGGATGAAGCCACCGCTGGAATCTAAACAAACAACGGTTTTTGGTCGGGAATCTTCGGCGAATTCCGGCTACGTGACGTCATGACTTGCCAGCCCTCTGAAACAAAATGGCGGACAAGCAGGGCGGTAGTGAGGGCGCTAGCCCTTTCAAGAACAAGTCAAAGCGTGGAGTAAGAAAAAGTTTGCTGTCCAGTTCGACCAGAAAAAGGAAGGAGCAGGCTAAATATAAAACGCGTGTGCTGTTAGGCGAGATGTTTTTGGAGTGGCGGAAACTGAAATCTCTGCTCGGGCTGTCGACCGACTGTGACCTGGTTAGATCACGTGACAAATCTCCGGCCCGGCTCGGGCAGACTCGGGAGTACTCGGACACGTTCGGAAAACAACAAACATGGCTGGCGCCCAGGCGCGCGCGGGCAGTTTTCCAGCTTTCTAACCCGCTCGCAACGCAAAAATATCGTCTCACCTCCATAAACTGAATGGTGCGATGTAACGAGGTAGGGTTTATTCAACTAGGGATGTAAAAAAATGGCCGGAAAATCGACTTTTTGTTTTAAGATTAAACGCTCAAATCTTACATAATGGGCCTTTAACGTAAAACCAATCTCCGTTGAAGAAACCCGCTCCCCCGTCGTCACACGCGTCCGTGTGGATTGGCCCCGCACTGATGGGCTCGCTGTCCATGAAATACGACACGCCATTGAAAGTTTGCCCAAAGTCTTCCCACCATCTGAGATCCGCCCGCGCTGCGCTCGTCAACTTTGTTTTGTGGTGGGGTCTCCGCAATGTTTTGGATAAGTCTATAAGCCGCCGCATGAACGTTCTGCCGGCCCCCAACAACTCTTGACGCCCAGTTAAAACTCAAGAGTTCCCGCTTTGACACGCTCCTCCGCCCGCAAGTTTCACGCAGTAAATAAGTCCGCAATTCTTCTAGTTTGTTCGTCGGTAGAGAGATTTCGCTGTATCGCATTGATTTCTACACCAAAAAATGTCAATATTCGCGTGGGATAGATTACATTCCGCCAGTTGATCTCGAAGTCTAACCGTAGTAGTAGATCACTAAGTGTTTGGAAAGCCAGCATGCATTCGTCATACGACGAGCCAATGATCAGGAAGTCATCAAGATACACCACGATTGTTTGAAAACCACGACGATGCATCATGCGTTTCACGGCCTGGGTCAGTCTATTAAAAATATAAGGACTACGTCGGGCGCCAAAAGGTAAGCGTTTATCGAAGAGATAGGAGAACTCACTGTCACCATCGAATCGCCACTTGAGTCCTGTCGCGCTGTGGTTGGACAGGTGGATGGGCACTGATCTGTATTCGCTTTTCAAGTCTATCTTCGTCATGAATGAACCGTATTGTAACATGTCGATAGCGTCATCCACTGTTTGGTAACTGAAGTGCTCGGCCTCAATGTAGTCATTCATAGCATAGCCCTCGGGGCGGCTACAGTCATGTGTCCGTTGAATCCTTCTTGGGAATGGCACCGAGGGCGCTGATAATGGTCGGTTTTGATGTGCTAGTACTAGTCTAGACTGCCTGTGCTGACCCGTGTAATGATCTGTCTCATAAATACAATACCCCAGGTTCATGTACAGCTACATGTACTGTATATATAAAAACATAATTATACTTGAATGACCTATGGCCTCCCAACTAAAATTATAACTCAACTTAGTTAAGTATATGTATATGTCCATATGTATGTGGATATCAGCCATGGCTGCCTGGGCACCCATTGTATTGCGATGTTTGAAATTTTGATAAATAAATAAATAAATAAACAAACAAACACGTTGTTGCAATGGCCATGGTTTACACGAGACTCCAATTAATCAACATGGCTTTTTGTCATAATGAACGAGGTATGTCCAGTAACAGGGTGAATGGTATGAAGTTAGATGTACGAAGTTGTACTAAGTTGTACGAAGTTAGAGCCTACAATAGCTAGGATCGGGTGGGAGTCTAACATATGTTGAGGACGTACCAAGCTTACGTTTTCTGTGACGCAACAAGCTAACTTCGTACAGAGGGCGGGGGAGGGTGTACGAAGTACGAAGTTAGGAGTGACGTAGCCTTATGTGACGTAGCAAGCTAACTTTGTACACAGGGCGGGGGAGGGTGTACGATGTACGAAGTTAGGAGTGACGCAGGCTTATGTGACGTGGCAAGCTAACTTCGTACAGAGGGCAGGGGAGGGTGTACGATGTACGAAGTACGAAGTTAGGAGTGACGTAGGCTTATGTGACGTGGCAAGCTAACTTCGTACAGAGGGCGGGGAGGGTGTACGATGTACGAAGTACGAAGTTAGAAGTGACGTAGGCTTATGTGACGTGGCAAGCTAACTTCGTACAGAGGTATTCCTGGTAGAGCGCATAACGCGCCGACAATTATCACGTGGTGTCGATCAGCACCTAGGCCATAATTAAAACAGAAGTAACGTTGTTTTTAACCTGAACATCTGTTTGGTTCAGTTTAACCGACGACGTCTTCACACATTCATGATCAAAAGACCAAGAAACGTTCTAAATTACAAGTGACACCGTTACCAGAACACAATCCGCGGTTCGAATTACAAGTGACACACTTACAGAAACCGCATTCGAATTACCGCGGCCAGTTCGAATGAAGTTCTTTCTAACGTTACAAGGTTTGAATTACGCCAGGTGTTGCCATATACATCTTAAACTTGCCGGTCAAACGTAGTGGGAGTCATGTTAGGGGACATATGTTTAAGCATCCGAGATCTCGGTGTAGTGCGGCGCTTACTCTTTATGAGAAGATTAGCTTGGGCCGCGTCAAAACCCATTATATCATAACTTAGTACAACTTCGTACTTCGTACACCAACCCGGTCCCCCGTACGAAGTTAGCTTGCTACGTCACTTGAGACTTACGTCATATTTAGATTACGTCACGCCTAACTTCGTACATCGTACTTCGTACACTAACCCTGCCCCCCGTACGAAGTTAGCTTGCTACGTCACTTGAGACCTACGTCATATTTAAATTACGTCACGCCTAACTTCGTACATCGTACTTCGTACACTAACCCAGCCCCCCGTACGAAGTTAGCTTGCTACGTCACTTGAGACTTACGTCATATTTAAATGACGTAACGCCTAACTTCGTACATCGTACTCCGTACACTAACCCTGCCCCCCGTACGAAGTTAGCTGTGTGACGTAACCTGATTTTAACTTCATACCATTCACCCTGATACTGGACATGACATCTACAATTCTCGTCTTCGCAAGCTCCGAATATAAGTATGTTTCCCGTCTATTTCACAGACAAACACACACAATTAGGGTAGTGAGCTCACCGTCACGAATGTATAATGACATTAATCACGGATTTTCACAAACAGGCATGCCCAGATACTTCTGCTTTATGTTCCACGGAAGTTTTGTTTGGTAACAGTCTGCTTGATGTCCGTTTGGCGTTTCCGTATCCTGTTATTACTACGGTTCCGCTTACTATGCAAATACTTCATACAACATCTGCTCTTACAGCATGCTTTGAAGTGTCATAGGCCCTGTTCAAACGAAGCCGGTGAAGGCGCATTCGATGTGGTTTGGCAGGATTCTGGATTCATGTGGCTCCATCTGAACGCTCCGAATCGCACTGAATGCGCATCGATCCCAATCCACATCTGCAGGCGGATTCAAACCGCCTTGACTGGATCGCGAATTGCGTCTGAACGCGCCGATGCGCATTCATCAGGTTTACTTTGCATATCAACCCGGTCATTGACCTCGGGGTCCGCAAATAACAAGTGGCGGCGTCGGCAACGAATTCTTACAAGGGCCACCCGTAGCCTGCGTCTCCTTCGTACTCCTCTGAGCCGGTTAGAAACGATTATCCATTAAAAAAACACGACAACTTCTAGGGCATGATGCACTTTCACCCCTAACCTCTAACATTGGCAAGACGCCGCCTTGCTTGTTTTCATCAAACAACAATGAATGTGGCTTAGGCGAATCGTTCTCGGGCACGGTTTAGAAGGAACGTGTGGCACGTGGACCAGATGTGAGGAATGTGGCTTGCCCGATTCGAGCTCAATGCGCATTCGTATGAACGGGGCCATAATTCAAACTTTGGCCCTGTTCAAACCAAGTCACTTTGAGCGCGATAAGGGTAAACCACATTCCTCACATCTGGTCCACGTGCCACACGTTCCTTCTAAACCGTACCCGAGGACGATTTCGCCTAAACTACATTCATTGTTCCGTAAATAATTTCATCAGGTTGGTAATCGAATGAATCGCAAAGTTCTTTCTTCACAACCATTTATTTTTCACGAGCCGACGTTTCGATGACCGTCTGTCATCTTCATCAGGGCAATTCTCAATTGAGAACATTGAGAATTGCCCTGATGAAGATGACAGACGGTCATCGAAACGTCGGCTCGTGAAAAATAAATGGTTGTGAAGAAAGAACTTTGCGATACATTCATTGTTGTTTGATAAAAACACGCAAGGTATCGTGCTATCAAAGTCAGAGGTCAACGACCTGTTAGCTGGTGCCCCCTCCCAGTGTACCTGGGCCGAATGCCGACATGGTCCTGCCAGAGGCAGTGAAGCTCGTCCTAGAATGGGCACATTATTCCGCATTACTGCTCTTTAACTTGCTGCCACGTAGATTTTGGCATTGCATATAAATACAGAAATATCACCCCGTAATCCATGACCGGGTCGATATGCACAGTAAACCGGTCAAACCCAATTGCGTTCAGTCGAAAATCGCGATGTAGTCAAGGCGGTTCGAAACTACCTCCAGATGTGGTTTGGAATCGAGGCGCTCAATGCAATGCAATTTGGAGCGTTCAGATGGAGCCAAATGAATCCTGAATCGGTGCAAACCACATCGAAAGCGCTTTGAGCGACTCGGTTTGAACAGGGCCTTTGCCTACATTTACGGTTATAAAATATCCATCCCTTTTAGGCAGGTTTGGGCACTCACGTGGAGTTAACCGAGTTATGTAACTTGCTTGCAGCACAACTGTAGCCAATGGCAAATATATTTCAATTAAGTTAACTTTCCTATAAAATAACAGCACGAAAAAAAACGATACGGAAGTAGCCATCTAGGAATGCTGGTTTGCGGAACCGGAGTTACAGCCCTAAACAAACTATTGAAGTGTTTTGTTACAACTTCTGCTTTTCAAAAATAGCTAAGCAGCCACCTATAAATTCTCTGACTGGCTGTCGTCACAGCATTTTCCCTTGGCCTATGGTACGGCACAGCGTTACCCTCTCAGTGCATTTGTAAAATTATATACACACGCAATGGCTGTGTTTCGAAAAACAGTTTCAATACTGTGTCTAGTGTCAGTGCTCTGTTGTGCTGACTTTGGCGAAAGTTTACGTGAAGATAGGGGCAACTCCCTTCTCGATCCAGCTGGTTTCTCTGCGTTGGACGCCACGACGTCCTCTTTCGACTTGCACTTCCTGAGAAACTGCATTCGGAAGACGGAGACCGTCGTGTTGTGTACACGGAGACATCTGCGCTACGTCCCCCGAGGGCTACCAGTCAGCACTACCGATCTGAACCTCACCGGAAACCTGTTGGAAATCTTAGGTAAGAATTTTCAACATAATCTTTGTTGCCCATAATACGCACATGAAAATATACAGATTTAAACTATTGACAAAAGATACATAGCTTTGTAAAATAGTCCAGTCCTTTATTCAGCTCAGTGAAATCTTGGGGAGGGGGGCGCAAGGGAAAATGCTGTGCGCCGGGCATTTTATATATCCTAGAATCCAGTCTATTGTAGTTAAGGAGTGCTCTCTTCGGGGCTGCATGAGCCCTTCACCGCCCAACTCAACTAGGCTCCCCGGTAGATTTTTTTTTTTAAACGGGAGTTCAATTGAGCCCAACCCAATCAATTCTTGGCGTACCAAACCCTATTGAAAATTTCCTACAGGCGTAACACTTCCACCGGGCGGCCAGTTGAGCTGGGCGGGGAATACTATTAGAGCCCCGAAAGGAGCCCACCCCAACCACGATAGACTGGGCACCAGGCTGAATATTATATTACACTTATGTAATATTTACGCATATTGCACGATTGATATTACAGCCAAAAATTAATGTTTCTGCACTGAAATCTCCATGTAGATGCTCGCCTGGAAAACAGCTCAAACAGGGCTTTCCACACTAGTATGTTTTGTAAGATATGCGGAGACGACGCTTCAATATTCTTACCTATGGGTCTTTTTTCGCGTGCATGACACAGAGTCCTCACCTTTATAGTGGCCAGAGTTAAACTACTGGCAATCTTCCATAAACGTGACGAACAAAGAGGGCATTGAGGAAGAAACAGCTAAAACAGGAAGTGACATGTTTGTTCCTTTTTTCCCACGGCCTTACCGACATAACTAACTGCAGACGGTGCACATAATTTCCTTTAATATCTTATTGAATATTTAAAAAAAAGTATAAAACTGTATTTAGGATTACAAATACTCGCATTCCACTCCAGGCGCAACTTTGTTTGCCAACATTTCGCTATATTAAATCCAATATGAGTACAATTTGCATTTAGAAAAGATTGTCTCAACCTGAGGAACCTACATCGTAAAAACACGTTGCCTTTACTTACTATTGAGGCTGTTATATTGATTCCCATTGAAATAAGATCCTCATTCGCACTGTTTATTCAACCGAAAGAACGGCGGAGAGTAAAACACAACAAAAGAGGAACTTACCAAGCGGAACTGTTCCCTTTTGGCCTGAGCACTACTGTTTGCCATGCGACTAGTGGGTAAAGAAAGGTAAACAAAATACTTTTCATTCACCATGCTCACTTAGTAACACGAACCCTGGCGCGCGGCTAACCCGTGTGTCTGTATGTCTGTGTTCCCAACGACTTCTGGTCAGTATAACATAAGAAAGAAGGCATTCATGGATTGTGATTATATTTGGTATTCGAGTAGGTCTTATATAGAAATTCTTATATAATTAGTGAAGGTCAAATCTGGGCCTCCTGGTTGACGACCTAGGTACTGCAGCAGAACTCCTGGTTTTTGGTATCCGATTTTGTCCCGGACATGCTATGGTGCCTTTTTTTAAAGTGGCAGAAAGCTTTTTGTGTCAGGTACAAGTGGTATGGAGTCATAGAAATAAACACAAACACGCCTACCACCCCCACACAAACACACGAGCGCACACACAAACACACACACACACACACACACACACACACACACACATTCAAATGCACACACACATACACACACGCACACACACACACACACACACATGCACATGCACACACACACACACACACACACAATCCTAGGTGGTCCGCCATCACACACACACACGCACACACACACACACACACACACACACAATCCTAGGTAATACCTATATCTCTTTGGGTAGTCTTTTATAAACATCGTTTCCTGGTTGCGTTAATTAAATACTTAGTCAATGATGTCATATGTGCAAACGGAATCTTTATGTTTAACCCTATCTAGACCGGGCTTTTTTGGCATTCGTGGGGCCGGAGGGGGGGGGGCTCATTCGCCCCCTCTCAGAACTCATGAACGGTATATCGTATGACCACCAAATTTTCAGAGGATGGTGTGCTACTAAAAATAAATTATAACAACAATTTTCATGTCGTCATGACGTATTATGACGTCATTATGACGTCATTAATGTGATTTTATTGGCCAAAACCGCCTAGATAGGTTATTGTCTTAAAACGCAATGGTGCACAACATAACTCTAACAAAAAGTGTTTATTATAGAATATTAGGGTGTACTGAGACTTATGTTGCCCATAGCAACACCGGTGACGTCATAAAATGACGTCATGCATATTTAAGCTATCCGCCATCTTGGATCATGAATCTTGAATTTTGAAAAATAGTTTTTTTCAAGATTAAGTCTAAAAATACATTGGAAATAGACTAAAGACGTTCATATGAACCTTCTTTGTAAAAAGAAATAAAAGTAGTGATAAAATTTTAAGGAAAATTACCCGTATATACCTAATGTAATGATATGGTCCGCCATCTTGGATTTTGACCAATGACGTCATCAAATTAGCATAATTTATGCACTTTTATTGATAAAAATTACATACAATTACATTAAATGTTATTAATATTAGGAAGCATGTGTAACTTGACATAAAACCCTGAAAAATCTATTGTTGAAACGAAAATTACTGAATTTCGCAAAAAATGCCTTTTTTTAAACCCAATGCCATGGCAAAACAAAAAATCATGAACTTATCTGACTGATATGAAATTGTTACCAACTATATTTTAGGAAAAGTCACCAAGTTTGGTGGTTCTAGCACAAGCCGTTCAGACGCTATCCGACGTCAAAGTTGGCGCGGGCAATTTTAGCCCCCCCCCCGGTCTAGATAGGGTTAAGACACCGCAAATGGTGTATCTCACCATACCAATTGATACATTTTTACTCCCTCGAACTCAAATACCGATCAACCAATCTTCAGTGTATTACTGTAACGTTACACATGGATGGAAGTAACTGTGCACTGCATTCAATGATATTTATTTCGGTCAAAATACATTTTGTTTTTTTGCTGTGTAACCTTGAAATGTATCATGCCCACCCCCCCCCCCACAGTCACCGACGTATACGTTTCTATGTTATCACGTGACGCCACAGTTGTCATGATGGTTGGTTAGACCTTAAAGACGAGACCTTTTATTTGCATATATGTGATAGTTACTTGGCTTTCATTATACAAACGAACTCGCAGTATATTCATTATATAAACGAATTTATAATATACCTGTTAACTTCAGGGTATAACTATCCAAAATGGCGGCCAACACATTCGTCATAGTGACGTCAATGAAAACACATTATATCAATAGCACGTCGGCAATACACACCATGCAAGGTCTAGTTCACCTATGTAATAATGATGCCCCGTGTTTACTTTTCAAATGGTGTGTTGGAAAACATATCGAGTTCGACGGACAAACTTCTGATGCAGCGTTGGCCAAACATCTAACAGAAACCGTGATACATTTTATTGTAACTAAAAGACAACAACGTTTAACTGAACTTCTGTATATTTCTGATAACACATCGTAACTGACGTACAATGCTGGTCAAGGGTAACAAGGTGTATTTCTAATGCCAATTATGACTTTTTATGACTTTACCGCCTGAGACTTTGAGACTAATTATTAATTAATAAAAACAATTTACCAGCCAGGCTGAACGCTGGGAGTGCGGCGTTTGAACATAATGCCCCTGTCACACATTCAGAACCTTTACCCCGAACACCAGCCAACCAAGGTTGGCTGACATTCATGTATGGTATGTATGAGCAGTATAGCCAGATTTAGGCCACGCCTATATTTCCATTTCGAGTCGAATTTGAGTGAACTTTCCGTCAAATTTCACTTCTAACTACGCCCCGACATACTGCCGAACACCGACCAACCACCAGGCAATTATAGCCAAATCTCCCGTCAACACCCGAATGTTTTAAACATTTTGTAACATTAGGATTCGGCTTGCGCGGCCGAACGCCAGCTGACCTACTCCTAACCATGGTCGAGAGTTCGACTAGCGTTTAGGAAGCTCTATTCGATTTTGTGAGGCAGGGCTTTACGTTCCATGTTTCGCACAGCTACAGTGCGTTTTTCCGGCGTGCTGATTTCTACATTGTTACACAACCATTTCTCAACCATGCTAATGACTTTTTCCTCCTTTACAGATCCTAAGACGTTCCCGCGCCTTCACAACTTGAAACTCTTAGATCTGAGTAGGAATCGCATAAGCATCATTGAGCAAGGAAGTTTCAAGAACACTTACAATCTGACAACCCTCTATCTCGATCATAACAACATCTCAGTTATCCCGAATGGTGCGTTTGATGACCTTATATCGTTAGAAGTGCTTGGCCTGGCTTACACTCGTCTTTCCAATCTCAACAACGTGGGGTTTCTCACTCCCAATCTAAAATCACTCGACTTCATTTCGTTCGCAGGGAACGGAATCAGTCAGTGCAAACTCGGAAACGAGTTTAGAAATCTAGAAAGGCTGACGTACTTAGACCTGGCTCACAACATTATTTCTGACCTTGAACACGACTGCTTTGCATCACTGAACGAATCACGTCTCGAAACACTAGACCTGTCCTTCAACAACATCCAAGTTATTAGTCACCCAGCTTTCTGGCCATTCCGTAACTTGTCTTACTTGTATCTTGGTGGAAACAAGTTTGACGTGAAACAGTTAAACACAACCTTTGATAATCTAAACAGTATCGCTACTGTATCCTTGTATCTGTCTTTTTATAACAGTACATTTCTGGCTGGAGTCAAAACTCGAGCTCCTCTGAACACCACATTTCGACGTTTGGCACCGCTGTCAATCACCCATCTAGATTTGTCGTATGTAGGGCTGCGGGGGATACCAGAAACAGGCTTGTTTTCCTTCTTTCCTCGACTCGAAAGCCTTTTATTGGTCGGTAATAATATAACCGAGTTACCACCAAAGGCATTCAGTGGCTTAAGGAACTTGAAGACACTGGATATGAGTAAGAACAACTATTTCCCAAACGTAAAGAAAGGTTTGTTTGATCAGTCACTTAATAACCTGACATCCCTCTCGCTCACCCTTGCTAAAGGACGCCAAGACATACCGGGCAGTGTCTTCTTAAACATTCCTAAACTTCGGTCTTTAAGCATTTCAGGACCTAAAACAGAGTTTGCCGTAGGGAAATTCACCTTATACAGTCTACGAGGCCTGTTGCATCTGGAAAATTTAACGATAGAATGGCATGATCTTCCTGCAGTTCCAAGTCCTGCTCTTGGACTGGTAAAAGGAACTCTTCGAAAACTGAGCTTTAATTATGGCCCAATTTCGAACCTGGAACCAAAAGCATTTTGCGGTTTCAAAAATCTCAACATTCTTGACTTTAGATACAACAAGCTACCCGTTCTCCGCGAATATGCATTTGACGGACTTGTAAACCTGACTCACCTCAAACTGTCTTACAATTATATCACGACAATTGACAAAACAGCATTCATCGGTCTTTCAAGACTGGAGATCTTATACCTAGAAAGTAACCACCTTTGTTTTAAAGCCAGCACTGACTTCCCTCCACCATTTACTGGCTTGGCAAACTTGGTTTCTTTACATCTAGAAAACCAAGCCGTGTCCTGCAAACTTGAAGGCATGTCTTTCCCCCCTGACTTCTTTGCAGGACTCGTCTCGTTGAAGAGACTTCATCTGAGTCGCAATAAATTTGGGGAAATGATGGCTCATGAAGAAACCAGCCGCCCATTTGCAAACCTCACAACACTAGAAGTACTAGATTTATCATATAACAACTTTTATACAATGACAGCCTTGCCGTTTGAAAACCTCACAAATCTGACAACTTTGTATCTCTCTTCCAACCGGATTCCAAGTATTCCAGACAGCCTATTCAAATCGGTGCCGAATTTGCGAAAGCTGAAGCTAAATTCTAACCGTAAGTTAGGCAAATTGCCAAAAGAAGGGTTAGGTTTCTTGCATAATCTTGAGCGGTTGAATTTGGAAGACACCCCCTTGCAATGCACATGTGAAGAAGAGTGGCTTTACGATTGGGTGGTGAGCAATCAGACTAAGACGTTATTTTATAACTTGTCAAACTACGGCTGCGTATCTCCTGAACGCCTTGTACATAAGACTATATTAGACTTTGACGCTGAAGCCCAGGGATGCCACGACAAGACTGGTCTACACCTAGCAATATTCGGTTCCCTCGTCCTTGTCATCTTCCTCATTGGTGCCGGTGTTGGATACCGCAACCGCTGGTACATGAAATACGGCTGCCTTGTGATCAAGGCTCGCTTCCATGGCTACCAGGCTATTACAGATGCAAACAAACAGAAGGAGTTCGACGCCTTTGTGTCCTACAACCATAACGACCGTGCTTGGGTGATGAACGAGTTGGTACCTCACTTAGAAGAACGGGACGAGTTCCGACTCTGTCTGGACTATCGTGACTTTGTTCCCGGTGCCCCGATCACGGACAACATCGTGAACGCCATCTACGACAGTCGTAAGACCATCTGTTTGGTGACGGAAGAGTTCTTGAAGAGTGAGTGGTGTGAGATGGAGGTACAGATGGCGACGTATCGGTTGTTCGATGAGCAGGTAGACGTTTTACATAGTCCATTTCTCAATACACACACTGCACGAAAAGTTGGATTTATATATGTAATTAACAATTGTAGTAAATGCCAGTAAATTCGGGTAATGTTTGCCTTGTAAACAATACCGGACTTTACAACTGTAGTAAATAAACGTCTGGTAATTCATTTACAACCGGACTTCTTGACTATGATAACATACAATAACGTATATACATTCATTACATTTACCCATCAGTAATTTTTACGCAAAATTATTACCACAACACAATTACCATTACATGAAAATATGACCCATGCTAAGTTGTTGTTTCTGGAACAGTCAGGATCATTTCAATACCACTGAGAAGACAAATCATAGAAACCACTTTTAAAGGATTGTGGGACTGCAGGGCTAGTGGTAATTGATTCCATACCTTGACATTTCAATCTTTGCTTATTTCTGTTTTAATTAAAAAAAAAACAGGTAGACGTGTTAATCCTGGTGTTCCTGGAGGACATCCCAGACCACGCCCTCCACCGCTACCACCGTCTGCGCCGCCTGATGTGCAAGAGGACCTACCTGGAGTGGCCTAAAGACCCTCAGGGAAAAGCACTATTCTGGGAACGTCTGAGGGATGCACTGAAGACTGGAGATAGGCCACCCATTGAGAACATCATTTAGAAATATCACTGAGCGTTGGTGTAGATAAGCTGATCCCAAACCCCCACCTACCTTTGTTAAAGCACAGACATGCAAATATTTGCAACTATTTGACAGACATTTCATTTCATTTTATTGTAATTATTTACCCAGGGATAACTATCGCCACGAGGGCGGTTGCTTTCTCAGACGTCGAACCTCTAATTGCCATTCTCTCATTGGTTGAACTGCTAATTCTGATGGAAAGGCCAGAGAAGCTCATAACATTAAGTAAGACTGACCAACATCGAACACATTGGTTAAAAATATATTTTCTTGATACTAAAACATCATTGAGAGAGGGAACGTCAGTGTTTGCATATCCATCATATTCAATGTATAACGAAGCATATCTAAATGATGTTAAAGCCAATAATTATCAGTAGCTATTTTTTTTAATCCTAGATTAATCCAGAATATTTAGAAATCTCAACCTAAACTCATAGCTTAAAATTATATATATTGTTTATTGCAAATTCATGCCCGAGGTCTAATTGCAACTACAATGGGACATTTGATATAAGTACAAGAAATGAAACAACTACCGTTACTCCTGAAAACTACTGGGTTTGACTTTTAATATATAAACCCTTGTAAAACACGGCAAGAAGCCAGGGGCCAGTTTCTGGCCTGACCACCTAGGGTTGATAGGCAGTGAGGCAGAAATCATGTTTGTTGGGTGGTTGTACATTTTGTACATGGAAGCTTTTTCTCGAGCACAATAGCTATCTGCTACAAAACTTCAGACCATAGCTTGTTTTATCTTTTTTTTTTCTTTTGCTATAGGCCAAGACCATCTTATTTATAGGTTCTTGCGGCATGTTACTATATGTAAACCACAAAATACTTCCGAAAACATTACCTTCTTGGCAAAGGTAATTACAAGAAAAACATGGCCAACGCATACATAATTGACTATAGAAAAATGATGTGAACTACTCAATGACATATAGATAGTAATTTTAGAATGCTGACCTTGTAATAAACAATAGAGCAGCAATGGATCTCGTCAGTCATTTAATTGACGACTGTACGCTTACATTGCCACAAATCAGTGTATGTCTTAGAATTTAGCAATCTAGCTCTACACACCGAGAAGCCCTCGATTTTTGAGGAGTGCGGGTACAGAACAACTTGGAATTCCAACATATTCCAAAATATGAGAGTCCATGTCATTGAAAAACCGTGACCAGTCGGATTATTCTACACGAACAAAATGTTTCTTGGGCCAACATATATTGAAATGCATTGTCAAGAAACCTTACATGTGTGAGTAGGTCATGTACATGTAAATGAAAATGGAGAGTCTAATTTGTTATTTTTAATATATAAACACAAATTAGACCAATATGTATAGGAAAACATGGCCGAGAAACATTTTTAAATGTCACTATTCAACATTTACACGGGCAAGGAAATTCAGCGGTGTCTGCCAAGTGCTGTTATTATTATTATTACTTACTTATTTACTAACCTATACTCTATATGTTAGTATGTTAATAATTATAGCCCAGTGTGTTAAACATTATAAAGAATTTCCAATTAAGTGTTCTTGATATAAAATGTAGTTTCAGTTACGTATATATACTGCCATTTTAGTATGTAATAACGGACATAGATAGCACAGGCTAAAGAACACAGTTGGTTCAAAATATGCACATTTGTGGTAACGTTGTGCAGAGGTAAGAGGTACAAACAAATGTACTTCTAGACGTTTTTCATAGGTGCCGCAACATTTAAACATTTAAACTGAGTTCTTCACTTGCATTCTATTAGTATCGATCCACCCAGATTTTCTATTATTACACGCAATGACAACTATGATAGCATTTTTTAAAAGTGTAAAACAACCTTTTAATTTAATTACGACTGCCACAATGACGTTACAGGTCAGCTGCCCCATACTTGTTCACCTGGAGGCAAAGCAGGGTGGGGAGGGCAGGAGATTTTTAGAATTTTTAAGTTAACACTAAGGACCCCTATAGACCAACCCGAGTGTGTAATGCCATGTATTAGAAAAATATCAGAACTCTGAAAATTGAACATGGCACGTAAATATCATAATAAATTCATGGCAGTTCTCTGTTGGCTGTTTTCAGTCCCAAATGCACTCTCCGCCATTTCTAAGCTTGGGGAGGAGGGGGGGGGGGCTGTAGTGTAACATGTATAGAAAAAAAGTACCCGTTCTCGTATCTACTACCTTTCCACTGGGAAGAAGGCTGGACTCCCTACTGAAGCATTGATCCAGATTTACTTGACTTTCATACGTCCTCTCCTGGAGTATGCCAGCCCCGTGTGTGGGGGAGGGGGTCTACCAAAGCACCTTTCCGACATGTTGGAATCTGTTGTCTGATGATCCTAGGAATTCCTAAGGACGCTCTGCCTTCGCTGTCCAGTAGGCGTGACACAGCCACACTGAGAACACTACAGAACATTCTTCAGGACAGCAGTTCTCCCCTGAATGAGTTCCTCATCCCACCGTGTGACAACCTCTACAGTCTACGGCGAGAGGGTCGCTTTCGAACAACTAAGAGCAAAACCAAAAGACATGAACTGTCCTTTGTCCCTAGTGGCCAATGTGTGCAAATCTTAGCACGTTACATTCAAAACACACATTACATATAACGTTATCTTAGAAACGCTTGTTCTATTTTATATTAACTATCATACTATGTTCTCATAGATGCCCTTAATTTTCTCCTTAGAACCTTAATCAAGCACTGCTACAACATTTTTGTCTGAATTTTAAGACACGTTACATACAAAATACACATTACCTACAAAGTTACCTTAGAAACGACTGTTCTATTTCGAATTGATGTGTACTATGTTCTCATAATATGATAGACACCCTTAAGTTTCTGCTTAGAACTTCAATCAAGCACAGCTGCTACAACATTTTTGTCTGAATTTCAAGCCACATTACATTTAAATCAACATGGAAATAATATACATCACTGAAATACATAAAACTGAACCACATGCAAAATTTGATTTTTCACAATAAAAAATATGTTTTGTTACGCCGAAGAGCGGTTATAGAGACTATACAGATAACTTTACAGATACAATATATTGTGTATCGATTTGTCATACAGTCCTCATATGAGATGAAAGAAATCCTTGCACACTGTTAACTTTTTCAGAACACCAATAAGTTGTTACTGTACGGTAAAATCACGTCATCATCTTGGAAAGTAGATTTTCTGCTAAACAAATTGTCTCAATTCTACTTCAATCAGAAATGTGATGATAAGATAAACGGCTACAAAACAGAGATATAATCAATCTCTTCAGTCCATCTTAACTTTGATTAAAATTCTTAAAACTATAAATATATATATTAGTAAACTATAGCTCTTAAAACTTTGGTAAACTATAATGATAGTAAACTTATATTTGAATGATATAAACTATCTTACTCGTCTGTAATACAAATTGTTCTTGTAGCAAAGCTGATTTTTACGTTAAGTAATTAAAAGTCTGTTATGAATCTTTATGTATTAAAGCAGTTCTGAAACAATATCAATATATTTCTTGATCATTGCCAAACTCTTTTACGTTAGTTCATAGTGAATGCCGGCCATTTTAGCTTCAGTACGCTCTCCTAATTGCTTTCCTGCCAACAAGACTGAACCCGCACATATTCTGTCTATCAATTGCAAATTTGTTTAGAATTTGAACAGGCGCACTGATTGGCCAAACCAGAGTGACTGGGGCTGTGGCGGTAGGAGGTTATCCAATCAGCACACACCCAGCACGCGGCAGTTGAAGGAGATCATTACATGACGTCACCAGAGGGATAAAAATGTGCAGGTCTAGTCTCTTTGGGTAGTGAAGTAATCGAGAGAGCATACAAAACATAAAAGGCTTCCCTGTAAGTTAGTCATCCTCAGCATGATCAATGACGATCTTTACTTCACACCGTGTATTGATGAGTTGATGAGTGGCAGTACGGTTTGTCTGGTGACTGGACACGTCCACGTTGTAGCGACGGCGTGAAGGCAAAATGGAGTTACAGATGTCCAGGCTTTCATCAAGTTGCTCCCGAATGATGCACAGGTTTTCCTTGAGCTTTTCCATCTGAAGCTCACCTACGCAAAAGAAAATGTTGGAAGTACGTATTAAAAACCTGACAGGGTTTTTGTGACAACATGGCTGCTATGTTAATAATAAACACTAAACTATAATTTTAAGATTCAATGCATTTCTTTGCAGAAGCATTGTCAACATGAGAGATTAGTGTCTCGTTTCAATGATAATTCCAGCTTTTCAGGTAAATGTCATTGCAAACTAGCTTGGTTTTAACAATATTAACACTCGCCCTCATAATGTTTTGGACTTGAACCAGGAATGAAGTACGATAGTACACGGAGTGCTTTTTTCGAGATAGTCGTACATGTGTGGGCACAAAATTCAGCATGCCCAGTCTCGTTACTGAAAAGGTTGCAATACATGTAGATCCTTATGAGTGGCTGGTTCACGGCCTGGTTGGAAAACCTGTGACGTCAGAATCGCAGGGGCCCCACGTGTTTACGCCCCAAAGTGCACAAAACAACAACAATTTTCAACAACAACAACAACAGAAAAAAACAGCCCATAGACTGTCTCAGCGGTAGGCTCTTTTCACTGCACGAAACGTTGGATTTACCAATGCTAGTAAATTCCAGTATATCGGCAAATTCAACGATTACTGCAGTGTTTTTCCTAAGCATTACCTGGTTCCTCCTCTTTATGTTGTAGAGGGCACAGCCAGTGGAGACCAAACTTTGCACAAACTCTGCTCCACATGTGTTCGGCAAGGTCCTGATCGTGGTCAACGTCAGCGGCAATGGTGTCACAGACGATGGACATCAGGAAGTTCATCAGGAGTGTGAAGATACAGATCATGAAGGCAGAGAAAAAGATCGGTCCGATAAGAGGGTTAGCTTCCAGCATGTCGTTGGCGATGAACCTGAAAACACAGATGCAAAAATGGACAATGAGACAAAGCTCTTAAAGGGGCATTATGTAACATTTTTACACACAAAAAAGATATTTTACTGGCAGATTGTAATGTTTGCTGCACATATGTAAGTGTACCTTACCTTCCAAGCATCATCTCGAAGAGAGCGAAGGTTGTGTGGTACAAGTCGGAGTAAGACTCCAAGTGGCTCCCGAAGATAAGATATGCTGAAACAACAACAAATGCATTATTATATCAACTTTTAAGAATCATTAATTGCTTTACATTAAATCATATGTGGAACCATGCGTTGATATATGATAAGGTGTCTATGGTCTGCATACCTGCACTGATGAACGACATAAAGGCGACGGCAGCGGGGACTAAGAACGACACGAGCTCATCTTTCATGATGCCGGGAAGGGCAAGGAGTTTGGCGATCGTCTGGCTGAAGCGGACGGCGCGAAGCAAGGCGATGGTGTTGATGAAGACAACAATGCCCATGATGTGTGTGAAACAAGCATCCCACCAAGCAGGAGTTGTCAGGTCCACAAAGCGTTCAAATCCTAGCTCACCTATTGGACGAGAGTTAATTTCAAAAATTAAAATACGGAGGTCGCTTAATTCGTGGTCAAAATGCTAGCGAGTGAAGCAGAGAATTATGTAACATACAACAGAACACAAAAATAGTAACTAAAACAGGAGACTTCTAAAAAAACTTTGACCCATTGCTGACATCACACGTACAAAAAGTCACATGTCCTGAGCGAGGTGGTCAGAAGACTGGAATGGTCAGTCTAAAATTCCATTTTTTAGTTAGAGAACAATTTAACTTTTCCACATTTAATTAGTAAACTCAAATGAACTTTATACTAGGATACAAAACCTTGATTAATGCGGTATGTTTTGTTAATCTATACATTAGTAACGTGTGTAACATACCATTTATTTTGGCGATCATTGCAAGTGTATCAGATGCCACGGTGTATCGCTTGATGAAAACGGAAATTGCTGTTTCTGTGCCGATGAGGCTAAAGTATCCGAGGGCATTCCATGGCGAGGTAAAATATTTCCATCCCGCGTTTTTCACCGCTTTTGCCTCCTTGAAAATCATCACTGAGAAAAGCAGTGTGAATAGAATGTGTATGAACAAGTTCACATAGTCAGCATCACTTTCATACTGAAACAGACCGAATGAAGTAATGGTTGCCGTCGGCACGAGATTCCCTACTCCAGAATGATCTAGGACAATTTGAACAATGCTAAACAGCTTTAGGCTGGGGTTGTAGAAGTTGATGTCGATCGACACGAACTTTGTGTACTTGTCCAGATATTCAGAGTCCTTCAAGGCACGGAAGAATGACACAGCGGAGTCGTGATCAAGAGGCAGGTCCAGGGAATGATGGTTTGCGCAGTCGACCGTGTGGTTGGGGTGATTCCGGAGATCGGGAACCGCCAATCGCCAGCAGCTGTAGGACATGTTCTGCAGAAACAGACTCCAGCCGAGACCAGCACCATTCTCCCATGTGGCGGCACCTGCATTGAAAGAACAATTATTATAGAGCGTGTTTTAATTGATCAACCTAGCATACTTTTGTAATGACAATGACAATGTATGTAGTTCGTCCTCAGTAGCAAGGATTCGAACTGAATAGGCGAAGATTTGGTTTCAATTGATTGGCAGGGTTGTGACCTGGCATTCCCTTCATGTTGTATGAGCTCGTCAGAAATGTGTACTAGTATGTAATCATGGTACACTGTATGAAACATGAACCATAGGGTGATACCAAAGTAAGTAGCGCCATACAATCACATGAGTAATAACCCGGTCTTTGATGTAATGCGGTCAGATATTTCCAGTCGTTTGCTTTGAAATATCTGTAAATCATATTTCAAATGTTAATTAAAGTCGACTTAGAAAATAACTGCGGGTACAGTTACTGGAATTTTATATATAATCAAAGACAAAGAACAATGAATGAAAGAGGCATTTGCTGGAACACACTGTTAACCAGATTTAATTAGGTAAGAACGGAAATTAAAAAAAGAAGGTCACTACCTGGACGTCGTCTAAATTGTGTCAAATGCGGAGGGCCGATGCGGAAGGTTTCAGTGTTCTGTGCAAACTGTCGGTCTAAGAACTTCATTTTCCTCCCGTTGTACCAGACAGATGGGTAAAGAGCCGACAGCAGCACTTCCTCAGCCCAGTTATAGAACTGGTCTGGAGTTCTGATCTGTATTTAAAAACACCACGCCTATTCGTAAACAAAACTAAAATCTGACTTATGGATATGCAAGCTTTTTTTGTCCTTCAAGTCAGTTCATTTCCTCAGTTGTCCAAGCTTTTGACCTTCTGTATATGGTCTGTAATTCTCCCGTCATGTGGCCTAGTGTCATTTGGCGTGATGCAATATCAACCTAAGTTGTGCGGATGCATTACATACAACCCCCCCCCCCCTTCCTTGAGAGATTAATCCCAAACAATACTTCCGTCCCGGAAGTAATAACTAAGCACAACTTTTGCTTACTTCATCATATTCACGTAGAACGGCAGTGGACAGTGTGCTGGTCTCATAGATGACATGGTGGTCGTTGTTGGTCTGGGCGATGTAGAAGAGGACAGCCACAAAGATGAACAACAGAAGAAGCTCCTTGAGTGTCGAGGTTGACCTCTTACTGAGTTCCCGGTTCTTTCTAGCTGCTTGGCAGTTAGCTTTTGTAGGTGGGTGGATCTTCTTTGGTGCTGCATTAGATAAAACGTAGTCATGATTTTAAAAAAAAGAACTACATTTCAATTGCTACAATGTGTTCTCGAGGCTGTTTTTATTCTCCTGAAATCTTTTCTTTGGGGAAGTAAAACTTAAACAGTGCAGATAATTTGTTAGAAAAATAAACTGGTAGTTCTAAAACTTGAATCCATGACTTGTTTGATGTACAAAGAAATTGTGATATTCTGGTCATATTTGATAGGCACAGCTGCACCAATGAGTGTCTTCAGCGTGAATGTTTATCTGCCTTGTGTAAAGACTGCCAGCTTTTATCGTTGCTATGGTGCGTCTTGGAAATATCCATTATTGAGCATACTGTATTGCAGCTATAGTTTGTTATACATTAATGTGGCTATGAATTTGACAGGACTTTGATCATGTAACCTATATCTTGCCATATTCTGTATGACCCTGATCCTAATGAAAAGCAGCCAGCAGACTAGTGGGGGTTAATTTCATGAATGAACAAAGGCTCAAACAAATTAACTGCTCCAACATCTTTAGCTTTTGTGAACTGCCAGACTGCCCTATTATAACGGCTTCCAGCTACGGGAGTGAGTGAGTGAGTGAGTGAATGAGTGAGTGAGTGAGTGAGTGAGTGAGTGAGTGAGTGAGTGAGTGAGTGAGTGAGTGAGTGAACATGTTAGAATTCTAACCTGCTGAGTTCCACAGGTTGAGTTTGATGTCTTCCTTCCTTATCGCTGGCGGCTTGGCGAGGAACGACAGACTACAGACGGCAGACAGCATCACAGCAATCACCACGATCTGAAATTGCAAGGGAGAGATCTGAATGAATGAACTTCATTGATCGACAATCGTACAGAGTACACTGTTTGGCAAAAAGACCTAATACTACGAGACCTATCTGTCCTACATTTATGACCAAAAAATATTATCGATAAGAGTAACATTATCTTCATAGATATATAGATAGCTATATAGATATCTTCATAACATTATCTTCGAGAAGAGTAATATTATCGTCATAGATGGTCTGGTCTCGCAACATACTGTCGCATATCACTTTACTTGCTTCACCTGCAGCAAATTAAAAAAAATGATATGACCTAGCTTGGCATCCAAAATATCTACTGTAGGTTAACATTTAATTTACCTGTATCCCTATATGGGACTTCAGGGATAGTTGGAAGAGACCCGGTAGTACAGTAGGGATGGATAAAACCTGTAGTACCCTGGGTGCCAGACTCTGGAGGGGTCGGCATAAGACAGTTTTACCCACTGAGATATGCAAGTGCTCACGTGGCCGGCTAAATCTCATTGGCTACCTAAAATCTCGCTGGCCTACATTGTTACAATTGTGGGCTCATCTAGCTCGGCGGGTGTAACTGCCTTTGGCTGCCGAACAAACTCGCTGCAGGCCCCACCGGAGTCTGGCACCCAGGATATATAAACCATGATCATTACCTGAAGAGTATCCACCACACAGCTGGACCCCATGAAGGAGATAATGAAGGCCTTCATCCAGGAGTCACTATTCTCCTTCCCCCAGTCCATACTGTACAGGAGGACGAAGAACGCGGAGCTGGTGGACACCAGGAACACGGTCATCCACGCCACGTACTTAGCCCAGCGGTGCAGACTTGTCTTCACACGTCCTGGGATTTACCAATGAGGGACTTGATGCAAACAACTTTTCACTGTTTAGACTTCCATTATTTACCATAAATTCCATTACTTACAGTTTATATAACATGAGAGCAACATTTTATGTTCATACTGTTATTTATCCTTAATCATCTGCTTCTGAGACGAAAGTATTGTTTTGGGTGGCGCTGGTTTAGGGATTTTGTACGTCTGGGTTCGGAAGAGAGTGGACAAAGATTGGGTTTCACTTGATTGACATGCTTTCCTGTCATTCACAACAAAAAAGGAATGCATCACGACTTACAAGCTTACATCTCCTTACATTAAACGCGATCAGCTTGAAGCGATAACAACAACAACAAAATCTCCAAACTTGTTCGTAGTTTGCAGCTCTACAACATTCATGGTTTTTCAACTGACTAAATATCTTTCCATACCTTGCCTGGTTGTATTGATCGACATCTCCGGACTGTTAGCAGCCAGTGGCGCCTCCATGCGGAATAGTTGTGCGATCATTAAATTGACAGGAGCTACAGTCAAGGCAGTCATGAGGCCGGTGTACAGTTCCTGTAAAAATATGAAAAAAGGGATATATTGTCACGGTGGGTTTCTGAGCTAGAGTCTGCTTAATTTTTTGACAATAACCCCTTACCTCTGCTCAAGGGTGCTGTGTTATTGAGAGGCATATGTTTTTATATCTGTTTTACTTCCGGGACGAAAGTATTGTTTGGGCCGGCACAAATGCATGCTAGATTTGTACGTTTGGGTTGCGAAGTGAGTGGGCGGAGATTGGCTTTCACTTAATTGACAGGGTTTTGACCCGGTATGCCCTGGGTTTAAAGATGCATGAAACATATATAAAATAAAGCATTATGTTATAGCGGATGAAGGTATTATGCAATCGTATATGCTGAAAATAATTTCTTTCTATGATGTAATCTTTAACGCAAACTATATGTACTTCCCGGAAGTCTGAAATCTCTGATTTCTTGTTACCTCTGCTGTGAAACGAGCAATCCTGAGGTTGTACACTATGGTGGCATCAGTTGTGTTCTCTGTCATGTACCACATGGCACTGGCCAGCATCATGGTGTTCAGGAGAGTAAAGCAGCAGGACAGACGCTGGGCCTGGGTGAAGCTGGAACCTACTCCGGAAAAACATGGATAACAACATCTGTGAGACAAATTATCATTTGCCGTGGTGCAACATTTAGTACTTCATAGTTTCAATTCACAGTTGTGTTCTGGTTTGCCCTGGGTGGTATAATCTGATATTAGATCGCCAAAAATGTTGTAATCATGGTATGGAACACAAACCATGATTACTTGTCATATTTCTGCTTGCAAACCTAAACAATACATTTTATATGTAGCCATCTGATGACTTTCTGGACCCTATAATACATGATACATTGTGTAACCTACTGGATTACATAAACAAGCAAACCTCAGTGCTTGCGGGCACCTGTGTATTGCAGGCAATTATTTCCACTTTTGTTGGTCTCTCAAATTTGTCCCAGTGACCTAAGCATGAAAAAAAATCTATAGTATCCACCTGTACTAGAAGGAACATGGCGTTGCGAAGAAAGAAATTTTCAGACCTGGTGGTGCTACAGGAACAGACGCCCACAGCTGTTTATCGTAGAACAAGTTGCTGGTTGCCTCAGTAAAGACGTTACTGAAGGATGCCAGCTCCTCCTTGGGGGTTGCGTGAACCACCTTCTGCACCTCCCCGTCACCTTTGTCTTCCGACAGCCAGTCATGGCAGCAGAAGTAAGACCTGTAAAGCAATCATATTATTTTGCGTAGGTATCATTGGAAGTAAATGGGCGGATATTGGGTTTCAGTTGATTGTCTGGGTTGTCACCCGGCACGCTCTAGGTTGTAGGATGTGGTATATGAGGTCACCTGGAATATGTACTGTGTAATCATGGTATGAAACATAAAGCGTGGTATAATACTGGAGCAAGTTGCGTCATACAATCGTTTGAGTAATCATCCATTTCGTGATGTAATTCAATCCGGTGTTTCCCCATGATCATGTACAGTTCCAATATATTCCCAAAATCCTACAAAACACTTCCCAGAAGTCTGAATTCTCCGATTTCTTGTTTGCATGTAGTTTTCCCCAACACCATGCAACAATTTATAAAGATGCATTGATCAATAGATCTGTTATGATAATTGGTCTCCTTATCTCAAGCAAAGAATAGAGATTTTTCCGTTTGTCTTGAAGTGCTTGGTCTGTTTCTCCCAACATTTTAAACGTTTGCACACTCAAAGATGTTCTTGAATATCCAACATGCCGAGGTAATAAGATTGAAAGAGAACTTGATTAAAAGACCGTGAGCTCAGAACAGCAATCAAATAGAAGGCAGGATACAGTATATATTTAAGGTCTTACACCACATCCTTTTCTACATCTCTGACAAGAAAATTTTCGAGGAACCAGGCTGGCGTGTCGCCTTCTCCAGAGTTATCATGCCAGATGCGCAACGACATCACTTCTCCAAGTGACTCTCGCACAGGCATGACAAAATGTAAAGTACTTCCACGAACCAAAGCCTGTAATCATGACAAAAATGCGACAAATAAAAATCATATTGTTGTGTTTTATTACCAATCTTACGTAATAATATATACGTTACCAGCTTTTGGCAACAGTTGTCACAAACCTATAACATTATGTCACCAAATGTTAACTAGATTTGCGAACTCTCCAATAAGATAAAATGAGATAGAACCCCTCCATGTCATTAAAATATAGATTTATGAATTATACAACTAATTATGCAGAAAGGAGTTATTACAAGTTTTCCAGTTATCACATTCTTTAATGTGAACTAGTAAATAAATGTTATGAACAATCAGGTCTGATCATGAAAACTGTTTAGTTAGTGCACAAACATGGAAAATATATGCGGGACATGGGAATAAGCCCGACCTCTCCTCCTGGGTTCAGCATCTTGATCGGGGTCGTGCCCTCTGACCCGAAGAGTTGGAAGCCGATCCGTGACGTGGTCCCCGCCCCGAGCATGGACCCGGTGGTGACCGTGAGCTGATAGACGTGAGGTGCTGGCATCCGGTCTGGAGGGATCAGACTCACCTTGGACAGCATCTTCTTTTGGTCCTGGAGTCTGTTACCCTGAAGTAAACAAAATGGTATATATTGAAAATATAGATCATTATCTACAGATTTCAACATCAATATATGCAAATTTCTTACTTTGGAAAAGATTAAAAAAGGTATTCAACATGAAAGCAACATGCTCATAATAGACATCTAGCGGGAAGTACATATATAATAAATCAGTATTTAGAGTTTTCATGAATTGTAAAGGGGATTATATTATGTAATCTAACCGGTATTACAACACTTACTGAATTCTTGCACAGTAATTACACACTGACATGCCCTAACCTAGCACGTGCTGGGTAACCCTTACCCATGAATCAACTGTAAAAACCACCTACCACTCTTTAGCAATCGTTGATAAAGAAAGCCACATCGGAGTCCAAACACAGAAACCACCCTAAAGCTGTGCCGCCCGTAACAATACCTCAGTCCCAGAAATAATTACTTAACCCTCAACAGTACACCTTCCCGGACTGATTAATCTGTCCACCTGGGGTCCGCACGGACCCCAAAACAGTTTTTGCTAATTTTTTAGAAATGATCAGTATGCTACCAGCTCAATTGTTTTGCCGAATCGATGTGTGAACATCTGAGTCCACATTACGTTCAAAAATCATACATTTTGACCTTTTCCTATTTTTTGGTGAAGAAAACAAGGAATCAAGAAATACCCGTTTTTTAAAGTTTTTAAAGCTTTGGGGGTTCGTGGGACTGGGGAGGGTGGCTTATTGCCCCCCTCATAACTCGGGAACGGTATATCGTATTGCCACCAAATTTTTAGAAGATGGTGTACTAGTAGAAATAAATCAATACAACAATTTTGATGTCGTTATGACGTAGTAAGACGTCATTATGACGTCATTTATATGATTTTAATGGCTAAAACCGTTATAAATAGGTTATTCTCTTAAAACTTAATGGTATACAACGCAACTTTAACAAAAAGTGTTTATAATAAAATAATAAGGTCTGCTTAAGCTTATGTTGCCCTTAGCAACACCAGTGACGTCATACAATGACGTCATACATATTTAATCATCCGCCATCTTGGATCTTGGTTTTGACCAATGACGTCATCAAATTAGCATGAATTATTAATACAAATCACATTAAATTACATAAGATGTTATTAATGTTAGAAAGCATGTGTAACTTATTATAAAAGCCTGAAAATAAAGTAACGTATAAGAAAATAAAGTGAAGTATAAGAACGCCAGTGTATCCATTACGATCGCGCGGACCCCAAAAGAAAATCAGATACAAATTTTTTAAAAAATGGGGGAAACGGAATTTTCTACACTGTGTTGAGGCACAACTTTGTGGGTGACAATTACCTAAAATTTCAGAAAAAAATTTTTAGAAACAAAAAAATATTACAGAATATATAGTGCTGGGGTCCGCACGGACCCCAGGTGTACTGTTTAGGGTTAAGGGAACACCTCTTGACAATAGCAAATCAATCACACTCTATACTTACCCTTAAACGGCTGAGGTCAGCACACAGGAGTATCATGAGAAGGATGTACAGGATGAACTCGGACACCACGATGGAGAACACCACGGCGTTGTCACTTACATTGCTGAAGTTCTTGAACGCGTTATTGAAGTCGATGGAGTTCGGGACAGGGAGAGTCATGGTGCCGACTGCAATGCTTTGCCCCACCGTAAGACATTCACAGTGGAACACGTTGTTGTCTATGTCGAGTTTAGCCTGATTTATGTTGAGAGATTTTGGATAAAAAGGGGTAACAAGTATTGCCGGGCGCAAAACATATCACTGCAGTAATGATGGCACGTCGTTCTTGAATGCCATTTTGTTGGCCAAAGTTTTTTGTGTGTTTCTGTTTGCTGTAGTATCTTTTATATGGCTGGGGTGCCATATAAACAAATAAATAGATCAAATCAGAACGAAGCAAGTTTCTTGCGTTCTCAATAGGTCTAAACAAAGTCGTCCATAAAGGTACATGTTGGTGTTTTTCCTTCAGTGTAAAACTACATTTGCATTTGCAAACATTGATACAAGAAACAGGTATATGTATATGGCCTTTTTGGTCTAATGGTTAGTAATTTACCATTCTTCTAATCTGTACATTGTGTAAATTGGGTACAAACTTACGTCGCATTGTTCCAGCTCCCATTGTTCGTTATTTTCCTCCCAAGACGAACAGCCAACGGCTGACATCCACAGCCTGTAGTCAGGGGTGTTCTTGGGTTGCATGTTTCCTTCTTGGTATTGTTTATAATAACCGGTACTATCTGAGAATAGTATATGAACGAACGTTGAAAGTACAGCTGTCAACGAAATTAAATTAACCAAAGATATGATAATCTCCAAGCAAATTTTTCGGTGACTGCAAGACAGTATCAAATTGCCCAGAGAGTATCAAATTGACTAGGCAGTATCCAATACACCACCAAAGCTGGTCTAAAAAAGTACCAGCACCAAAAAATCCTACAAAATAAATTATTTCTAATTAGCTAAGAAAACGTTCAAAATAAGCCGAAGCCCAGTAAACCTCTGCTTGGAGAGTAAGATACGACACATTAGAAACATAGAAATGGTTCTACTTAACCTTTTTTCTGTACGCCAATGTACAGAACACTGCCACGGTGAGTGGTGTTGGGTATAAATGTGACTGTAAAGTCTGTCTCACTGAGCCAGGCCTCTAACCCATCTTCCTGCTGGACGACTCTTTTCTCGGCATACTTTTCGACGGTAGGTTCGGATCCGTACAAAGAGTACACGTGAAAGGTTGCGTCTATGTCCCACCAGCTCATGTGTAGAACAGGGATGACGTTCCCATCCGGAACGCTGAAGCGGTGGTACGTCATGGTTGTCCCATCGGTTCCGTTGATGCGGCTTTCCGGATTCTTTGCTCTCGGTGTACGACTTGTTACGTGTGGTGCGTCTGTTTTTTGCCCGCTTTCTTTTAAGGGTACAAATGGAATGTCCAGTTTTACTTTCTTCTCATCCTTAAGGTTTCTCTTAATTTTTACCCATTTTCCAGATTTTCTTGTATCCATCGACAGAACCGTTACAGGTGAAGAGATATTTTGTCCTCCTGTTGATTGCTTCCAGGAATATGGATTCTTTTTGAAAACTAATACCTAAAAAAAAGAAAAGAAATAGAATTAAAACGGTTAATCCATTAACATATTCTAAAGACTGATGTACAATTGCTGTTTCCTTGGTGCTGAACAGCATTCAGATGATTAAGCAATGCTCCTGTTCCTACGTATACATATTGTATCTTGATTGCAACTTCATTTGGCATGTAGGTGACAAAAATTGACAAATTTTTTTTCTCAAATGTTTCCATTTTGCTGAGATTACATGCTGGTTATGGTAAACAGTATAAGAAGCGGTACCTTAAGATCCAACATGTTGTTAGTATAGCTTCCACTTGACATGCGTGGAATAGTTGCAATGATGCGGCCATTAGCGATGCGCAGGTCTCTGTTTGATAGCGATCTAGACAGAGTGACCCAGACGTTTTCCGTTCCAAACGTAACTTGATATTCTGCGTCGGCAGGCTGCAATGCCAACAACGTGTCAGCAACACTGTCCAGTGAGTTCACAATGTCCATCGCCACTCGTTTTTGCTATCAGGATAAAAAAAGGAACAAGGTTAGCTATGGAGTTTAAAATAAAAAGGACTATGTCTGTGTGTGTTCGTGAAGAGTGACATCAGGTTGGTAAGTTACTATACTATGTTTTTTTTATGCAATCGGCTGTTTTATTCTGCCAAAGTTTCCTTGACCGACTGTCATCATCCTCAGGGCAATTTTTGACTGGTTCACATTCCACAGAATATACTTTATAAACAGCAACACCTGTGCTATGCAACGTAAACCAGTCAGAATCGATCTGAGGAAGGTGACAGACGTTCACTGAAACGTCAGTTGAATAAAACACTTGGTTGTGGAAAAAGGAGTCTTTTTAAAACCCTTGGTTGTGTAAAAAAGAGTCTTTTCATTCAGACTTTGAATATTCTTCTAATTTCACCAAGTGACACTGCATGAAAAGCCAGATTTCCGTCATGGAAATTTGTGTACACGAGGTAGGATATCCCTAGTTTCAGGTTCCACCAACGTGTGCAAGCTTGAAAACTTGTAGAAATCTGGCTTTTCGTGCAGTGTGATTTCTCATATAAAGAACAGAAATCGATTTTCGACACCATGTCCTCTATTTCCTTCTGTTTGCCTTTGGCGATCCTCAGCTGCTGCTTCGGCGAAAGGTCTGCGGAGCTCACATCAATCAAGTCACTTTCAAGGATGTTTGAGTTTGTCGTAATCGGCGGTTGTTGCTCTGGTAGCATGTCGATGATTGCTGTAGCTGTCTGCGTCATGGCTAAATGTGATAGGTAACAATTAACATTAAATATATAAATCTGAGAAGTGCAATAAAGACTATAATTAGCTTATAGTCTGTCTATTTTGCTGAAGGTCGGATATCACACCCATTACTTTAGAATGTAGGCAGTCATAACACCATTTTGCAAGCAATGTACAAATCTATATTTTTGTTTATATACAGACATTCTTACAAACCTAATTCGGCATATGAAACACTTTAAAAAGCTATTCTAAAAACTAAAAAAAGGTTCTTCAACAATTCATAAAACATTTCTTATAGGGTGCTTGGACTCCATCCACGAAAGGTAAGAAGTTAAATCAAATACGCATAGTATTAGGAATTCTTACCATCGGCTATAGCAGCCATGTTCGTTATTGATGCACCCTGTGCTCCTCTTGAAGCACTAGCCAGCTTGTCTATCAGTTGCGCAACGTCTTTCTACAGAGGGAAAAGAAGTAAATTGTCCTCTTATCCCTCTGTTTATACAAAATGTAGAATCAAAATACAAAAAGTAGCATAATGCTAACTAAATCAGTGCAATGATATGTTATTTTATTATTTTGGAGATAGTATGACAAGTAGCGTACCATTACTGATAATGACATGGAAGGCTTGGCACCGGAGATGATGACGTCATTGATGCTGTTCATCACAGACAGAATATCCTCTGGTTTTCCTGATTCCAGCTGTGATTTGTCAATTCCTTGTAGAATGTGCTGGAGCTGTCAGAAATGTTACAAACTTTATGCTTTATGGAGATTTTAAAGGCATCCAATGCTATTTCAGGGTGGCAAAACTTAATAGCAAAACTTAATTTTTAAAGTCAATTTTCCATCCCATAAGTAAGATACTGGTATCTGTGAGGCAAAAAAAAAGTGATTTCACTGACGGAATCGGTTGCTGTTACATGTGTCTTTGGCTGGTTCTAGCTATTTTATGGGAGGTAACTAAAAAATAGACGTCTCATGTATCTTGTTTTGGGGTAACCCTTTAAGTATGAAATAATCGAAGTCCGAAGAAATGGCAATAAATGTCAGTATCGGACATATTTCCTTATCAGATTGCTTTGCTGTCCTGAAATTGCATCGATCAGTTTAAACCGTACTAAAAGAAAATAGCTTCAAGCTTCACTAGGCTTTTGGCCAGTCTTCTGACCTGTCTCATCTTCTAATGAAAAGCCACGTGGACCTCCATCGTGACGAGGGCCGATATCAACTTACGGACACCTTTTATCCGTTACCAACGTCACGCTGACACGTGACGTAGGCATCGGTTCGTTTCAATTTTAGAAGGGTCAGGCTTTGACAGATTAGGCTTGTCAATAATCTATTTCTTATTACTTTCGCCAAGAAGGTTATGTTTTCGTGGCCGTGTGTCTGTCTGTCTGTCTGTCTGTGTGTCTGTCTGTCAACAGCATAACTCGAGAAGGCTTAGATGGATTATCTTGATATTTGGTAGGTGGATAGGTCTTGATGAGAGCTCGAACTGATTAGATTTTGGGCCCCCTGGCGGCTTGTTATGGCACTGCAGTGGAACTTCCGGTTTTGATATCTCGTGATCTGGACATGCTAGGGTCATGATTTTTGGATGGTAGGTAGCTCTTGTGCTCGGCAAAAAGTGACGTAAGTTTGGGCCCCCTAGCGGCTTGCCCTAGAACTGCAGGAGCATTTGTATGAAAATGTTTAAAGTAGGATAACTCAAGAACCAGTTGACGGATCGTCTTGATATTGGGTATGTAGGTAGCTTACGTGATGCTTGACATAATTAGATGACAATTATGCAAATTAGGATCTAATTTGCATAGTTAATGAGGGAATTCTATAATTCACCTATCTTCCATTAAGGTCTCGGATCGGAGTTTTTTTCCGTTTTCGTAACAAATCTGACACCCTCGGCCCATCGGGCTGTCACTACTATCAAGAACACGGGTCAGAATTTTCCATTATTTCAGTTGAAAGAGGTGTCATGCCGCTACTTAATAGACTTGATTGATATATCCTGCTGCCAATCTATCTCGTGGTTATTAAGGCATATAAAAGTAAATTTTAGAGGAAAAGGGTCCTTTTTTCGTCGTTTTTCACACATGGCTGCATGGAAAAAACGAATTTTCCCAGGGTAACGGCTTACACCTCGAGCGAGCTCACTACCTCACGTTTCTAAAAAACGATAAAAAAATATATGTTGTCGTGATAACTTTTCCGCTATCTCCGATGCCCCAAACACACCCATAACGCACATAGAACGCACCATCCCGCTGATCAAGCGAAAAGGCTACATTACCGTCCGCGCGGACTAATATCCGGAAGTCTTCGCTGGACCACCAACATTACGCAACCTATAAATGCTACAACTAACAGGCTTTTCAGGAAATAAAAAGATATGTACACAGCTATAACAATATCGGGCGAATTGGGACCAAAACATACACATGAAAGTCGAATGTCGGACGTTTCGGCCCATGGACGTTTCGGCCCGGACGTTTCGGCCCCAAATCCAGGACGTTTCGGCCACATGCCGAGGACGTTTCGGCCATGTGCCGAAGACGTTTCGGCCCCAATTCTGGAGAATTCTCCCCGTCAGTTTTCTAACACGTTATGTTAGATAGTTATTTAACCCTTGTTAACCCCTGTAATTACAGCGAAATCAAAGATGGCAAAACGTATTTATTCTTATTTTCTTTTTCAGAATCAGTTTCCTACACAGTGCTGAAGGACCATCGGTGATAGATAGAATAAAATCTGTTTCAGTCATGTTCAGCGATTACACGTAACGTAAGTTTACCAGTTTTCGGTCGATATATAAGAACTGCTATGAGTGCTATCTAAATATACGTGTTCGCCAAGCAAAACGATTAGAACTTCTTCCTTGGAATGAAACTTAGCTCTGTAAACTGGTAACCTTACGTTACAGGTTTACTTTAAATTATCTTCCATTCTTGTGGAAAAAATGTTGTGGTTTTCTTTGTGATATTTATTTCCTTCTATTAACACGTTCACTGTAGTTGAATCATTCCTAACTTTTTAACTAAGATTCAACAACCAACAGCCATTGCAACTTTTCTAACAAATCGTTTATTATGCAAAGTAAGAGAGCAATGTGACATAAAACGATGAAAAAGGCAGAAGAGTATGAAACCTATCACGAAAATGAGATGTTCAATACGTTTTATTACTCCACAGATTTTTCGAATAATCGGTACATATCTATATATAGTACACATACATTCATTTGATGACTAAGTATTGCCAATAAATAACGTGGCCGAAACGTCCCCGGCATGTGGCCGAAACGTCTTCGACACATGGCCGAAACGTCCACCCCATGTGGCCGAAACGTCCGGAATGGGTAGGGGCCGAAACGTCCATGGGCCGAAATGTCCTGCTACCATGTTTCCGGCGATTTACTGCGCACTATTTTGAACCCTGGTCAGATTTAAACTCCGACCCGGAACCTTAAGGACTATTCTACCATGTGACACGTGTAATTAAGAATGACAGGAACATCGCCATATATTAATCATGTAAATGAAGACCTAATTTGCATAATTAATGAGAAAATATTGTAATTCCATAGTGGTTGATGCTGGCAATTTCATACTTGCGCATTTCGAAGTTGACTGGAGGTGAACATCATTCAACATAACTTATTCAAATCAAGACTTCATTTGCATAATTTATGAGAAAATGCTAGAATGGCCTTCTTTGTTACGATAACACTGCCATTGGGAGGAGAATATGATCAACTGACGTAATTCATGCAAATGGGATCTTATTGGCATAATAAGGGGGAAATGTATAATTCGTCAGTCATATAATATTAACCTTATTTGGCGAAGGTATGAGGTCGTGGAACTCTAGTTCGTTATGTACCGCTATAGAATTTTAAATCATAACGTCAATTGCCGTCAGAAATGAGCTTCTATTTAAATTTTGCAAAGCTATGTGTGTTTTCCATTCTTCAATGAAAATTGTCACAGTGGTAATTATAGAATTAAGTTCATTACTTGTGTGCAGATGTTTAAAAAACCTCCGTACCTTTTCGTTAGGACCTTCAGTTGTTTGGGCTGGTGATGTGCTGTACACCGCATTATCTGAAATTCAAGTTAGGACATCTTGTTATTTTAACTGGAGTTAATAAAGATAAATACTTCACACGCCTCATGCTAAAGGTTCAATATACATCTGATACTTTAATCATTCACATAATAGTAAGTGTCATGATGAATTTATTTAATGATTCTATTGTTTTTAAGGTGACATCAGTTTTCTTATATATATAATGCTAGCTAACTTTTTCCCGCTGACCACTCTGTGCATTACATGCTCCCTGTACAGGGGATTCCAGACCTTGTTAATAAGAAAGTCCTAATAACATCATGACTACGTACATGAGAAAAGTCAAACTGTTCCAACATATCTTGTTCACAACACTAGGGACATGAATCTACTTCCCAACATTTGTTGTGAGTAGTAAGACAGGGGTTTTGATAAATGTTGTTGATTTGTACATCACCTTTGGGCCTTTCCTCTTTGGTCGTACGGTAGACTTTAGTGGTATGTCGGTCTGTTGTTCTGTCTTCATGCTTTGTTGTTGGCTTCACTGTCGCTTTAGGGAAGTTTCCTCCCATAATGAGAGCTGAAAATTGAATTGATCAATATCCAGTACACAGTGAATATAACAAAATTTTTAAGCTTCAGTATAAATGTGTTATCTGACACAAATTGGCATGTACTCGTAAAAGGCCATTTTGGATATTGCAGTATAGATCAATCATTTTGAATATGAATCATTATTGAGCTCGATTAAATTTTCAAAGAGTATGAAAATAAGTTGCAATCATTATTCCAACATAAAAGTTGTTTTCTCTAACGGCTTCAACTCAATACGAGGAAAACCAAAGTAAAGTCACACTTGTGTGCCTGAATGAAAAAAAACACACAGAATATATAGCTTATCCATGACCTACGTTTTGTGTACTGTATTATTATTGGTTTTTAACTACTCTTTTCGTGTTGTTGAATAAACAGTTACGACATGTTGATTTGATTATATGGATGATAATCACGTGCGCATGCATTTTCGCATTTCCGTCCGTATCCAAGAAAAAAAAAGAGTTTTGACCATGCTGTTAATCGTACAAAGCAACTGCAAACTGAGCAAAAATATTCCGTACATTGCAAAAAAATATTGGAAACCGATACTAATGTCGTAGAAAGATAAAATCAATTCCAAAGGAAAGGAAGAACCTGTCAAGAAGAAAATGAAGAGTCTATTATTGCCATACAAAACTCCGTGTCTATACTCATTTTTTCAACATTCATAATCACGTAGATTTCATACTAAAGGCAATTGTTTGCCATTTTCTCACACATTCGCATCAGTTTGGGGCTCCCAGAGGATGTCATCCATATAACCAAATCAATATGGCCTAACCTGCAGGAGGAAACGTGCATCAAGGCGGCGTTAATGTTTAACACATATATGTCGTTGTGGAATGGGTACCTGTTGTTGTATGCCGTGTGGTGGAGGACTTAAACGTGGACTCAAAATGCATGGGATTCACATTGTTGTTTCTCTCGCTTGTGTAAGCCTCAGTTGATGTGATGGGGTGAGTGACAGGTAACAGCATAGGACCTTTGCACGGAAACAAGGATATTTCAGTCATATACCAATGAACAGTAATGGACGTGTTTTGGAATGAAATGAAAAGCTAAAGATATCATGTGTGTGTGTATAAGTATGTCTGTGCATCAGTGGGTGAGCGAGTGACTGAGTGTTTGTTTATTCATTCGCAGAATAAAGAGAGACAGACAGACAGACAGAGAGAGATAGAGGGTGAGAGAGAGAGCGTGTTAAATTGTAACTGTTATCTGTATGGCGTAATTGCAATGTAAAAACATTTTAAAACTGTGCGTGCCCTACCTGTTTGCTTTGAGCAGGTTACTTCCACACTTCGGCCGTGCTCACCGACAGCAGCCATCTTTATGACGTAATCAGTTTCAGGTAGAAGATTTGTGACGTTGTAGGATGTTTTAAAACCATCGACACTAAAAAAAGTCAGAATTGGTCATTTCGACATCCAATGTAAAACATTAATATGTTATTATTTTTCTGAATCCATAATTTTCAGTCCTGCGTTGTTTGTAATCACATGCCTGTTCTGTTGAGTGCTGAGAATTCCTCGTAAATTTTACAGATGCATTTTGCTAATTGTAAAGAACTCTGCAGAAAGCATTGCAAGGTTCTTCTCAAACTTCAGGATTAGGTTTTAAGTCTTGACAAAATATAAGAAGAACATTGATGACGATATGATAGCATATTAACCAAACGTTTACCTGAACAATTCTTTACTGAATATTGATGAGACTACGGTCTCGTACGACACGACCCTGGCTAGAGGAGGCTTCCATTCCAGGACCATCCATGTTGCAGAACAGCTACTGACCTCCAGAGTTGAAGGTGGGTCTGTGTCTAAAAGTAAATATGTATTAGGCCAACCTACGAAATATTGTGATAGTGAGACTTTGGGTGTTGATTTCGTACTAAAAGCAAGAACCCCCGGGAAGTATTTGGACTTTCCGTAAATATATACAAAATGTGAAGGGGGTCGCATTTATAATGCTACACCTCGGCACGGGCGGGATCGCCTTCAACCGTAACCTATCTATAAATCAACTGTCAACACCACCTCACACTCAACCGTCTTGTGAACCTGGACCCCCAAACATAACCCCCCCCAGACCAGTGTCACCCAAAACCACACTTTCGTGAAGTAAGTGTTTATTGTTTATTTGTTTATTTGACATATCTCTATTAGTGAGTACAATAAAACACTTTACTTGTATTCTAAGACTTCGAGTCATGAATAAAACTTATAACACGTAACCTACCCAACACAACATAAGCGTTAACTACCTATACTTAACAAACAGCATTATTATTGAAAGGAAAAAAGCTAAAATAGAAAAAAAAAGGGATAGGATAAGAGGTTGGAGTCATCATCATGAAAATGTATATACATGTACCATGCTACCACCGATATTGCAAGGTTCTGTTTGTGTACGTTTGTGTTTTCAGCCTCTCCTTGATGTTCTTTTTAGCGCTGAGGGTGCAAATGATTTGACCTGTTGTGAGAAAGAGTTGTATGATCTGTAGAAGAATGTCCTGGTAGCTAAAGAAGTTCTGGGTTTTGTTAGTCTAAAAACTACAACCTGGGAAAGACGGGTATGATATAGATGTGTACTGTTGATTCTTTTAGTAATCTTTTATAGATCGCTGCGGGTTTTTCATACGTCAGAAGTTTGTGAAACATGGAGTGTGTACTTGTGTAAAGTATTTCGTTAACTCTGGGCCAGTGTAATCCACTATGCAGTTCGTCGATGGTACAGTAATATTTGATATTTAATGTAATTAAATATTAATAAGTAAAATTAATTTCACGAAAGAATGAGAAATTGTTGGAACTAGAAGTTATCAATTACACGCGTATCATAAAAGGAATAATTTAATCCTTCCTTTCCAGTGTTTGGTACTATCAAATTAAAACTTCAGCTGACATGTCCAGCAGACCTGATTAATTTTTTTACGTTCAAGATCAGGCCCCGTCACTTACCTGTTACAACACTGGTAATGGCAGCGGTGCTCCTCCCAAACCTGCTTACGGCCACCAAGCCGATGTCATACCTCGTACCGGGGATCAGACCTGTCAACTCGCAGGTGTGTGCGTCTCCCGGACTGGTCACGGATGTACTTCTCCCATTACCGGTGTAGCTGATGGAGTATTCCACGATCACACCTTTCGGGGGCAGCCATGAGATGACAACTGTATTGATCGTCCTGTCTTCAACATACAACGCCGACGGAGGTTCAGTACCTGAAAATATGCATCTCATTACTTTCGGATATAACATATTGTTTTGGGTGGTATACTGGTGAGTTTGTATGTTTCTTCTCCGAGTGGCGACAGTTGCATAGAGGGCGGGAGGTGATTTTGACAGTTGATGATTGATAGGTCATGGTTAAAGGTCATCCAACACGTGCAGAGGGGGAAGATGTCAGTTGGTATGTGTAAAAATTCAGGAGGTGTTGCTATACCCGACTTAAATACAACTCAATCCCATCCACAGTTCCAATATGTTCATAAAAACTCAAAACATTTCCTAGAAGTCTGATTTTTCAAATATTACTATTTAGGCGAATTACTTGAATGTTTTTACTATAATTGCAAATCATTTTTTTTTAAAGCAAAACTGTAGTACTACGTCACTGGTCCTTAGCAATATTTCGTCAAGTCATAGAAATCGATCGGGTTCGATACACATTGCTCAAAACTCGTAGCAGAATCTTTCTAAAATTGTGAAGGAAACATCGACGCAAACAATGATATACACGTAATTACATGTATGGCCAGTTGTTGTTATCTTTGATATCACCAAAGTCAATATTAATTGATAGAATCGTAATAGTTGTCAGTTATTTCAATAATTTACAGTTATTACCAGCCCCGATGTGTATATAGGGTGATTAAGCTTTTTCAGTTGTTATATCCACCGAATGAAACCACCGAGTAAGCGAAGTGACAAGATCTTATCACACCATATGAACCGATAAATAGGCTGGTGATTAACGTTATTATCGTTCACCCCATTCAAGTTGCCCCTTATATGAGATATGGATTCTTATCTATGACGAATAGGTCCTTTGATACTACACATGTAAATAAATTTTGAGCAACTGAGAAGCACATTTAAAATCTACTTTGTCCTTTAATTATAGCTGAAGAAGATTTTGAAATTAACATTTTGAAGGTAACATTTCCAGAAAAAATTTTTATGAAATTGCAATCTTGGCAATCATTTCATATCTTTCCTAAATCTCCTTTACTCTATTCATTCTCCTCTGCTGCGTGTATTTGTCCTTCTGATTGGTAACTGTCAAGGGAAAATCTCTATGGATGTGGGCGATTCCAGTTGCAGTGGTTGCGGCGCAAAGTATGTTTTCTATCCTTCCGCTCAAAGTTCACTTGTATTGACACGGTTTTATTTTGTTATTTATTCCTTAAGTATCAGTTTATGTCAAGACTGTTAACATCTTTATTCAAAACAAAACGTGCTGTTAGCCAAAAAATGGTATTCTAACTGACCATCTGGCCAAATGATAAGTCAAATGGTCAATTACTCTAATAGCTGACCATTTGGTTATATTATGATTGTTGCATAAATCTATCTCAATTTGGAGAAAGGCTTGTGGAAAAAATTCACTTCATATACATTTAGACATTTTCAGTAAATTTACATGAATGCATATTAAGTGAGGAATGAAAACAAAATGTTAATGAAAAAGGGTTTACAGTACCAGTTACAATGGTGACATTGGCTTCCGGTCCTTCGATGTACATGTTGATAGTTGTTGCCGATATGATGTACTCTGTGGCTGGTATGAGGTCCTTAAATGTTACTTCTGTTTGGCTGATAGGAATGTAAAGTGTGAAAGGGGGATCAGTCGACTCCCGTTCACTTATCCACACTCTGTAGCCGATGTCGATGGGGCTGAGGGTCGGGGTCCACGAAGCTGCGACTGATGTACCGGTGGTAATCGTTCCCCGGAAATCTTTAGGAGGCGGCGCCACTGTTTTGAATTAAAGACAACATATGTGAGGGACGTACCAGTCGGCAATAAAATACAAGAAGAGATCTCAAACTTCCGAAAAAAAAAAGGTTTCGTTTTCGTTAAATAATTACACAAATGGAATGCATCATTGCTCATACAATTGTATTACGACACTTACACTGCTATAGCACCATGGGCGACCACATCCAGGACATACCTGGGCAAACTACTGTCAATCAAGTGCAACCCAATCACCGCCTACTCACGTTGGAATTCAATCCAAACATACAAACCTCGCATAAATTAGCTCCACCCAAAACAATACTTCCTAATAGGAGGTAAAAATAAATCCTCAATAGATATGGACAAAGAACGGATTATTGAGAACAAGGATGATATTTCCGTTTGCAATAAAAAATATCTCAAGCCTTGCTCTTTTTCAACATCATTTATTATACTTATGCAAGCACTATACATTTGTAGCAAATGTTAAAATACGTCAGAAAAAGAAGCAATTATGTTACATACCAGTTTTACATTGGGCAGGATTGTAGACCTCCGGCGGATTCACTGAAAATGATAAAATGTTATAAAGATGTTAGTTAAAAATGTTTCCTGTCGTGACTTATCCAGCATCAACAAAATCCGAAAATGATAACGATGATCTATTTGATATTTGTGGTTCTGGTGAATGATATACAGTTAGGCCTAAAAAAAATAATTCTAATATAACTTGAATAAACTAGTCAAGATGAGAAGTAGTGAAGATGAGAGTCCAAAAGGATACCATCTGTACACGAACACTCCACCCTCTATGCCACATCTATTCTATGCTCAATTGTTCAACCTTCAAGTCATCAATCTCTTTGTAGCACAGAGTATATAGGCTCCAAGAAGATTTTCCAGTAAGTTCCTCGTAACTCATTTATCAACACCAAGCAGTTTATCCACTGTGATCCAACAGTATTTTTACTTAGGCTTGTTCTAAACCGTTAGGAACCAGACCTAACTGAGCTAACTTACATCATAAACATGATCTATTCCCAAGACATGGGAGCATTAGAAAATCTGGGCTAAAGTTCATTCTAAAGATTTTCATGAAATAACACCCCTCCCTAATACAATTGCAATGGACAAAAACCTAAATAAAACCATTTTAAAAACCCGTATCAAATAATAAAAAAAAAGAAGAAAAAACGTCCGGTGGTATTTGCTCACTCTGTCTTCATGCCAGATTTTAGGTCATTTAGCCCAAACATGAAAAAAATTGAATCCATTTAAAGAAATAGCAGGAGAAGAAGGACAAGTTAAGAAGAAGAAGAAAACAAAGAAACATGAGTAAAAACAAAACCCATGAAAACCCATTAGAACTTGGTCAAATGGTTTACAGGCAATTGATAATTTTTTAAGCCACATTCAAGTCACGACATTGTGATAAAAATTATATTCTGGCCATTTCCATACCTAGTTGGTAGCCACATATCTTATGTGACAAACACTCCTCTTGACAAGATTTCCTCCTCCTTGACCATGTAAATGACCATATAAATAATGCACTACATTGTACAAAACACATCTTGATAAGACCTGTGACATATCTAATTGGGATCTAGAGGAACATCGGTAGTACTCAATTATGTAAATGAAACCTAATGTGAATGATTATTAAGAAAATGCTATGATTCCATCGTAGTAATTCCTGCGAATGTCATACTAAAAGTTGAGTGAAGGTAAACATCATTAAATCATTTGAGGCCCATACCTTGTAACTCAATAACTGCTTATCGTAGGACCGCCAAATATTCACAGGATTTTTTTTATGTGTAGTAGTAAAGTTAAATGATGTAAAGTTAAAGAGTTAAAGTTAGAGTTAAAGTTAGGATAGTGTAGTAGTAAAGTTAAATCATAACAACAGCAACTTTGGTGTCATTATCACGTAATATGACGTCTTTATGATGTTATCTATTTAATTTTTGGGGCTAACACCGTCAAAATGGGTTCTGGTAAAATAGAAGAACACAACGAAACTTGAACTAAAAGTGACTATTATAGAATATTAAGGTCTACATAGTCCTATGTTGCCCATGGCATCAACACTGGCGACAAAATGACGCCATGTATATTAGAAGTATCTGCCAACTTATTCAAATCAGAACCTCATTTACATAATTTATGTGGACAACAAGTCAACAAACTACAACTTTATTTCAAACATTGTTTTTTTCTATTTTTCTGACCAAATTATTTTCGACACTTACCCGGTAGTGACGAGTCCAAACCACCATTGAATACTAGATAGGGACGCTTGTCTGAGGGGCAGCTTGTTGTCGAGTTTGCTGTGTGGTATGAAATATGGCAATAAGGGCGATGCCATCCTCTTGTCAAAATTATATCTTAAGATCATTTTCAAAATCCCATTATCTATGATTCATTGATTCAGTTCTAAAACTGAAGGCAGGGAGGGAGCATTGTTAATACTCGAGTTAAGTGTTCCTGCAACAGATACAGAAACACAGACGTAGTGGCAAATAGCTATTTCTAAACACCGTTGTGGTGTAACGGCAGATCGAATGCTCAACCCAGAACAAAGAAGTCCCAAGTTCGAATCATTCCATGCCATCTATCTCGTGCCCTTGGGAAAGGCACTTTACACAGCTTTCCTCACTTAACTCAGGTGGTAATGAGTATTGTCTGTTGTTCTCTGCGTTGTTGGTGCATAAAAATAAGTTGAGAAAACTTGAGTGTGCCGTCACCATGTCTTGTGTTAAATGTTGGAATAAAAACAAAATATTGTTGCGTTCGCATTGGTTCGGTCTGGTACGAGTATATTTCTAAACAATGTTTTTAACTAGTGTCTTTGGAAATGGCCTCATTAAGCGATACATGTCGCTTGATGAGGCCATTTCCAACTCATCAACGCTCATCCAACATTTGGGGATTCAATCAGCCACGCTGCCCCCTCCCCATGCTTTTCACACTCAGTGGAGTGATAGCATCATAACGTAACATGGGCTTCCCTCGGCTGCTAATATAGAATCGCCTTGGTCCTTAATAACCTGCGCGTGATACTGAATCTGACGATAACGAGTGGTAAATTTTACCATTCGAAGCAGGCTCTACTTCTAGGCGCAGTTGTTCTTGGTGAAAGCTCATTTTCAACAACGTTGGCAAAATGAGGCAAAATAAAAACAATCAAAACTCTGTCAACATCCATAAATTTGCCATCTCCTCTTTAATTATCTAAGTTACTTTGGCTAAATACAAACTTTCATTACGAAAAATGTTGTTGGTCGAGAAGACAGTTTATGGTTTTGTTTTCCTTTCATCATTATGTATTAATCAACGGTCAAAATAAAAGTTAATATATTCTATTTTAAGGAGTTTATTCAGTGCAAACACACAGGAACAAGGAACTGCAGCGGAATTACTTCTTCCTAAGTCAGAAACATCAAGCTTAAGCAAGCTAGATTAACTGACTCAATAGGCGAAGCAGGGGTTGCGAAGGCTGCTCGGGAAATTACCTATATCCCATTTTAGACCGAATGGTTTGATCCACTCACACCTGAAAGGACTCCTACACTTTTGGATAAGATATTCACAATAAAAATATGCGAAAGTCAAACATAAATACCTTTTTGGCAGACGAAATTTTTCCGGTAATAGCAGAGCGTGTCGTCCCATCTAAAACCTCTATATCTCGTGAGCTGCACACAGGCTTGATTATAAGGCTCTCCGGGTGCCCAGTTGTTGTAGTTGCAAACGTCAACAGGACTTCCATCAGACCACGCCCACGTACCGAACTCCGCCTGAAGGGTAGTTTATTGGGTTTAATGAGATACCCTCTGGCACCAAATGGGCTGATCTTCCAGGGCACGATTACAATGAAAACGCAAATACAAATACATAAAAAGATATATACATAAGCGTATGATACAGATTACAAGCAAACACAGGACACATTAAAATACAGACTTAAAACTAGAAAGGTGACATTTGCAAGCAAATGCAATATGTTTACCTCAGGATGGTCTCGCCTACCATTTATACCTTTATTGGTGAAGGATGGGCAGAAGGATATTTTGCGTATACATGTATTGCTGACTTTTTGCTACTGGTACTATAGAGTAACCCAGCAGGATTTGAATGTTTTTTGTTTCCCTGTTGGGCCAAGGATGAAGGTTAAAATGATTCACTCAGCACACACTCTCATCATGTTTGCAATTAATAGGAAAGATACATGTACGCATTGAATGTATCAATCTTGACAACTTTAATTAAACAATTTTTGAAACCTTACATTTGTCTTACATTCTTGATACCTTTTTAGAAATACAAGCACTCTGAATCTAGACAGCTTTTTACTTAAAACTGGCACTTTACATTTATCTCAATCTTATTGCAGGTATGTAATAATAGTTATTATGAGACTAGAAGAGTATCATTTACAAGCAAATGCAGGATGTTACCTTCGCATGGTTTTGCCTACCATTCCATTGGGTAAGGATGGGTAGACGAATACTCTGCATTTCCTCATGTCGTGGACTTATATAGTCCAAGAGGTAGTGTCATATTTATGGAGGAGTCAATTTTTCAATAGTGACGGATGGTAAAAGTATAATGCATTAGGTCGTATCTCAGACTTTGATAAATAAACTAACAGTAAGTGCTACATGTATACTACACTGTGGAGTCCCTACTCTTATCTAGGAACATTGCACCTAGGATGAAATTAAAAATGATCCCACCCTACACAAACGCAATTTTACCATCTCATCGTACATACATTTAACGGTGCACACACCAATTCTTCCCCGACAAGGGTCCGTGGTAGTGCGCGGTAAAAAAGTGACAAAGAGTTCACACTTCTCATAATCTGCTGCGAAATGACATTAACTACTAACATGGCTGAAAAGTGTAATAAGTGGTGTGTTTTGGGTGAAATGTACTTTCGGACCCGAGGCTTACTTCCGTGTATCCTTCCGCCTTGAATGTGGCGCGGCGGTTTGACCCATATTTACATATCATGCGCTCTGTGGGTGCTGTTGCTATGCCTCGCACGACGAGGTATTTATACTTTTCCTGATTATACATAAGTTTTCTTCCCCCCCCCCCGCCTGGATGGCGTGTTCCAAACCCGTGAGGTCATTCACCCGGGGTCGTCGAACTCCAATCTCTAACGTGGTTCTAAAATTCGAAACAGGTTCTTAAGTTCAATTTTGGGCTTAAAATACAACTTTTTTTCACCCATTTTTCTTCAACAAAATCATTTCTAACACCTATGTCAAACAAAATGACAGAGGTTTAGTGTCTTACCTACCGACCTACCAGCTTGATGAGTTTTACGGATTTTCAACCTGTAGTTTTGGAAATATCGATGTTTTTGATGTGTTTGGAAACGTAGAAGAAGAAGAAGAGGAAACAGAGCAAAACAATATGTTTTCCTTCGGTAAACATAATTAGTATCGGAGATTAAGAATTACGAACTGACTTCCTATTCTTCCTGGAGTCCAATTGAAAGAATACAAAATCTAAAAACAGAAATGTACAACAAATTTACAACGGAATCAACAGGAAACTAACATAAGCTGAACTCGAAATTCGGAGCAATAGTCAAAATAATAAATAAATCATACAACAAAATATCTATTTCATTTAACAGAGAAATTCATAACACAACTCAAAATCGAAGTAGGAGAGGTCAAAGGTCAGAGCAAAAATAAATATGGCGGTGACATAAAAATACCGTTTGTACTGAATGTAATTAAACAAGGTAGTATTCGATAACATATGAAACCAAAATAGCAGATAATGAATCATACTGGCTTTAATTCGTTTAATTCATTCGAAATCAATTGTGCATAGTGAATAACCAACTTAACAGAACTAGAAGGAAAGTTTCACAAAAATAAAACCATTTACAGAATCGGAACCAAAAGATGTAGGACTTACTGTCTTATGAAGCCCGATCCAGTAACTCGAGCCTGCACCACCAGCCTCCTGGATCAGGGCGACGAGGAAGTATTGCAGCTCCTGTGTCTTGACATCGGCGAGGTGCCCCCCATCCGCTGCACAGGCTTGCTGGGCATTATTGTACCTCATGGCTTGGGTAACCACCTTGTAGTAGGCTCCCTTCCGTTCGGTGTACCCGGGTATTGTGGTAGGTGAGGGTGCTGAAAAAGGAAAAATGCTTTATTAAAAAGATATAAATGTCCAGGAGGTTTAAACAAATGGATGTACACACAGAAAATGGTACACCATCACCAACAGTTGTTTTTTTTCTTGTCTTTCACTGTGTTATGTTATCTATTTTGATTTTAGAAGAATTCTCTTAGGGCTTGAAATACATTCGCCACCCAAGTTGTACGGGGCTGTTTAAGGAACCCCCGGGGAGGAGCTCTGCAAAGCTCGGAGATTGCTCGTACAGCCCCTTTTCCTTTTTACACAGCTTTTGTTGTGTAAATTTCAAAAATAACACACACAAAAAAAGTAATTTTTTCAGCCGATGTTTCGGTGACCGTCTGTCACCTTCTTTTCTTACTTGACAACAATTATGTATGTATCACCCTACAAAACGTTTGGGAACGCATTGTATATACCGTTCTCTGTGACCGTGTAGATATGTAAATACTTGGAGGTTGGGAACGCATCTATAGCACCGGTCAAATTGCCCTGATCGAGGGAGGTGACAGACGGTCACCGAAACGTCGGCTGAATAAAACATTAGGTTGTGTAAAAAAAGTCTCTTTTTAAGTTTATTCAGTGCGAACAAAAAGTCATCTTAAACATTAGCAGTTCGTTAATAACTTGAACACTTGATATACAGTGTTGATTTTTCAACTAAATTTTTATCCCCGCGCCAACTTTGATGTCAGATAACGTCTGAACGACTTGCGCTAGAACCACCAAACTTGGTGACTTTTCCTAAAATATAGTTGGCAACAATTCCGTATCAGTCAGATAAGTTCATGATTTTTGTGTTGCCATTGCAACGGGTTTCTGACAGGCATTTTTTTTTGCGAAATTCAGTATTTTTAGTTTCAACAATAGAATATCCAGATATTCTATCATGAACACTTTTTGTTGAAGTTATGTAGTGTACCATTAATCTGTAAGAAAATAACCTATCTGGACGGTTTTGGCCAAAAAAATCACATTAATTACGTCATATTGACATCATATTACGTCATAACAACAGGAAAATTGTTGTTATGATTAATGTTTTGTAGCACACCATCCTCTAAAAAATTTGGTGGTCATACAATCTACCGTTCACGAGTTCTGAGGGGGGGCGAATGAGCCTATGGTATGGCTGAAATATAAATACACTCTACTGATGTTAGGGAACATCGAATCTTGCAAATCATCCTTCCAGTTCTTGATTTCTGCCCATAACTTTGCCGTGGTGCCAAGTTCTGAATCGGCGGTCATGTTCACCGTGGCTTCCCTAACATCAGAAAAGTGTATTTGGTCCAAACCTTTTTGTTCATTGAATGATACCTACACATGTATTACGTTTGACTATTTTCAGTAACTGTTATATTTTAGTGTTGATGGTGTCATATTGCCTTTAAGTTTTACTAATCTGCTAGTAATACCCGAGCGACACCTCATAAATGAGAATGAACTGAACTGAGCTGAGTACTTACCAAGATTGATCTGGCAGATGAATTTCCTTAGACTCCCACAGCCAACGACGTCCCAAACGGAGTCACCGAAAATCCTGATACAGTCAGAGTTGTCTGCGTTCCTCGGTTCGCCCGTATGCCAGTTGCTAAAGTCTGCACGTCCATAATACGCAGTGCCATCTTCCCAACGGAATCGTCCCTCCACGTCCAGATCGTTCAGGCCAATGTAATATTCACCAGTTGATGAAATCAGACGGGCTAAGTATTCGTTTGTCTCACTGTCCTTTATAACGGCAAGCATTCCGGAATCCGCCGCACACACCTGATGTGCATCATGACGTGTCAGTTGTTCTTTAAAGACTTTGTAGCAGGACGAGCCGTGAAGAATATATCCAGCTGGGCAGACTTTGGACAAATACCGAGAAATTACCTAATTAGAGGTCGCCTTTCCAAATAAACGTGAACAAGTTTGAGCTGTTTTAGCACTCGCCATAAATGTCAAAAATGTGAGATAATTCCACAAATATGTTGAAAAGTGAAAAGTAAATAACAATCACTTATAGATTTTTAAATTAAAATATTTCAATTACATAACGCCCGTTTAAAACAAAATTAAGATGACAACATATGCACAAGATTTAAAAAAAAGGTCCAGAACTGGGCAGATACTAGTAGCTCGAACGTTCTCTTTTGGGCCACAAAATGCAAATTACTGACAGTTGGCCATCTGCAGCTGAGGACAAAATACTCACTCAAGGTTCCGTAGAGGTTCAGTTCTCCTAACAATGGCTGGCAGCCCGAGTGGGTCCGCGTGACGACGAACCTCCAATGCCGCGAAGCTCCCTGGAAACCGCCAAACTCCTGGCGCTGGTTCGTCCCTCCCTGCACGTCAGTAACGACCACGACGTCCTCCCAGTTGTACTGAATCAAGACCTCAGACTTTTGCAATTTAAAGGCTGCAAAGTCGTGCGTGATGTCACCATACGAATTTACTGCGATGCGCGTCAGATTGTAAGTGCCTCCGAGGTCCAGTTCCACGTACCAGTCGTTGGTAAAATCTTGGGGGCCCAGGGGGTTCCAAAATGATGTAGCGTCTCCATCTAAAGCTCTCGTGGCATCGTTGCCGGAAGCATTCACAATCCACGACGTGTTCTGAGTTAACCATCCATCTAAAGACAAAAAAAAAGATACCAAATTACAGTGGCAAATGTGCATTTCTTGGCATATTGTCGTCAACTTCAATTCTGTATGTGTCTTCATCAATGTTAGGAAATATTATCTGAGATGTCCGATGGACGTCACTAAACCGTACAATGAGAGTTGTATTAAGTGTTTTTTCCCAAGCGCACAACTTCGGGCAAGTCAGGGATCGAACCCAGCACCATTACGCCACGTGACTCCATTTAGACACATTCATCTAGAGACAGGGGTGCTAAAATAGGCGAATTTACTCCTTCGAATACATTTTAAAAGAGATGGACTGGAATTGTTGTTTGGTGATGTATAGGTTTAGGTTTGAAAAATATGTCAAACGTGACTAAAGCGTCAATAGTTTGTCTTAGTGCTCGAAAGATTTTAATTGTTTAGCAATTGATCGACTTCGAAAGCTGTAGTTAGGCATGAAATATATAAACTATTAATAATAATGAGGTCAAAATTTCCTTTTATTAAAACACAGGGAAGACATGTGATGCCGAAGACATGTTCAAATACATTCCCAGTTTCTTTCAACGTGTAAGTTACCAAAAATGATTACTGTAATGGTACAACACTGATACCGACAAAAGCCTAACATTAACGTTGTTATAGACAGTTCCCGATGATGTAATGATACTTTCAATGGCTTACCTGCATGAGCCGGTTGTATCTGGACCACTAGCACAGTCACTATGGACACGAATGTAGACAACATGGCTGTTGATATCCTACATGGAGAGGAAATTACACGTTTTTACATGTCTAGTCCCTAGAAACATCAAACAACACATACATGTACCATACATGTATTATAATTCAACATCAACAGAAATGTAAAGCACATCCTGATAGAGCTATGTTTGTTTGATATAATACAATTATCATATCTCATTCTTGTCCTTGTTGTCTTCGTCAGAAAGACTATGGAATTGGGTCGCCGCATTGTGGGTGACAGCGGATTGAGGGATATAACTCTAGAAGGCATAATTCGAAATCCATGATATTTGGCAGGCAGATTGCCGTAGTTAAGGCCGAAGTCAAGTGCAAGTTTGGGCTTCGTGGGGGGTCCGTACGTCACGTTAGTACACCTTTTGTGTTTGTTGCTTGTTAACAAAATAACTCTTGTATATGTAAATGGATGTTCATGATTTTTGGTAGGCAAGTTACCGTTGTAAAGGCCAAGGTCAAGTTCGAAAATGTGCCTCGTGGGGGGTCCCTACGTTTCTGCAGTGGACCTTTTGTGTTTAGAAAGGTAACGATCTTCCCTCACCAACCTCTGCTTGGAGACAGCTGGGCAGCTGAAGATCCCCATGACTATCATGGTCTGGGATCAGATAATGTAATGTTGCTTACATTAAGAGACTGTTCTGTAATTTCAGCGGGAGGAGGAAAGGTTGGTCAGGTCATTACCTATGGCCACACCAAGTGATTTTTATGGATGACGTCCACTGGAGACCTTAAATTTATTGCGAAAGCGCGATAAAAAACATGAAGGGTCGAAAATACAAGATGCCTAGATTTGGAATATACGAAATGAGTGTAGAAATACAACTGTTAGGACACAAATTAAATAAAAGAACACAGTATAACAACAAACAAGCATAAAATAATTCAACTAAACAGCAGTAGTCGCCCTGTTCTGATTCTTTCCTTTCATCACACCTTCTCTTATTACATTTTGCGACACTGTTGTGACACTTTGATCATAATACAGTAAGCAGAATTTCTTTAATATATCTTTTTCCCCAGTAACAGTCCCAAAGCTAATAGCTAACACGGATGGCAGCGAGTCTGTGGCGAACCATTTCACAGTCTTCCGTAGAATAAAAAAAGGAGTACAGAGATTCTTTTGTACTCTAGACCAAATTGATTATTAAAAAAGTAAAGAATACACGTTCATTTCTCTAGAGCAATGTCCCTCTGACGAAGGCATGAGATCTCGGACCTCTAGTTGCATATCTTTTGCCCTCGACAGAACAAGGCTGGCCTGGCCAAAGAAAGATGGCACATGGCTGTTTGGTGTTGATGTTATTTGTGTTATTTGTGTTATTTGTGTATGTGTGCGTGCGTGTGCGTGTATTTGTGTGTGTGTGTGTGTGTACGTGTGTTTGCTTGTTTGTGTGAAAATGTATTGTGTGTGTGTATAATGTATTTGTGTGTACGTATGAGTTCGAGTGCTGTAGAAATGAATATCAATATGCACTATTGGCTTAATTTTGCCATCTATCGATCGTTGTAATACTGCAGGTGAGTATATTATTCGTCCATTCCTGTGGCACGCAATGTTTGAACGGGGGGTTGCACGTGGTCTCGCAGGTCTCTAACCACATGACCCCACCCAGCCTTGTGCAGAAGACGTCAATCATGGTTGCCATGGTTACAACATGGACGCATCTCGCGTGACAGTTCGCTCCAGGCGTGATACATTTTCCAGATGCATCTTGAAATTGGTTTCTGATGGAGTAGAAAATTTTCTCGTTCCTTTGTCACCAATGCTTTCTGGTGTGCATGAGGTAAAATGTGCTCGCCAACACGCTGAATAATTTAGTGCCATGTCTTTGTCTATTTTCACAGCAATATGAGGGCTCATCCAGAAAATAACGCTGCATTTCGGCAAAAGTTACCTATCAACACCTATTAAATGCCATATACAGAAGACTGTTTCTTCAACGGTCCATATCTTTTATTTTCCATGTAAATCAGCAAAACATCAACTGCGTAAACAAGCAACAAAGCAATGGCCCCTCTATCTCTGACAACCTTACAAAATGCGTAACATTTCAACACATTTCAAAGCGCAACACATTTTGCCCAAATATTCGTTGACGGCTGTGCTTCTTTGTAAGCAATAAAATAAGCATACAGTAAATTGAAAACCACCAACTAATGTTACTTCTAACAGATATTACTGGTTTTGATTCCTTTTCTGTAAGTGCAGTGTAAGATGATATGCCGGAGATATATGTATTGTACTGTGTAAGCAGAAACACACTATTTTAGGCTGGTAATATGTCTCTGGGAGAAATTTTGGTGACTAGTTTTACAAACGTATCTATTTCTGTGTTGTCATTATAGTTGTTGATAGTTGGACGTTTGCTGGCTGTAAGGGGACCCAATCAAAATTTCCCTTCTACCAAATACCATATAATCCATTGACAACATCTTGAGTTATATGCTGTCCACTAACTAGCCTTGTGTCTATCATTGTTTGCTCGGGCTCTCCTTACAGCTGCACATAGTGGTTTGCTCAACTGGCCGTCCGGTTGGAGTTTTGCGTGTGTAGATGGTTTGCACATCAGGAGTGTTCAATCGAAATTCTTACTACTTGAGTTGGGCGGCGGAGAGCTCCTGCAGCCCCGAAGAGATCCCGCCCAAACCACGATAGACTGCACTCCAGGCTATCCACAAACACTCGAACTTATACACCCAGAAATTAACGGCTCCGAAAGCAGCAATCTAGCATAAGTATCCTGTCTATGATAAGGAATCTTGATCGACAAACCCGTTATGTGCGCGAAAATGTGCGATGCCGTGTTTCCCCCCGCAACAATATCGCAGTATTTCGTAGGGTGAAGAAGAAATGTGAATATATGATAGCTTGATTTTAAAACTACTGTACCCGTTTTTACTCAAATATACGACGTACGGCACATCATTGTGGAAAACTTTGTATTGCAAGTTGTCCAATTGTCAGTACTTGTCGGAAGTACATATAGTATTGTCTTCGTTTTAGCACTCATACAGCACAGGTTCTATTTGGCAAAATCACGCGTCTTAAGTTCAAAAAAGTGTTTGCAACATTGCCCTAAACATGGCAAAGATCATACCTTCTGTTACACAGCCCGAAACAAGCCGCAACACCGTAGGAGGCAAATCTCTTTGTACAGATACAACTTAACGAAGCAAATACAAAATATAACAAATAACCAAACCTGTGTCCTAGGTAGCGTCTGTAGATATTGCTTCTCTGATAGACAATATTTAACAATGAAAATCTTCACGGATCCAAATATTCGAATCCAAGGTTGACTGTATGTTTTCGTCTTCCCAAACGCAAGGCGACCAGTCGAGAGTGTAGCTCGGAGCGACTGACGTGTTTGTCTCACTGTTTGTTGCTAAGAGCACATTATTTATATGCTTCTTAGCGTCTATCGAAGTCATCATAATTTGATAATTATCTCTGCGACACATGAATAATTCAAGATGCTACGTCACACCTCTATGAAACCGCTACATGCAGTGCACATCAAGTGTAAATATTTTGAACGGTAAATATTTTTCGGTGTCAGGCGCATACGTCATTTATTAAATTCTGCAAACGTTTCATTCACTCAATCCCACATACCACTATACGTGTATTTTTGGTTTTATATTTCATAAATATTTTTTGGGGTGAAAAGCTATCTACATTTTAAAAATCATAACAATAACATCACCAGAACAAACACACAAATGGAATTCCACTGCAGTATCGAAAAAGTCGCTAGAGAGAGTATGTCCCAAAAACCTCCTCTTTTCTTTGCAGATAAATATTAACCTTATGCTGGACGAGAGGAACAGACCAATATGTACAAACTAAAGGTAATAGTCCAAGAATTATATTAATATTATATGTTTATAGAAATTATCTATAAATAGCCATATCATTAGCTACGTGGGGAAGTTAATAAAGTCTATGCTCAGCAGACATTACAATGCTCCCTTGAATATGACAACTTACTATCCCATTTTAAGTCTAGCTTTCGTTGTCCTTGTTGCATATATGTTTTGACCTCGACAGAACAAGGCTGGCCTGGCCAAAGAAAGATGGCACATGGCTGGACGTTGAAATAGTAGTATATAAAGAATTAAGTACGGTGATTTCGGACTTTACAATGATTGTAAATGACATTACCATACATGATTTTTCTTTACTACCACTGTAAAGCCAGGTACTGTATTGGAAGTAAACATAAACTACCATTGGTAATGTTGAGGTCACATTTCCAAACCGGGGCCTGCCAGGCAGTTTTGACTACCGAAAAAATCAACAATTTATATCAAAAATCTAGTACGCAAAAAATTCCCATCATTACTTTTCCAGTCGCTCCAGAAACTCGCGAAGTACATACAGAAAAAAAGCAGCCCAGAAATACAAAGTAGCCACAGAAAATAAAAGTACCCACAGAAAATGGAAGTAGCCCACAGAAAATAAAAGTACCCGTAGAAAATAAAAGTACCCATAGAAAATAAAAGTACCCATAGAAAATAAAAGTACCCATAGAAAATAAAAGTACCCATAGAAAATAAAAGTACCCATAGAAAATAAAAGTACCCATAGAAAAAAAAGGTACCCATAGAAAATAGAAGTACCCACAGAAAATGGAAGTAGCCCACAGAAAATAAAAGTACCCATAGAAAAAAAAAGTGCCCATAGAAATAAAAGTACCCATAGAAAATAAAAGTGGCATAAGAATAAATACTGTACGTAGGGGCCACCGTACATGTACAACTACATTTTCTTACGTTTTTTTCAGACTTAACGATGGTAGAAATAAAAAGATGTACGGGACTTGTCTTTTATTGACTACTCTTGCCAAGTCCGGTACTGTTTACAAAGTAAACATTACCCGATTTTACTGGCATTTACTACCATTGTCATAAATCCAACTTTTCGTGCAGTGGAACATATAGTTAACCTAGGTTTATGATAGAAATCAGTAGCAATATGTTATATGTCTATATACATTACCCAGGTGATTATGTTTACTGGACGGACTGGCAGAGGCGAAGCATAGAGCGTGTACACAAGGCGACGGGAGAGGACAGACTGGTTATATTGGATCAGCTTCCTGACCTCGTGGGACTGAAGGCAGTGGACGTGCAGAGAACGGAAGGTAGAACGGATTTATCTTTAATTAAAATACCTTTAGTCAACATTGACGCAGAGAAGTTATAACAGCACTACCTTCAAAGAGGTTGCATGCATTGTCCATTTACCTGGGTCGTCACTCCTCACCAACGTTGCTATGGTTGGACAATTAACTTTGATCATCCTACAGAGGTTGGATTCACCAATACATGTAGTACTAAATGCCAGTAAAGTCGTGTAATGTTTACTTTGCAAACAGTACCGGACTTGACAATGGTAGTAAATTAAATCACGAGACTTGACTTTTATTTACTGCAATTGTTACGTTCTGTACTATTTACAAAGTAAACATTATCCGACTTCACCAGCATTTCCTACCATCGGTAAATCCAACTTTTCGTGCTGTGATAGATATTTTAAAGGGCTTTGATAGTGTTATAATATTAAAGCTAGACGTGTTATGCCCCCCCCCCCCAAAAAAAACAGTTACTCAGGCAACTGGATATGATTTGGAAAACGGTCAGACGTTTCAGGTAGCATCCACTACCTTTCGTCAGTGACACTGTTATGTCCCTTCCCAAGGCTGGAACCCCTGTGTTGAAAACAACGGCGGATGTGAACACCTGTGTCTGTACCGACCCTCCGGGGTGTCATGTGGATGTCCCACCGGCATGGAGCTCCGCACCGACGGGCGTACTTGTGTCGTTTCTGAGCGAACCGTGAACCAGACGGACAGCTGGAGTACGACTATCCAGCCCGGGCTGACAACCCAACTGACAGAGCAAACCACAGTTGTCGGAGGTAGGATAGGAAACATCTTACTGTCTCCAAACGTATACATATATTAAATGGCATACTCTCCAAGCAGAGGTTTAGGCTTCGGCTTATTTTCAACATGTTTTTAGGCGTTTTTATCGGGCTTTGGTTTTTTACTGGTATTTTTTTTTACCCCAGCCGGTGGCGCATTGGATACTGCCTGGCTAATTTGATATTGTCTTGCTAATTTGATATTGTCTTGCCAATTTGATATTGTCTTGCCAATTTGATATTGTCTTGCCATTTTGATACTGTATTGCCAGTTTGATTCTGTCTTGCCAATTTGATACTGTATTGCCAATTTATTTGATACTGTATTGCCGATTTGACACTGGATTGACGATTTGATACTGTATTGCAGCCACTTAAAGATCTGCTTCGAGATTACAGATGCCCCGTTTGTAGCAGGTACAGATATTAAGTCACTGAGTGAATACTTCTGTGTACGTATATATAAGATGTATTCCATTTATCAAAGTTCCTATTTTATTATTCCCAGAGCGACGAACCTGTGCCCCTGACCAGTTCACGTGTAAAGCTGGTGAGATAGTCTGTTTTCCTCTGAAACGGAAATGTGATGGACTTCCTGAGTGCGTTTTGTATAAAAACGAATATCACATTGTCTCTACGTCATCTCTTAATTTTCATGTCTTCCATGTTTGTACTTCATCTTTGTGTCTATATCCATTCAACAAACGCACACACACTCACGCCATTAGTAACCGCATCCAAAACTAACAAACGCCCTGCTAACCCCTCTCCTCTTATCACCGGATTGACATTGACCAGATGACCGATCTGAACGTCAGAAGTCTACAAATTAAAGGCCCAGCATAATTGGAGTGGTCAGCATTGTCAATAGCCGGGAAGCCAGATTGTTGACCATTGTTTCCATGGCATACACAGGCCCCCTCGGCTCCAGACCTGAGCCAAATGTCCTTGGGGACATGTTGTCCTTGGAATCAAGAAGCTGGCCTGTGAAGCACCTGGAAACAGTCTGGCATCCAGGCAATCAACAACGGTGACCATCGCAAACATCAGACGAAATAAATCAGCCATCTGATCTTTGTTCTGGTAAGAGGAGTGGGGTTAGCGAGGGTTTAGTTTACACAAGACCCTGGACTTGGTTAATCATTAAGAGACCAACAAGGTAAAAGTTACTAAATACGAGCAGGACGCATTTAATTGTCTAGCCCTATAGCAGGGTCGTTATACTTGAGTTTTGGTGCACAAGGGATCCAAATTTGGAACTTTTCACCTTCGTATTGCTGACAGGACGACGTCACAATGAGGACGTTTGTGTTTGTGGCGCTTCTGCTCATATCAACGGCCGGGACATCTGGTACGTGTTGACAGGTCAATCCGCAGAATCTGGAGTAAATCGGTGAAAAGTCGGCTGGATCGGCTGGTGTTCGGCGAATTTGACTACTGTTCGGCTGCTCCAGCCGAATGTTTCAAAATGTTTAAAACATCCGGGGGGTGGTCGGGAGGTTCGACCATGGTTGGCTGGTATTCGGCCGGCTGTAAGTCAGCAGAACACCAGGCAAACATTTAGGAGTAATTCAGCAGTGTTCGTGGGTCAAACTTGACTCAAACTTAGCTCAAATTCGTTTTGATTCGCATATAGAAAGGTAGGCGTGACTGGTCAGACTGCTTCCGAACGTCAGCCAGACCTGGTCGGCTGGTGTTCGGGAACAAATTCTGGGAAGGTCGTGAATCTATGACAGGGGGTTTACTCTATGTATTGATTTTTATTCCTATCCCGCTAGTTCCTCCTGGCGCTCCGGAGTGGCAGAACCAGCGATTCAACTCTCGCATCTCGGCGTTTACTGGAGAGACTCTCCGACTGCGCTGCCCTGTCACGGGCAATCCTCGTCCGATCATCACATGGCTAAAGGACAACCAAGAGGTCCAAGAAGCTAACAGAACTCATGGTTTTAAGGTAAGACACCTAGAATTGATGTTGCAACATTTTCAGACATTGGATAAAGAATGTAGGTCATTTGAAGACATTTGAAAAGAGATTCATGTGATAGTCTGAAGTTTCTGCGTCTGAATTTGATTCATGTCCTGGTCGTTTCATCCTATCAAGCCTGGCCCGTTGCTTTTATACATGTATGTCAAGCAACGGCCTTGGCATATCGGGTGCGGTCCGTGCTTCTCTCTGCGCATGCTTTAGCACTGACCAGTCGTCATCAGCCAATCACGTCGTCGCCTACAACCACGACACAACGTGATTGGCTGGTAACTCTCCACCAACATCAGGAGGGGGAATATCTGATTGGCTGACTGTTGGTCAGCGCTGACGTAGCATGGGTCGCAGACCATTATTTGTAAAAAATTGCTGCGAGAATATAGGTTGTGCCTAACTTGAGTTCGCAATCTCTTTGTCTGTGTCCTTTTATTTGTATTCATTACTGTTTTCCTAAATAAATAAAAAATTATGAGCTCTATTGGCTTACTCGACACTTGTCTTTGCCCTTGCAGATCAATGACAAGCACTGGAGTCTTGTGATTGATGCTGTGAAACCATCAGATGAAGGATCATACACCTGTAGGATTGTAAACAGCTACGGAAGCCTCTCTCGCTCCTTCGACTTGTTTGTTAAAGGTAAATATTATCTATAACGGAGTCTAAATTTTATTATACTGACCATAGTTAGCATGCATAAGATTCCGTTAATGCTCTGTATGCCATCCGCAGTGCTCTAGTTGAACTGATATCCATATGATTTCGATAGATTCACTTCGATCTCATGGACTGAAAAGAGTTGGACGTCATTTTTTTTAACAACATAGAAAAGTATAAGACACAGTGGTGTGCAATTCAAGCAGATTGCTAATCCTAGCTTTACCACTTACAAAGAAGAATACATACAAAGGCAAATAATATCAACAAAACAACAACAGGTAACAAAACAGCAACTGGGCGTTCAAAGATATAAACAATAACATGTAAAAACAAAAATCATAATGTTTTGAAAAAGAACGGTGGTCATTTCAGTCATGTAGAGACGTTACTAAAAATATTCGCTTGAAACGTAATTAAAAATAAACAGCAAAGACTAGTGCAAGAAGCACCATTAGTTGGGAGTGTTCTTACTAGTAAGACATCGTGTTTCTTGTCATGTTGACAAAACAAATATATACTCAGCCCATCTTGGCCCCGGGGCTGCCAGAGAACAGGACAGCGGTGGTGGGAAGTACAGTGGAGTTCCACTGTAAGGTGCTCGCTGGAGGGGGCCGCACCCAGTGGCTCAAACAAAATCCTGCCCCCCTGGTCCATCGTCCAGATGTAATAAAGGTATGCCCCCTTCCCCCTTCTGCCCAACGGAATAACGTATTGACAGGGTCCTTTTCGGATAGATTTGTCTCACAAATGTAGCATGTCATTACAAATGACCATACAGGTATTTATGTTTTGTATTATTTATATTGTGTTGAGTTAGCAATTATTTGTATTATTTGTTTGACCCCTGATACTCCTCCCAACTTTGTTCTCGACCTCCATGAAAAGCGGCCTGAGCAGCCGATTGGAGTATTTTCGAGACTAAATAAAGGTACAAACAAACAAATGTTGTATCACAAATACAAATAAAAAGATAATACAAGATAAAATGGTAAGGCGACAACGATATGTGATCGACCAAATTTTCCTTTTTTTTTTTTTAATTGGAGACATTTACCTAATCTCAGAGCTGGTGTTGGGAGGCTAAATCGTTACGTTTCTTTAGCTGCCCGTTACCGTCACAAGGAGGAGTAAACGATTTTGCCTCCTTACATCTGCTTGGATATTAAAATTTGCATAGAAAGCCATTTGTCTATAACAGTCAAACAAACGTACCCTGAATACCCGCAGCGATAACTCAATAGTTGGATTCGAAGATGTTTAAATCTCCCCACCACACAGACTTCAACGGAGACTATTACAGAGGAAGACAAGCTGGTCCTGAGGAATATCACAGAGGAGGACGCGGGCCAGTACACCTGCGTAATCGGGAACCCCTTCGGCTTTTCCTACAGTCACGCCTGGCTGACCGTCAAAACTAAATCAGGTCTGCATGCATTACGATCGATTACTACCAGATTGCTAGCTTGTAGGAATTTTGAACGAAGATGCATATGTTTGTTGGAAGAAGTATGGGGTGGATGTTACGTTTTATTTATCTATTTCTTTTATTGCAACGAGAACGTCTGCTGCACAGAAATACAAAAATACAGAAACGTTTTATGTCCTGCGGCATTGGAATGATCGAGGAATACACTGCACCAAAAGATGGATCGGGTAATGTTTAATTTGTAAACAGTACCAGACTTTACAATGGTTATAAATAATGGTCAAGCTCGGACGTAATAGTGGTAGTGAATGAAATTACCAGACTTGAATTTATTTAAGACCATTGTAAATTCCGGTACTGTTTACAAAGTAAACAGTCCTTACTTTATTGGCACTTATTACCATTGGTACATGGTAAATCCATCTTTTTGTTAGGTACTAGGTGTTATTTCTTCGAAGTCATTGTCTGAACTGTCACTCATCACCAAAACTATACCATAAGTATTCATTGAAAGTCTTTTGCTGGGTGAAGGTTGTCATGATATAACGTTCATTCTCCGATACTCTATCCTTCATGACCGTCGTTAAGGCTTATATCGTGTCATGTTAATCCTTGCAGATCTATGTGAGCCCATCACCATACCTCTGTGTAAAGATCTGACCTACAACACCACTGTCTTCCCAAATCATGTTGGCCACGTCAAACAAAACGACGCTGGACTTGAGGCCCACCAGTTCTTTCCACTGGTAAAAGTTCAGTGCTCCCCACACTTCAAGGAGTTCTTGTGCAGCTTCTTCGCGCCACCTTGCGATTCAAGGTGGGACTTCAAACCCCCGCGCCCTTGCAAGAGTCTGTGCCAAGCGGCCAGGTCTGGCTGTGAGGCTTTGATGAACAAATTTGGATTCCCATGGCCGGAATCAATGGAGTGTGACTTTCTACCGACTGAAGACGAGGAGTTGTGCTTTGGACTCACCCCTTCTCCTACCCCTACCCCTTCTCCTATTCCTCCTCCTTTTGAGCCTCCTTTCGCACGTCCTTCTTCTTCTCCTCCTTCGTCCGTGCTTCTTGCGACCCTTCTGGAGGAGTACGACAAGATGGAGCGCCCAGACGAGGGGCAAACTTCCATCAGGATGGGACTGACACCCCGGACAACCCTGAGACTCGTATGCATACTTCCAATTCTCAACATTCATACGTCCTAAGAACCATTCTGAAGAATTTAAACTGTTCTCCTACTCATAAATTGCACTCACCGGAATTTTCGACTGAAACAGTGTCTTCTTCAGCTATCTGACCCAAATGCTGTGGCCACGTGGTTTTTTTCACGTGTGACGTCAGCAAAGGGTCAAAGGTTGTCTTAAGTCGATATCGCCCCCGTTCCGGTTGAGCGAAGTCGAAAATTCGGGTGAGTGAAATTTATGAGTTGGAGAACAGTTTTAATTCTTCATAATGTAATTTACTAACTCAGATGAACTTTCATGCTCTCCTTAGAACCATGTATACACTACATCTAACGATGTTTTATGATTTGATATCAGTGGACTGTTTCACGTTCTATAAGCTGTTATTTTTGCGAGAACTCATGGACAAATTTAAAATTAGATATCACTATGATGATGCGCATGATACGTAATGTTTTCTTTCACAGAACGAAGGAGGTTCAAGTCTTTTTACCCTGCATACCTGGATCAGCATGGTACGTTTGGATAATTTACGTGATATATGTACTATCTAATGGTTCTAAAAGAAGCTTACCGATAATCTTATAATAGGAAATCATCGACTTTTTAAGAGATTGTACGTGAAAGCATTACATCGACATCCTTATTCGACTTGAGCACATATTGTATCATCAATCAGCTACTGCATGCGTAAAATTAGTCCGTCCCTGAGGCTTTGCCAAAAACATCAATTTTGCAAATTAAAGTGCATGAATTTCAGACTTTTCAATTATTTTAATACATTATGTTACTGCAGTCGATATAGCAGCTTAGATGCATGTGAGAATGTAAGACTTTACCATGACACAGGAATGGAGAGATCAGAGAATGAATTTCGAGAGATTTGGAAACAAGAGGCTGGAAGTAACTGTGAAGAAACTGTGGACGCCTGACATCTATCTGATATCAGGGTGAGGTCAGATTTTTCCTTGATGTACTAATGTTGGACAAGCTGGTTGATACAAAGTCCTTAGATTTTGTATTAGACCACACTGACTCGATTTGATGGACGGCATCCGCACTTTGTCATGAATTAGATTTTGAAATTGGGCATACTTTCAGGGCATGGGTGGCCAGAGTATGCCATCCAGAAAATCAGATAAGTTTGATCTGATGCTAAGGTCACATTAATTTTCCAAACCGGGGCCCGGCCGGGCAGTCCTATGGAACAAAAGTATGATATAAAAGACAGGAAAGCAAGAAAAAAAGTTGAAAAAATCAATAATGGGAACCATCTGGGTATATTCATCATCATCTTCGATACTGCCAAGCCCCATTTCTGGGATTATTGGCAGGTTGCGCAATAATTATATACATGTGCTCTAGTGCAAAAACATAAGGAAAGAAACGGATAATAAAGAAGGGAACATATAAACAACTGATTTGGGTGTGCAAAAGACGAGACAAGTGAGTTAGTGCATTAATAATATTTGCATATATACAAGACGTGTTGGGGAGGCTCAATGCAGCAGGGACCTCCCCAGTTCTGATTTGAACTGGGCGAGAGACCCCGCCTCCGCCGCACCAGGCTCAAGTTCGTTCCATTCCCTGATGGAGCGGGGGAAGAACGAGAGCCTGTAGAAGTTGTTTTTGCTCGCGATGGCCTGCAATGTTTGAGTGTGATTGATGCGGCGGGAGCATCGAGCCACCGGGACAATCCTGGTTGAGTGTGGGACAGAAACAGAATTATGTAAGATCTTGTAGAGCATGACCTGACGGGCGATCTTCCGGCGTACTTCCAGAGACTGCCAGCCCAGGTTTTGCAACATAGAGGTGACAGAACTTGTGCGTCTATAGTCACTGTAAGCAAAACGGGCTGCTCTACGCTGGACCATCTCCACCCTACTCACCTGTTCCCTGGTGTGAGGGTCCCAGACACTACAGCCGTACTCTAAGGATGGTCTTACCAGAGCCATGTAGGCCCTCTCCTTTGCCGCAGTGCTTGAGATTCGCAGGCAGCGTCTCAGCATTCCCAAGGTTCTGTTTGCCTTTGATGTTACTGATTCGACATGTTTGCCCCAGGTTAAGTTTGAGGAAATGGAGACACCAAGGTATTTGGTGGTACTTACCTTAGTCAGAATGTGGCCATGGAGGGTATAAGGAAACGTTATTGGGTTTCTAGAAGAAGGGACTGTCATCACCTCACACTTTGAAGGGTTGAAAGCCATCAACCATTTCTTCTCCCAGCCACAGATACTATTAATGTCATGTTGTAGTTTTTTGCAATCGTCTCCTTCCTTAATACTCATTTGCAAAATGCAATCGTCGGCGAACAGCCTTACTTTTGCATGCGCAGCGTATTCAGGAAGGTCATTAATGTATGCTAGAAAGAGAATCGGGCCCAGAACTGTACCCTGAGGTACGCCCGATGTTACAGGCACTGGGTCCGAGCACTCCCCATCTAGCACTACAGTTTGTGAACGGCCCTGCAGGAAGTTCTGAATCCATACAAGAGGTTTACCAGTGATACCATAAAACTGTAGTTTGTGTATCAGTCTGAGATGTGGAACTTTGTCAAAAGCTTTGGCAAAGTCCATAATTATGAGGTCAGTCTGAATCCCGTTATCCCTGTTATGGGCCAAGTCATCAGTAAGAGATAGAAGTTGTGTTTCACATGACCTGCCATGTCTAAACCCATGTTGGAGGTCATACAAGATGTTGTTTGTGTCAAAGTGGGACATCATAGTGCTGGCTATGATGTGTTCCATGATTTTCGAGCAAATACATGTCAAGGAGATGGGTCGGTAGTTAGCCAGATCGAGCCGGTTACCTTTTTTGTATATCGGAGCTATGTTTGCTTCCTTCCAGGATTCTGGTACAGTACCAGTGTCGACACTTTTTTGGAAGATCATTTGGAGGAAGGGACTCAATGTAGAGCTAAGTTCTTTAAGGACGCATGCGTGGACATGGTCTGGGCCGCATGCTTTATGTGGGTTTAAGTTTTCCAGTAAGGTTTGGATACCATTAGCATTTATGTTTATTTCCTGTATTGATGGGTGAGGGCTGGGCCCCATGTCGGGCAGAGGGTCACCTGGGGGTTCAGTTGTGAATACTGACTGAAATTGTTGGTTTAATATGTCTGCTTTAGCCTTACTGTCCGAGACAAGCCTTCCTTCGTTCCTGAGGTGGGATACCCCGGCTCTCTCGGATTTCAGACTTTTAAGGTAGCTCCAAAATTTTTTAGTGCCTTGTTTACATGATGGAGTAGGATTACTTTGTCCAGAATCAGTTGGGTCTATGTCGAGTACCACTTCTTCAATGTATTTCCAGTAGCACTCTTTCATCTTCTTGTTTATTTCCTTTTTAAACTGGTTAAGCTTTTCTTAATTCTTGATGTAAATTGTTGAATTTTCGTTAATCGAAACAACCGGCCGGGCCCCGGTTTAGAAATGTGACCTCAGCACTAGAGACCAACATCACGATGACCTTGAGGACGATCGTTTGCCTCGTTGCCAAATTGTGGTCATATTTCAAACACCGATGTACGTGTAATGCCCACTGTTCTTGCAGTGTACCGGGTCACAGGGAATTGCGAGTCCAAACTGCGACATCGGAACTATATTGTGTCGTCAATGCACAGAATTTTTATCGCCTTAAAAATACGTCTGGGGTCGTCATTTTTATATAAGCCAATTCGAATTTTCGTTTTCCAGTGTTAAGGCGGATGAGATGCCGTTGCCCTTGACAACAGAGGCGTCCATCTTTAGTGACGGAACCGTGCGGTACGTCGTTCCCTGGACCTTCACTGTGCCTTGTAGGGCACGGCCAGAGTTCGCCTGGGACTGCCAAGTTTTGTTCCAGTCGTGGAGCAAGGTAAGGAGAATGCTGGGTGATGTTAAAGGTGTACAGTCATAGAACAGACTGTTATCCAGCTGATACTCATGGAGGCCCTTATCACCATGAACATGATCGAGGTCAAACTTTCTTCTGACAAATGTGTACCAATCTATGGCATAGTACAAGACTAAGTTTCTGTGTACAGGACGCGGGGCGTATACGTAAGCAATTGGACTAAAGTAGTTAAATCTAGAAGTATGTGTCTTCCCCCGTCCCGTCCCGCGTCCGTCAAGACTACGTATCCTGAGATCATAGAACAGTGTCTTGCGTCTTGTCTTAAAAAAGTCCAAGGTAGGGTCGAAAATTCGATGAGCCTGAGTGTTTTAAAAGTTACAAAATCAAGAAAGTACAACTCTATCGAAATGCTGTTCAAATCCACACAAATTTCTACTAGGCATGCTTATAACGAGGACTCAACAGTTTGGATAACTTCTTGTTTATGTATTTCGTTACGGTCTTGGAAAAACGTTAAGGTCTGACTTGTTTCTGTGTCCTTACAGCCGGCCGATGAGATCGCACTGTCTCCTTTGGACCAACCTTTTGAAGCGGAGGAATACAACGGCGACTTGAGGTGGAACGTAGAATCCGTGTCAGCTGAGAGCCTGGTCACCAATGTGCGCGGAGTGGACAGGTCCAGACTGATCTTCGAATTCACACTTATGGTGGCTGACCGGCGGGCTTAAGATCTGTTTCTAAAATTATTGTAGATCTAATGCTACAGTAGACTAAGTACTGCACTTTCAGTCAACTGTTTGCATATTCCATTGGAACATTGATTATAATCGATTACTGATCACATACATCTAAATAGCATGTCTTGTAATGAAACAGAGCCCTTACAAAATAGATGAAGCAGAAACCAATCATAGCCTTGCTAAGAAAACTAAGCTTTGTAAAAGTGGAGTCTGACTAAGCTTGAACAAACTCTAGAAACCTAATTGGCAATACCGTGTGAGTGTGATTTGTCACCGCCATGACACACAAGGTCTGTTTGCGATCGTATCGGTAATGATGACGTCATGAATATCCCAAGAGAACCCAGCTTTGCGTCATTTCAAGATTAAACTGTCTGTTTATAGTTACAGGAACTACACGTTGGCTAGAAGGACTATCCGGGGTGGTATTAGGTACTATTTTCTGCAGCATCTTCAATTGATGACTTCCACGTTAACAGTGTGGAATCTAAAATATTCATCCGCCAATTCGCCGTTTACTTTTGAAATTTTTACCATTATTCTACGCATTCTCGCAACTGTCGAAAATGATTTTAAAAATAATCTTTACTCTTTTACTTCTTGTTAATAAGCATGAAGACGTCTGTATGAGATTTGTTCTTAAGTACAGGTCAGTGTATGACGATCCCGGTAGAGCCCTATATGGAGAGGGTTACATTGTCTATTCCTGGCCTTTGATGAGACTAATCTCAGCGAAGCTTGACATATCGACTACATTATATATATATATATATATATTATATATGGTAGCCAAAAGACTACGGAAAGGCAATAATAAACGCATGCTTTTCGTGCAGGATTCTTTGACAAGGACACGGAATGATAGTGCTTAACTACGCCTTTAAGCATCTAAATGTCGTGGAAAGGCACTGTGAAAGTGGGAAAAGAAATGCCTTTTCCAAACTTCCAGAAGGTCCACGTAAAGGCAATCTTTACGGTCACGTTTAGGGGTCGTAAAGTTGCCGAAAGGAGGAAGAAACGCTGCCTTTACGCTTAGTTTAAGCGTGCTTAAATACCAGTTTTCGTGACGTGGTGGTTCATGAACAAACTGCAGTACAACGCCATGGTGAGTGATCCTTGCTACTCATCACTGAAATGTCACGGTACCAAATATCACGCATTCCAATTTTAGTTATTATGTTTACGTTCGCAAATAGTAGGAAACCATATTGTGTTGCTCTGTTTCTCCTTCTTCTTCTTGTAGAACACGTACAAAAGGTCAATAACCTGGACCAGACGTCTGTCACCATGGTAACTGGTGTGACAGACAAACTGTGGTGTTGGGTTACATTATATAGCAGGACAGAGCTGGAGGGGCTGGTCACTATTTTAAAATAGCCCCAAAACAACTTACGTAAGGAGTCTCTTTATTCTTCGGTACCGCCAACAAATAGCTAGAACCAGCCTACCATACAAAACAAGCAACTGTTTTCCATCCAGTCAGCGACATCGCATTTCTGTCTTACAGTTAACAGTATGCTATGGGTAGGATTGATTGAACTTACTACATTTAAAAAATGACCAGAAAATTTACTTTAAAAGTCCAGTTTTGCCACCCCCATATTGCATTGGATGTCCGTTTAAGTTACAAATGCTTCCCTGCTTTTTTCAAGGCGGCAGGAAACCATGATTTTGACAACGGGGTCGCTGGTCTTGTTCTCTTTCTGAGAAACGTGACGTTTCCGGTGTTTGGCCTGTAACATCGACAATACAGGGTCTGATCCTGCCTTCTGCTGTGCTGGACATAGGAGGGGAGAAGGTCGGGATAGTCGGGTACATCATTAAAAACACACCGGATTTTTCTCCAACAGGTCAATAACATTACTGAACATTTCCTTACCTATGTTGGTAAAGGTTAGACATCCAGTAAAGACAGTTCAGACTCTACTACTGGATAAATCACGGAGATTACACCCGGACGTTTCGAGTGGCATCCAGCACTCTTCTACGGTGTCACTAACCTAACTGACGAAGAACGGTGGATGTTACTCGAAACGCCCGTATGTAATCTCCGTATACGTAATTTATCCAGCAGTAGAGTCAGAATTGTCTATGAGAATTCTTTACCTACAGGTGTTCTACACACACTAAACTTTATCAACATTCATTTTTCGTGACGCTATCTAATCAACATATAAACAGTGTACTTAGAGCGAAAGGTTAGACGCACGATACAAAATTCACCTGCCTAGTGGTAACAATATCTACTGCACCAATACTATTTAGATGATGATATTATTAGTACATGTAATGCAAATTACTGCCTACCCTAGACATGTTTGATGTATCTGTGAACAAGTGAAATTATTAGAAATTTCTCAGTTCTAAAATTCTTTTTTTTTCAAAATTTCTAAGGTAACCTGGTTTTCCTGGACGAGGTGAAATCAGTGCAAGCGGAAGTGACGAAGCTACTAGGTCAAGGGGTCAACAAGATCATATCTCTGGGGCATGCTGGGTACTCTAAGGACCAGGATGTGGCGCGGAGGGTGTCAGTAGTGGACGTTGTTGTGGGAGGCCGCACCATCACTTTTCTATACACCGGTAAAATGAACAACATTATCATATTCCGACGTGTTGCACAGGATAGCTCTACATGGAATAATATTGTCTTACTAAAGAGTTAACGTTACAAACTAAAGCAATAGCGTAATGTATGCCTGTCCTTGGTACTGAACACCATCCACATAAACGACTGTCCCTAGGCCTGTTTAGCAGCCACCTTGGTCGTCTTCAGCTAATCATCGGCCCTTCCCCCTAGCAAAATATTGTGCCACCTCCCCTGCGAGTGGTTTGCTATTAATCTTGAGAAATATCGTAGGGTCGACCACAAGTTTGCAATTTCACTATCGTGTGTTGAAACTAAATTTCACGTCATATCTTTTACCAACAAATATGAACATTCACACTTTTTACTATATGTTGCCAATACAAGGTTCACCGCCATCATCAGAAGTCCCTCTGGGGCCATACCCACTGATTTTAGACTCCAAGGTGGACCTCGGTCGGCAGGTACCCGTAGTACAGGCCTACGCCTACGGAAAATACCTCGGGCACCTCCGTCTGACGTTTGACAGCAACGGGGACCTGGTAAGGTGGAGCGGTAACCCCGTTCTCCTGGACAACACAGTGCCTAAGGGTGAGACCCATGTTGTGAATTAATATGATTTTCCCCGAACTCTATTGAAGAAAAACAAATACAATGTTTCCAATGAGAAAGTTTTTAATGTACATTTCCTTTCGTAAAAATTCATTCTGTTGGTGTTCTTTTCCCGCGACAACGTCTCCATACCTTTTTAGATTACTCAACGACGGTTCTATGTAAATAACGCAGTCTAGTGATATGTGCAAAGTGTCCAAAACGCAATACTTAAAATTAGTGGGTAAAGCAGTTGATACACGGTTTTCATTCCTCAAAATGTTTTATTTGTCTGTAAAGCTTTTAAATCATGATGTGACCTATGCAACTTTATATCTTGATCAAGAATTGATTGTTGCCATGTTTATGGTTGAGTTTTGCTGTGTTGGAATACTGGGATGTATTTCTCTTTTAAAAAAAACAATTAATAAGGTAAGAGAGAAACAAAATTCAGTATATCTCAAGTTATTTTTCATGTTCAAATCATAATAAAAAAATTATTTTTCCAATTAACTCAAAAGCCTTGAACTCACTGGAATTTTCGACCGAATCTCTCGTTCTTCATCAGCTATTTATCAGTTAGAAACAGTTTAATTTTTATTATGTAATTTATCAACTCAGATGAACTTTCTAATGTTCAAATTTTGTTTCTTTCTTAATGTCGAAGATCCCGAAGTGCTGGAGATGGTGACAGATTTTAAGGAAAAACTAAACCATACCAAGGAAGTGATCGGAAGAACCAACGTTTTTCTCCAAGGAGTTTACGAAACCTGCACGGTGGTGAGATTCGCGATCTTCGTTTAATGAATTTTAAGTGGAAACAGCCGTCTGCTGTGGTTCAGGTATAAAACTCTTCGAAAATTCAATGTTCAATTGACTTAGAAATTGAGGATTTGTAAATGGAAAACCACCCTCATACATTAACAGCACCCTGACTGGAATTTCTGTCGACAAAGACTCCGATCGGGATCTGTACCTTAATCTTTTTTTTTAAATCTTGTCAGATGGAGTGTAACATGGGTAATCTGATCACCGATACCATGGTACACCAAAACATCAAGTATCCAGACGAGATGTACTGGAACGACGTCGCCATTGCAGCATACAATATAGCGACAGTATACGAGCATCAATGAGAAAAGGTGAGTCAGTTTTATATACGGTCTTTCTCAACTCTCCTCTCATCTATCCCTCAAGCCCTTGTCACACATTCAGAACCTTCAACCAACCACCAACTAACCAAGGTTGGCGGCAGGTCGGGAGCAGTCTGGCCGGATTTAGGCCACGCCTACCCTTTGATATGAATCCAATCACGCTCCGACCACTGATGACCTACTCCAAACCACCAGCCAATCAGTCACCAGCTATGGCCCAACCTCCCGTCCACTTCCGAATGTTTTAAAAGTTTGAAACATTCGACTGGCGCAGTAGAACAATAGCAGACCTCGACGAACACCAGCCAACCACAGCCTACCTTGCTTACGACCTACCCCTACCATGGTTAGGTAAGTTCGGCAGTGTTCGAGAGGCGATTTTCGGCTATGTGTGACAGGGACTTTAGTCTAATTATTCAACCGTTGGGGCTCCATAGATGATCTGACAACCTTTTCTCACCACCCTTCTCGGTTTTCTGTTCTTCTTAGCGTTTCACTTGTTATTCTACTAACAAAGGTTTCACTTGTTATTCTACCAACACAGATGAACTTTCAAGATAATAACGAATGTTATTATTCTATATTCTATTTTTAAAGGGGTGATTGATGTAGAATCGGTACTATTCACCCTGCCCTTTGGAAAAACCTTTGACATTGTGGAACTGAAGGGCGGACACCTGTATGAAGCGTTCGAACACTCCGGGTCGATGTGGTCTTCGGGAGAATTCTTGCAAGTGTCAGGTGATTTTAAAGCTGCATTATGTAACAAAAGGACGATAAACAATACTCGATAAATATATGTCTCGTAAGTCATCAAATACCAAAGTTACCTGGCAATTATCGTCATTGATAAAATCCTACTCTCCAAGCAGAGATTGGTGGGGAAAGATCGTTACCTTTTTTGTGCCACTTTAAGTATTGCACAGAAAAAACGGGGCATATGAAAAGGTAACGATCTTTCCCCACCAACCTCTGCTTGGAGAGTAGTAAAATCCCACTTTTTATGCAGTGCAATATCCTGTCAATAAAGCACTAAAATAAAAATAAATATGAAATGTCCTGTCAAATATATAAGATAAGAGGATGAGGCAGTATGTGTGGTAGGTAGTATACTTGACGGAACATCTATTTGCCCCTATACCAGGCTTCAGAAGCAGAAAGCCTTAGAGTAGAAATTGGCCAAATAGACTGATAACATGCCAGCTGATGGCATGCAGTTGGTCCGGCAAATTTACTCCTTCGGCTAACCAAATCCTCTACTGGTATGTTATCTATTTGGCCAATGCCAGCTCTTTCCGGCCGCTTCTGAAGTCTGTTTGAGGCTAAACATCCACAACAAACTACAGGAATACTGGTTCAGTACAACCTGACCAAACCCCGGGGCAGTAGGGTGGTGTCTCTGGAGGCCCGCTGTACCCGCTGTGACATTCCCGAGTTTACACCCGTGCAGAGAGATGCTGTCTACAAGGTACAATCTTATAGCTGCCTCATGTTACATTAGGAAGATACAAAGGTAAATTTTCTGGCAATTTCTTTACAAAAGAAATTGAATCAACCCTACTTCAAAGCATGTACGTGCCGATCTGGACGTTGGTATGCCAAAATATGACGCCTGACGAGTGTGTTTCAAAGTTGGAACCACAGCTGATATTGAGGTCAAAGGGTTGTTTACTGTTGTCAGCTGTTTTTGTAGTTTGAGCTGGTTCGTATTTTCTTTGTATGTTGGAGAGGCAGACCTTGTTGACTCTCTGTTACAATTTGAGATTGAAATGTTGAAAAGTACTTTAATGAGGCCTTGTTTTAGTGTATTTAACAAAAGCATTCAATGGCTAAACGTAATGGTGTTATCTATCCTTCTGTAGTAACATTTCGGAGGTCAATACAGGAAGAATTTCCATCTTTGAGCCGGGTTGTTTTATTCAAAGTATCATGAATGTGCCAAATACATGTACTGACACAGCGCGATTTGGAAGGAACAAGATACATGTAGTTTGATTAGTAAATTTTCTGTCGGTTGTGTCACAAGAAAACTACTTTGTTAAATCATAGTTAAGATTTTGTTCTTTTTTCAGGTCATTTTACCATCCCACCTTGCGAACGGTGAAAGAGGTTACAGCATGATATCGGACAACAAACTCAGCCACCACATACCAGGTTAGCCATAGACGAATGGATCGTGGACCATGGCGCTGTGCTTGTTGCAAGAAAACGATCCTGGCTGTTCATCACAATTAGCAGTTCAACCAACGAGAGAATGGCAAATATCCATTCAGCCAATGAGAGAGTGGCTGAAATATTTGCATTTCTATGTCTTTGGCGGAGATGCGCGGGGTTATGTGAATGGCCTATTGCAGAGCATGATATCATTGGTTGAACTGATAATTGTGATGGACAGTCAGGAAAGGTGCATTTTAAAACCGTTCAGAAAATGTTAAAGAATATCTCACTTTAAACGACACTTGTATAAAGGGCATAGCTATTTTGCATTTGAAATAATAATTTTCTTAAACAGAGCTGCTGGACTCAGACATGCTGATTGGATACATCAGGGCCATGTCGCCCATCACTACTGGGGTGGACCGCCGCATCACCTTCGCTGATGAAGCGCCACCATGCGCTTCAGGTGGAACAACATCTGTTCTCAAAATGGGTTTCGTCATGATTCACGTCTTCATTGTAGTGTCTTTTTATCATTCTTGAAGTCGTTTATTTTTTGTAATCTCCAAGCAGATTATACAGCCGCGGTGACAAGGCAGTATCCATAGGCTAATGGAAGCGGCTAATGGTCGCTCTTCTGCCTTGTCATCGAATAATCTGCTTGGAGATTAATCTTATGCAAATTCAGTCATCGAAATCACAGTAGAAATCGTATAGGCAGTCAGTTGTTCACGGTGTTAAGCTGCTTTCAAGTTCAGAAACAAGGAGCCAGAAAAGTAATTCATAAAATAAAGTAAATAAATGAACAGTAAAAAGTGAAGACGGACTCAAGTTTTACAACTTATATACACACCGCCACTTGTACAGCAGGAGAAAAAGTAACAAGACCCGCGAAACTATTGAAAATGTTACAGATGTAAAATACATGAGATGATACGAATAAATACGATAACAGTTGTTTAGTGTATTACTAAGTCAAAGTAAGTCCAAGTTCCCCACCTAATGCATAGACGGGCCACAAAGTGTCTAAAATCGATTTTTTCCTTCATTTAGTTTAATGAAGAAGAAGAAGTACTGTGAATAGCATGATTTCGCTGTTGACAAGTGAAAAACAGAGCGAAGTCACACGGTTTGTCGAGGATAAGCAATATGTCCGGAACATATTTGGGTGATTCAATAAAGATCCTCTCTGGCCCACTTCCAGTTATTGTAGGGGGCTTAAACTATAAATAAATAAAAATACACATCTCAATACGTCACACTCATACTTTCACGTTTGAACTCTTAGTATTTCTTAGTAAAACGTTTTACATCCAAATAGCTGAAGCAACGCTATCAAGTAAAACTCATTTACAGTTACTGACGTTATCACTACCATGGAATGAACTGAACTTATCACTAACAAATTCAACCATTCAATACCTATGTGATGTTAAAGTTATAATGCTTCGTTTCTAACAATGCTAGGAATATGATAAAAGTATATAATAATTATTCTGGTTCCATGCGCTTTATACTAATATTCAAGAAAATAATTCAACGTTCACCTACAATAGTCACTACAGACCCCCTTTCAGAATACAATAGACTCAAATGATATTACATCGATGACCAAATGTTTCTTTTCTTAGAATTTAAGTTTTCCTTTTTTTAAGTTTGGTTTTCTTGTGATTTTCTGTGAGCATGGTGTTTATACTTATATGAATAAACATCTTTGTCAGATACATGATGTACATGACAGTATCATTTTCGATGTAGTACGTTAATTGCTTTTTTGTTTACCATCCATCATCCCCACAATAGGGTACTACTACTACTAGTTTTTTTTTTTTACCATAGGCCGCGTAATTATGGTATAGTGCCCGGTGTGACCATGGTGGATGGGGATGGTGGATGGATTTGGTGGATGGGTTGACCGAGGTTGCGCAATGTCTAACCGCACGTTATCCAATGCGAAGCCAGGCCGGCCTCGAAATTAACATCTTAATGTGTGACGGCCGGCTCGCAAGAAGTTGCGCAATGCCAAATTACGCAATGCCAAGCCAGGCCTCGCAATTAACAATGTCCCGATGTCAAAATGACGCTAAATTTCAGCTCGGGACAATTCAAATTACGTTTCGGCAATTTCGGGGCAATTGGACAATTCTGACGTGCACGTCATTTAGGAACGCGATCCATCCGTGGGAAGCAACCCTGTCTATTTTTCAGGTCTTTCAATTCACTCTTTTTAGCATTGCTACAATTCGAGCAAGGTGAGCAAGTCAGTAATTGTGCACACCCATGCCACCGAACCAGCTATTCCCATTTTGGCGGCCTATGGCCAGCTTTTTTACCATAGGCCGCGCAATGCGGCCTATGGTATAGTGCCCGGTGTGACCATGGTTTGGTTTTGGTTTGGTTTGGTGGATGGGTCGACCGAGGTTGCGCAATGTCTAACCGCACGTTATCCAATGCGAAGCCAGGCCGGCCTCGAAATTAACATATAAAATGGCGGACGGCCGGCCCGCAAGAAGTTGCGCAATGCCAAATTACGCAATGCCAAGCCAGGCCTCGCAATTAACAATGTCCCGATGTCACAATGACGCTAAATTTCGGCTCGGGACAATTCAAATTACGTTTCGGCAATTTCGGGGCAATTGGACAATTCTGACGTGCACGTCATTTAGGAACGCGATCCATCCGTGGGAAGCAACCCTGTTTATTTTTCAGGTCTTTCAATTCACTCTTTTTAGCATTGCTACAATTCGAGCAAGGTGAACAAGTCAGTGATTGTGCACACCCATGCCACCGAACCAGCTATTCCCATTTTGGTGGCCTATGGCCAGCTTTTTTTGAAAGCTTTCTTGTTTGTAAAAACATAACTGTAGCCCTAAACGAAGATTGTGGTAAAAGACTATAGTTTTTGACAACACTTTTTGTTGAAAAGTGCACCATTTAAAAATAAAATATGAAAAGCAGACGATATTGGGTGATGACTTAAATGATGATGATTTTACTGATGATTTAAAGTCATGTTGTCAAGACGGGTTAAAAGTAACTTCGAACTGTCCTGCTAATTTACACTTCCAATATCTTAAGATAATGGAGATGTCAGTCAAAAATACTCTCCAAGCGGTGGTTGGGGTTTTGAGTTATTTTTGGCATGTTTTTACTCAAATAGGCTTTTTTATCGGGGTTTCTTTTTTGCACTGGAATTTTTTCCCCAAACTGTTCGGTGGCTGAATGACACTACTCTGGGTATAGATCTCCTTAGGCCAATAAGATACTGTTTTTTGCCACCGTAGGATCTGCTTGGAGATTTATAAATCATACTTTTATTATATGCTACTTTAAACTTGTGAAAATGGAACGTTTTTGCTATTGTACATTTTTGGCTCTTGTGACCTGGTATTAAATCCGAATGACCAGAAATTTGGTATACGGATACCTTGGACATATGCCCACAAAACACCATTCACACTTTTGACATACACCACTTCAAAATTGTGTAACATAGGGGTTTTGCTATTGTACATGTTTGGCTCCTGTGCCCTGGTATTAAAACCAAATAACCTGGGATTTGCTATGGAGGTACCTTGGACATATGCCCACAGAACAATGTTGAAAAGTTTGGCATGCACCATTTTAAAACATTGTAAAATGGTACTTTTTTTGCTATTTTCAGACGAAAACTTTACATTTTTAGTACCCCTGACCTGATATTAAAACCAAATGACCAGATATTTGGTACGGGGGATCATGCAAACAGAACGCTATTCACCTTCTGGCATACATTGCTTTCAAATTGTGTAAAATGGGACTTTAAAAGGGAAGGAAATGGCTGAAATATGCTGTATTTGCTCCGGAGCAAATGTCGGCCTTCCTAGTTTACATTTTGCCTTCCTGTGATATTGTTAATAAGTACATAATATTAGCTTTCCATGTATCTATTTCTGATTTCAGCTAGTTTAAGGTAGCCGTACCATTGTATATGATTGTTAACATGTGACCTGTACTTAGCCCAGTGGGGCGAAATGTGCAATAAATGTCTTCATTCATTCATTCATTCATTCATTCATTAAATTCAAATTTTCCTTTTCATCATTTTGTATATTTTATCAAAGCTGAGTTTAGCTTTTTGTTGGTTTTCATGGTTTTTCTGTTGTTTGGGAATTTCTGAATTTGTGTGGTCTGTACTAAGCCCTTTTCACACATTTAACATTTTCTTAAGTAAGGTAGTTTTATAACAAATCATTCTGCTTACTGAAAGTGGGCAGAGCTGTCTATTTTTGAAGCCGTGATGTAGAGTCGGTGTACACATTCAAGATAAAATTTTCGTCATATTCGTCTCGGCTCGCAGCCTACAAGTGCTTTTAAGGCCACACCAATTTTGATTTGTTGGTTCTCGGATTTTTCCAGAAAATTATGAAGCGACAGGGCGAAAAAAATACAGGCTCAGGCATACATCCCCAGGCTTAGGCATCTTATGATAGCCTCTAATGCTACGATAGGAGCCATGAAGTCAACGTACCAGGCTAACGTCAAAATGAAATTTGAACTTTTAATCAAAGCACTGCATTGTTAGATAGAAAAACTGGAACAACTAGGAAGGCAAGGATTTTTCTTTACTGTTGGGGCCAAAGTATTAGCATTTTGGTGTTGGTTCAGAACCTAAATACTTTTTGTGGCAAATCAGAAAAGAAAGTGAAGCGTGCAAATCCGAAAACCAATTGATTAAATTGGTGTGGCCTAAGATAGGCTTTAAAATGACGACAGGAACGATCTTTAGCTCATCTATCAGTCTGACTGCCAGGGGCGCACTTACCGGAAAAGTGATCACAAATCAAAAACAATCGAGGAACAGCCGAAGGCCCATTTGCATTTAATCCAATAGGCGATATATCAGGAGTCGTTGTTGATCGGGGAACCAGTAAATCTACTGCCCACATTCCAGAGCTGCAATTGCGTTGAGCAAGAAGTATGATACTATAGTTAGTTAGTTGTATAGATTCTGCATGCATACAAGCGCGTAAACGCTAACAAACACACACAAACACACACACACACACACACACACACACACACAAACATGTATACAAATGTATAAATATCATCATCACCACCTGTGTTTCACCGCGTGTTAGTATGCATTGCAGGGGAAGAGAAGAAAATTACAAGAGGACATGTATATATAGATGTACATGTATGGATACAGAGATAGACATGACTATAGATTCGGGAAATGCAGCTTTATTTTCTGCATGATTAACACTGTTACTCGTTTGTAGCTAAGATTCAGAGTTATTTCATTCAACTGGTATGTTACAAATGTGACAATACAACATGAAATATGTTGAAAGTTATAGTAAAAGAATTGGCACATTAAGTATATTAAAAAGCAAGTCTACACACGCTAAGAGTAAATAAACAGGTTATGCGCCTTTAACACGGTTAATCATCGAAAAGCCACTAGTAGGTACAATCAAAAACATGCTGCAACTACACAAAATAACTTTCGAAAATAATTCCATCAGGTTGGTAGAACATAGGATATAGGGGTTGTCTTCTTACACAACCGGTAGAGTTCCTCACCTGCTTACGTTTCGATGTCTATGAGACATCTTCCTCAGAGCTTGTGACTAGATTTCTGATTCTCACCGTCCTACATTTGTAGCCGAAGTAGATGGCGCTTTTGTAGCAAGAACACAATCTCAAACAGGGCTAAGTTTGTATCCCCCCTCGTCCAGTAATGAACCATTTTACATGACTTCGAGCATGTGACACAGCCAGGCGATTGGGCAAACCTTCCCATACAGGACTTGGACTTGCGTACTCCGACAGCGGGTGAATAAGACAGTTAGATCTGTGTAAGTGCGTCCGAAGAAAGTCCAGACAAGACAATAGGTTGATGGACATGCTCCTGCACGATTATTTCTCGAAAGTTCGAAAGTCTTTTGGAAAAGTAAAATCAAGTCAGATTTTGAAATCGAAACTTTCTACGTCAAGGACAACTTCCTTTGCTAAACTATGTCAACTGTGGACCCAATACATTTGCATTTTATCATAGCCCGTCACCAGTTCATGCGAATGGGAAACAAAGAAACTGCAGGTGATTTTATCATTCACAAGCAACGGTAATTCTTATATCACCTAGTGGCTATACAAAAGTGCTGGAAATATTTTTTTTGCTAAAAAGAGTCTTTGTTGACAAATATCAACAATACTAAGAACGACATCATTGGAAGAAGTGCTGCAATAGCTTAGAGGCAAATGATGGGATTTCAAAATTAAAGTAAACATGAACATGACTGGACAAAGATTATGCAAATAAGCGTGCAATTTTGCATAGATAATAAGAAAATAGATAATAAGAAAATCGATTAATCTTTCTGTGGCATCGGTAAGCTACATGTATGTGCAAGTTAGCGCCATTGGAAATGAATTATGTAATTTTGGCATAATTCGCATAGTTAGTAAAAACGCAAAGGTTTGGATTAGAATTGATGTTCGTTTATGATAAAATGAATTCACTGTCGTCACGAAAGTGAATTTATGACACGTAGCAGCTACCGTATAATGTGAAGGGCGCCAGGTGACAAACTGCGTTAAAATAGAAAACCTATCATGCACAGATTACCCACTGCAGTTTGAAGTTGTAGATCTGCTAGTGTTATGGGTCTTATCTGGTTCCGTCGATAGCTGAAGAGACCTTTTGCCTGGCTAAATGAGTTGATAGGCAGACTCTACAAAATGCCGAGAGTTTAAGATTCCACCCCGCACATAGATCCACTCAGAGATGCCAGTGAAACATCAAAGAAATGTACAATAGACCGAATCCCACTTTATTGCCTTTTTCCATTTGGGTTCCCAGCCCATTACTGACTGACGGGAAATCGATCTCAGCTCCATTGTTTGAAGAATCGCGGGTTTAACACGCCTCATTATTTACGCCAGGCAGGTTCAGAAGCCCCTAAAACAGCCCCCAGACGATCATAAACACTGTTCTAGAAGAGGGCAGGGGGCGTGGGGTGCGTTTCATGTCAGCAGGTCGCAGCTGTAGAATATAAAGGAGCTGCACAAGTGTATCCCAATTCAAGAAAAAGAATAAGAATAATAAAACGGAGGACATGGGACTCTACGGAATATGGTTTTATTGATTCGTACACCGAATAGCACGAAGAATGTCAGACAACCAAGTGTCCAAGAAGTGTAGTGGAGAATAATAGGAAAATAACAATTAGGGAAATCCCAACGTTATATGTAAAACAGTTTATCCCTTGACTGTGTCTGTGCATGTATTCACACCATACATGTAGATACCATAACGATGCTTTCCGGGGAAACATGGCGTTGGCAGCTCAGTTATGGCGCGGCTTACCATGGAAATATCTCGATGATAGCAACATCATATGGGCAGATAATTACAAATTCAAATGTTTTATTTGGTAGGTTCTTATAGCTATGGTAACGTAACTATTGGGTCTACGATGAATGTGTTCGTTACAATGTAAATTAATATATCCATTTCGAATTGACTTATGTAACTAGCTATCTACAAGTGGCACTGTTGTTTAAAGAAAAAAATGACTGACCTATAAAAGCCTGAACCGTGCTGGGAATAATTAACTATGTACGAATGACATTGTGGTGAAGTTGGGATTATAATTAAGCTGAAAAAAACGATAGACCGTGTCAAGAATTCCAACACGCACTGTAAAGCCAAATGATGTCAGACTCACACCTAGCTTGCGAAATATCGAGTTATCTTCCATGGGAATGATTCGTCACAACTGCCCTATGCATTTATCTTCAAGTGGAAGGCATCTTTATTACCGGTCGCGCCAATACAGCAGAACTACACTATAGGGGCCTATTACTCGCGCTATCTCGTTTAAGAGATCTATCGAGATACCGTGAATGAATTGATTAAACAATATTTTACGGCAATGTTTCAACCTTTCGAAGCCCGAGGTACCTTTTGACATTTTGAGAACGACATGGCGTTAGAATATTTGGGGAGCGGCAGACCAAAGTGCCAAATACAACCTATCTTTCCATCTAGAATGTAGCATTCAGTTGAACTGACAAAGCATACCCCCTCCCCCAGACCCTCCTCTCCCATGCAGGTCAATCGTGGCTTCATCCACTGGTACGGTCACATTCTCTAACCCTTCCCATGACCACTATTCCAATAACAGATGCATTCTATGGATATATGACTGTCAAAGTCTTTCCATTAATCTGATTTGTTTTTACTTTAAGAGTTATTGCACGAGAAAATGTAGCAGAACCAGGCAGAGGTTGCAAGATGGGGTTTGGCCAAATCGGCTCGTACTTTGTATATAATGTATGTGGAACTATGAACAGCCATATGATTAAAACCTTCTAGCTGTTTTTCATTATAGACTTCTAGGACCCCACTCGAAAATCTAACAATTTATGTCTGAAAATTACTAGAATTGTGATGGCTACCATGATAAGTCTGATAAAGATATGAAGATAAATTTTATATGGTCTTCAAAATGCAATATATTCACTGGGTCTCTACTGCAAGAAATGGAAATCATCAGTCAATCTAAACAATTAAAAAAAAATTGTATTTAACAAAAAGGGTCACATGTTTTCAAATCTCAAATTCCATTTACTCAACAAAGACATAGAGATAGTTTCCTCGTACTGCTAGTTAGGAGTGGTCTTTATAGCAAGGTGCAACTTCACAACAGCAATGAAAACACTACAAAATAAGGCTTTAAGAGCTCTGTTCAGCATTAAAACAACACCAGGAGACAGCAATACTTCAATCTCAGTATATTGTAAACTGTTTGATGCCTGTGTTGTCCCGATATTAACGTATTGTGCGGAGGTATGGGGCAAGAGTGGAATGAATGACAAGTCAGCCATTGAACAAGTGCATCTCAAGTTTTGTAAATCAATATTAGGCGTAAGGAAGAATGCTAGCAACCTCGCAACAAGGGCAAAGCTTGGCAGGTATCCTTTGTGGATCGAAGGTGTACTTAAGATTGTACTCATACTACAAAAGATTATTAAAAGAAGTACTGGCAAAAAGCCTACAATTCGAAGCCTTTCTAGTACAACAAGAGTTACATCGATAAGATATCATGCTGGCTATCCAATGTTAGTAAAATACTGGAGGAGTCAGGGTTTGGTACCTTTTGCTCGACAGGGATCGCAACACATCATACGCTCAGGCTGAAGTCAAACAACGACTGAAATACACTTTTTTCAAAATTTTTACTCCGAAATTAACTCTCTTGGTGCGAGAGATAATCAAGGAAATAAGCTAAGAATCTACAGAAAATTTAAGCATGAGTATGAAGGGGAAAATACCTTGATATAATAAACTTTCACCATCGATGAGCCATGAGTAAACTAAGGATTAGCGACCACCCACTACAAATTGAAGCAGGTAGATACACCCAAATGATAGGTTATGTACATTTTGTCATAAGAAAAGAATAGAAAAAGAAATACACACATGTTTTCACATATGTCTTCAGTTAACTACAATGTAATTGAAAAACTCTGAATTCGTTTACACATGTCCCAAGAAGAGAGAAGAAAGATGTAAAACATAGGTATAGATAAAAACATAGCATAGTTTCCCTATTACTTATCTGTAACACTGCATTTAGCCCCAATGGGGCATGACTATGCAATGAACTTCATTGTTATTGTCATATATTTCCATATGGCATGGGTTATATATATATTGGCCATCAGGACCAAAGAAAGCGGAATTTTATCTCTCTAAATTTTAGTATTTTTAAAGGTGCTCTATCTCGCATGGCCTGTGACTTTGGTTAATGGTTTTAAAGTTGATGGAGAGAGAAACATCTACTGATTCAAAAACAAGCGTCGTCAATTTGTCCCCGTGAATGGGAGGTATTTATGGGGATTTTTCGAGTTTTCGACAATGATAGATTACGTCATGAGTCGTCTCTCTGCCGGGCAAGTTATGGCTATTTTATGTGTAGCTGTCGGGAAACCATGCATAAATGTCAAACAATACTAAAATCAATTAGATATATGTCTTTTTATGCTCTACATGGGGGATATGAGGATACTTGAAACGGAATTAAGCTGGCTTTACACATTTTAGTGTTGCCCTCTAAGATGTCAATTTTGTAAGTCTGACATTTTGTTCACATTTGATCTGGCATAATTGGACAAATCTATCTATCTATCTATTGCCGGCCTGTTCAGCCGGAACCAAGCCAGTAACAACCAAGAGGCAATTTTACCTGTTAAGAATCCATTTTAATAGTATACAAGCTTCAGAACTAGACAAGCTCAACAAGAGGCAGGGAGTTGGGGAAATCCACTCATACCCGAGGAGTTTTATTCCCGTACCACCAGTGGCTTTCACGATCGATTTGCTGCATAAGAGAACATCTAATCAGTTTGTACAATTTGAAAATTACAAAACCATAATAAAATGGAAGATCATGTGAAAAGTCACTAGGAGGCTGCTCCAAATCTGTTCACATGCTACATATTATCACAATCAATACAAACAGACTGGCAGAATACAGGACACACCGAAAACAATTATACCTTAACATTAACGTCATTTCACCTTTATTCGTCGTATACCTATATTCGTGCTAAAGCAACATAAGGAATACGGCCGCCATTGCTGTTCTCCTCTGCGCAGGGTCTAATGCCCCAAGAACAGCACGTCAGCAAAACCTACTGCACCTGCGCGAAACCTGTAATGTATTATGCATAGCACTTTGGCAGAACGTCTCACATAAGGTTGTATTAGAGCGTATAAGGTTGAAAGTCTGTCTGTTAAGTTTTCAGATGTTGTATAGGAAAAGATATCGCCTGCAACAGGCAAAATTTTGATGCAACGTTGACCAAACATCCAACAAAAAACGTGAAAAATCAGGGTTTTGCGCTAGCGCAGTACGTTCTGCCGACGTGCTCCCGAGAACCCTTCACCTTTGACAATTGTTGTATCCAGAATAGGTCGTTATCCAAAACAGGCTAAGGGATGCAACGTGCATCCAGAACAGGTCGCGGACAAAACTATCCGACTAGGATATTCAAAACAGGCCTCCAGCAGGACCCATCCTGGATAACCAACGCCGTGTTTATGGCGGATGTACTAGAGGGAGGAGCTTCGTGCTTCAGGAGGCGGAGATCTTCATGCATGTAATTTCATATCTTAATTTCGGCTATCTTTTTGAGTATTTGTTGCTTGTGTCGAATTTATTTAGCTCCTGGTTTTACAAACAAGTTGCACGGGAGATAGCGATACTTCGTTGCGGACACATTCACATGCTGTCCAGAAATCTTGGCGCATGATTTAACCAATGAGATTTGGACTGCTTTGATTCAACAAATGCCTAGTCACGGCGGGATAAGGTCACATCGGTAAGAGTCGCCAGACTCACGGGGGGGGGGGGGCAACCCGTTCTGAAAAGGACTTTCTTGTATTCAGGACAGGACGCGAGCCGAACGGCACGTCCCGGATGGGCCTTCCATGTTTCCTGAACAGGAGAGGCGTCTGATGTATCCAGAACAGGTCGCAAGCCGAAAGACCCGTCTGAATACGCCTGTAGCGAGCGGTATAATGGAACAGACATCGATAATAGCACTGTGAGATTATTTAAGAGGGCAGGTTGATGAATACAATAGCCGCTGCTGCGACTGGGCTTCGTCTGGGAGCACACAGCATACAAAAGGCAACGAATCGATATTTTGAGCTTTGGGAGTTTATGCTCGTGTGATTTGTAAAGGCGTAATGTATTTTTCTGGCTTTGAAAGCATTAGTCCTTTAAGATTATATTATATTTCGTGGCTCTACAACTAGCCTTAAGAGCCATTGATTCTTATGTTTATTGATGAACTGTGCTTTCTTCGTCATATTCATTGGAAATCTTCTTTTATACCAACTTTCATTATTTATTCAACACCCAATTCGCATTGCAAGAAAATGAGCAAGCGCACCCTGAATTCAGCGGTATGTGGATGAATATTTCATATAAAAGCTGTAAATAGTAAGGATGCAGGGTAAATGTGATGAAAACCGAAACACACAGTACAGTCTCATCGCGCAGCGCAGTCACGACTTGAATGATCAGTCCTGGGTCTCGGAAGGCTGACCACATTGTGGCTTCTTGATTGTCTCTCCGTCGGCATTACTGTCTGAAGAAGCACCGTGTCATGTAATTAGAAGTACGGTAGTCGTTTATAAATATGACATGCATGTTTTGATTATTTACTTTGTCAAACGGACGAATCAATGTACAATTACATAAAGAATTAAGAATCAAGTACATTTTTTTTGTTTCGCACAACCGGCAAACCGCAACACACCTGTTTTGTACAACAAGTACAAGCTGTGTAAGACCGGACTGTAAAGTTTGATTCACTCACACAGGAAAGCACCTTTACTCTTGTCGATAAGTCCGATGGGATCTTTAACGTGCTCGGGTTGTGGGTCTCCTCAAACACGTGACCTCTGGCTTTACGTCCCTAAGCCTGCTAAAAAAAGATCCGTGAAACCGCGTATTTCACCTTAGTCCGACCTATAGTCGAGTTTGCTAGCCCAGTTTGGGACCCTTTCACAGCAAAGGACCAAAAAAGGCTAGAACAAGTTCAGCGGAGAGCCGCCCGCTGGGTTTCCCAACGCTACAGACGCTCCTCTAGCGTAAACAACATGCTGGAAGTGGATCTCCCTTCAGGAGCGGCGCAGGACCGCTAGACTATTAACATTCTACAAGTACCACACCGGTGCACTGTGCATCAATATGTCAACAAGTCCCACCCTTAATGCCCAGACCAGGACCACTAGACAGTCACACTCTGCTGCCTATAGGGTCCCCCAAAGCAGGACCTCCTGGCTGGAACAACCTGGACGCAGACATTGCTCTTTCCTCCTCTCTGGAGGAGTTTAGGGGCAAGATGTGAAACCTGAACTCCTCGGCATGCACCTATCACTACAGGCAGCAGAATCTTCAACCAGTTGAAGGCGGCTGGCTCAAACGAAAGAAGAGGAAGAAGAACCAAAACTAGGTACTCATTTTCACCTGAATCGAGTGAGGAAAGCACAACAATGGGGTCAGCCAGAGATTCGAATCCAGAATCAACAGAGTCAACAACCCTAACCACAAGACCATGCACCACACTTTAATATATTCGTTACAAATTCGATCACATTAGCTTTGTTGTTCCTTTGTGCAAATGTAGTTCACAAGGATCACACAGTTCTCTGTTTATACAGTGTATACATGTGACACCACTGGACTGATAGCTATATAGGTCACTTGCCTACTCAAAACCTCAAAACAGGGCCAAAATGATTATGGCGATGTTATCTTTCTGTTACACTGCCCCGGGACTCAACACACTTAGCCAGTTTGATTGTGAGCTCTTCACATGGTTCCCACAAGGTCTGATACTACGAGGAAATCTAAGGCCTTTGATGGATCTTCAGCTAAATTAGGGAACATACTGACACAACAAGCATGGCCTGCAGCTACGACGTACATGCACACTGCAGCAGATACTGCCAGCTTCTGTAGTAGTAATCGTTCTGAACAGAGTGATTGGCGGAGGATGATGTCAGACGTTAATCTAAACCAATGAATATCCTTACGAAACGTGCAGTGAACAAAATCGTCTACCTTAAGGATAATGGCACCACACCCCGAGTTATAACCGATTAAAAAATCATATAACTTCATATATGGTGTACCTATACACATAACGTTCTGACGAAAGTAATTAACGTACGCGATTCCAACCAACCCAAGTCATCATGTGAGAGTTAATATTTGGCAGACTGGGGATGAAATGGGAACATTTATTTCCCAACAGATAATCGCAAACGAATACACAACAACCACCTAATATCTGCTTATGGTACATCGCCTACCGCACAACTACGGCCTATTTCACAGGATTGTAAAAAAAGGGGTGTTTCTGAAATATGTATTTACCTTAATATAAAAACCACTACGGTAAAAAGAAAAACACGTGCATCATCACGGACATAACGGCACACCACATGCCCAATTACATAGGAATACAACGTACAGAACCATGACTTTTAGCTGCGAACCCCACATCTGCCTGAAGTTTACTCCCCCCTCGCCCCATTCAAACAACAGTTTATCTGCGGCCAGTTCCAAAAGCCTATTAAATGGGGTGCATGATGAACAAAATGACCAATAAAGTGGTGGATGTACCAACTACCAAGTACCTAGTGCCAGATCAGAAAAGGACAAGAAATAGTCACGCCTTCAAGTACCAGAGTTATCAACCAAGGATTGACGTGTTCAAAAACTCATTTTTTCCTAACTATCGTAGAGTGGAACTCGCTGCCACCAAGTACAGTAGGGGTATCGTCGCTAGATAGTTTTAAACATCGTTTAGAGTTCAAAGGTTAGGTGTAACATGTCGTTCGGTGTAATGTAGCTAGCTGCTGCCGACGACGTATCAAATTACATGCCGATAAAACAAAAGGAACCGAAGTTTTAGCTGCGAACGCCTAAAACCGACTGACCACAATACTGCTGCAGGAGGTAGACCTAGTAATAAGCATAAAAGCGAGAACAAAGTGTGCGCTAAAAACTCCCTCCCAAGTATATATATATATATATATGTAAACAATAGAAGTTTTGTACTAATAATTCTTAACCAAAGAAAATACAGCTGGAAACGTAAATCTGGTCGGTCAGAATTTTGTTCACGCGTTAGAGACTGCCCAAAGGGTTATGAGGCGAGCGAGGCATCCAATTTGAGGTCTGCACTTGATGAAATCGGCATTGATTTCTTTCCGTAGACTAAAACGTAACCTCTTGTCAGCAATGAGGAATGCCGAGGACTGTTGTCAGCGGACCGGGATAACACACGAATCAACACATTCTCCACTAGATAGATGAGAAACCCCTACCAGCGGTTATATATGGACAGGCGTGATACTTCACATTGTCCAAAGCGACAGAGATGTATGTCCGTTAGGGTAGATGCAGAGAAAAAAATGTTCTATGTAAGACTTAGTGCGACCAGGCAGAGTTATAACAAACATTCACAGCACTGCCCAAAATAGCAGCTCTGCAAGTATGTTGTTTCAACTCCATCAACTAAGAAATAGGGCTTTAAGCTTTTTGTAAAGCTATTCGACATGCAATAACAGCAAAACACAGTGGATAATAAGAATTATACATAATGTGTCAATCGAATTACTTTGCAGATTAACAGCAGACCAAGATTCAGACCTTTATATGTTTCATGCTTCTTAACTTATCGGTGTCAACAACAGATGCTAACAACAGACGGTCTTTAGTTATCAAACTCTCTTTAGTTATCAACATTATTTATTGCCTTCGCCAGAAGGCTATGAAATCACTTTGCTATAGTGTGGGAGACTATGCGGCATAACTATTGAAGGCATGGTTTGATGTTCATGATTTCTGGCAGACAGGTTAACTTTGGAGTGACCAAGGTTAAGTTGGAAAATGGTCTTCGTGGGGGGTCCCTATGTTACTGCAGTAGACCTTTTGTGTTTGTCGTTTTCAGTTTTCTTCCAGGATATTTCGAGTTAATGGATGTTCATGATTTTTGGTAGGCAAGTTAACTTTGTCATGACCGAAGTTTAGTGCGAAAATGGGCTTCGTGGGGGATCTGTACGTCACTGTAGTGGGCCTTTTGTTTTATCTCCATGAAAAATGGAGATATTGTTTTTGGTCTGTCTGTCTGTGTGTCTGTGTTTCCGCATACTTATGGTCAACATAACTTATGAAGGCATTGATAGATTGTGATGATATTTGGTATGTTGGTAGGTCATAGAAAGACAAAGGTCAAGGTCAAATATGGGCCTCCTGGTGGCTGACCTTGGTACTGCAGCTGAACTTCCGGTTTTTGTATCTTTTGTCCTGGACATGCTATGGTCTTGATTTCTTGGTGACAGATAACTTGTTCTGTCAGGAATAAGTGAAATGGGTTTGGTCCCCCTAGCAGCTTGTTCTGGAACTGCAGGGGAGTTTCCGGTGAAATCTTTCAAAGCGGATAAATCCATAAAGGAACAACGTATTTTCATCATTTTTGGTATGTAGGTAGCTTAGACAGAGATGTATAGAATGAAATACAAATTTTGCAAATGTAGACTTAATTTGCATAATTAAGGAGGAAATTTGGTAATTCCAGTGTTTTACATAATATGACGTTCATACATGTAATGTGCATAACCTATGGCAGGTGGAAAATAAACAGATACCAATTATGCAAATAAGGACCTAATTTGCATAATTAATGTACAAATTCTATGATTCCTTAGTGGTAAATGGTGGGAATTCCATAGTTGTGACATGTGTAAGTTAGTTAAAGGTTAACATCACTATGCATATATTATGTTAATGTAGAGGTCATTTGCAGAATTAATTATGACATATTGAAATGAAACATTGCCAAAGGGTAGGACTTTCACATATCAAATGTATATGTAATTTGTATTTCATGGAGATATGAGGTCTCCGAATTCTTGTTGGCCTTTGTTAACAGGATAACTAGGGTATATGTATATGTTCCTGAGCTTTGGTAGGGAAGTTACCGTTGTAGAGACCAAGGTTAAGTTCGAACACGGGCCTCGTAAGGGGTCCCTACGTCACTGCAGTGGACCTTTGGTGATTGTTTGTTTTTTTGCTTGTTTGTTTGTTAGCAGTTCAAGTTCTGGAAAAGCAACGGTCCTGATGTTTGTATGGTAAATAGGTTTTGGGGCATAATAATAAGGTGTTGTAAGTTCGGACTCCCTAGCTATAGTGGCTGGTGGGGAAGTGCAATGAGCCTTTTTGTGTACGTGTGAACATTTGGAAGTGCAGTCGATAGCTGTCAAGGAGTTCCTCTAACGAGAAACACGTGTGAAAGTAGCTAGGGCATGCTAACAGTATGATAAATGCTTTTCTTCCTGTGGAACAGACCAAAGAAGGCCAGATCAATTGCAACCTGACCTATTTAAGGCCAAAAGCCCTGTACTGTAAAGACTATTAGCTTCTTTTGAGAACAAAACTTGTGTCATTCTGTTCTGCAACACTGTTGTTTTGTACTATAGTGTACTGTATTTAAATTGGTAAGATAATATTTCCAATATGTACAGTGTATTCTTAAGTTATGTTGACTAGAAATATGAAGAAATATCCATTTCAACATTTCATAATTATGAATATGCCTCCACATTTACATCACTTATGTAATCATTTATATAATTGATAGTTGAATCAAGCCTATCATGGAACGCAGCGGATTTCCAGACGTTCCTCGTTAGTTTTGCAAAATATCTCCTTACTTGCATAATTGAGATATAATTATGTTGAGCATCACTTACTTTAAGGTGCCAACACACCAGAAACCAGGACGATCCCTTATTAACAGGTTCTTGAGTTATCCTCCTTAAAACATTTTTAACAGAATTTAACGCCCCTGCAGTTCCAGATGCTAGGGAACCCAAAGTCACGTCACTTCTTTCCGAGTACATGAACTACCTACCATACAAAATTCGTGACCATAGCATATCCAGATCATGAGATATCAAAACCAGACGTTTCGCTGCATTACCATGATAGCAACTCTATAAAACATCTAATATCATTCAATCACCTTACACAAGACCCTCCAAAACAATATCCCCCTGACGAAGGCATGAGTCCTCCGAACTCTAGTTTATTTATTTATTTGAATTCACCACAAGAAATATACAAGTGGAAAGGAGTGCAAAACAGGGCTATAAACACCTTTGCAAGTTGCCCTCCCAGACACTACAATATAATATCAATACAATATCATCAATTACATTATGTACAATACATTATATACATTAGGACATGAAAAAGTTATGATAAAAGCTGTACATGATGTACATAATGCGGGCTGTACACGAAGCGCATCTGCCATAGGTGGACCATGTGCAAGGAGAGTCAGAACTGTAGTGTGCATCTAGTGAATGTAACTCTTACAAGTGATCGCTTAAATACTAGAATGTTGGAGAGTTGAGTGGCTTGTGCCCCAATATTGCGTAGATCAGGACTCAGCTTGTTCCAGGTAGTTTATTTATTCATTTCAGCTTTACTAGTACTACAGAGCATTTGTAAATGGCCTAGGGAAACAGGAATTTCCTTTTTGGTCCCTGACAAAAATAAAATAACAGAGAGGACATAACAAAAAATAATAATACCAATAACAATAATCAATACTGACAAAGTAACAATAACAATAATTGTGACAATGATACTGACAACACAATGATATAACCCAAAGTTTTTTTAATTCATTTTTCAGAAACACAAATGACACATATAACATAGAGCCCCTCTACAAAAAAAATACAGACAACACAAATACCAAATATATACCAAAAGTTAACAATTAATTAATGAAGTAATTAGATAATGAAATAAATCACAATGAATCATTGGAATGATAACAAATTAGGTTTCTAAATAAAGGAACAAAAATTGGATGAGGAGAAACAGAACAGAAATATTTCCTATGAACCTTGCCGAAATTAGGACAACAGAAAGGACTTAACAAGAAGTAATAAATATTGGTTGACTTGTTTTGAAAATTATAGAGCCAAGATATTCAAATGGAGACACTTAACTGTGCCAGGTTGAAGGCTAGGTTCGGGTTCTGGCCTTCTGCAATGTGCATCAGCTCTGTTTTACTCCAGTTGATGCTGAGGCCATGTTTCTTATTATTATTATTAGATTCGTCGCTATACACCGTGAGACTTTCCTGGAGTCGTTCCAGATCGTCAACATACTCGAATGTCCGCCAGTTTGTACTGTCGAAAGGAACGCGTTCGCTGACTTTAGCCATCAGAGAGTCAATGACTCAACTAAATAAGTCCGTTGCGGCCACACAGCCCTGGCGAACTCCAGTGTTGGTAGCGAACCACTCCGACTGCTTGCCGGTCACTCTGACGCAGCCCTCCGCAGAGCAGTACAGCTGCTGGAACAGATCGTCTTCTGTGGTGCCCCAAGCAGTCTCAGGACTTTTCAAATGGGGGCGCGGTTCACTGTATCGAATGCAGCTTGGAGGTTTATGAAAACAACGTAGCGGTGCCGGTTCTTTCTGAACCCAAATGCCTTCTCAATGGCTAAGCGAAGTGCATAAATATGGTCTATGGTAGAGCGGTTCGGGAAAAAGCCTTGTTGTAGGCGCTTTCTGCTTCTGATGGCTGGTATGGTAGAATACGATTGCGACAGCTTGCCTTGGATGAAGAGAATATCTGTGATTTGCTGCAAACTATTCAACTGTTCTGTAATTCAGGTTCTGTAGTCTGCAGATTCCCTATTAGGAACGTCATACAGACGGGGGAGGCACAGCATGTGGACTCCGGACGACATGGCAACATGTCACAAAAGGATTCCAGTGAGGGGCGGAAACGTTGTTCCACTCAGGAATGGTTCTGGCGTAGTATGCAAATTTTCCAGTGTCATAGGTGGACCGCAGTGTCTATGTATGTAATGAATGAATCTCGCAATTGAGCGTCTGAGCTGTAAGAAGTTCACTCAATAAATCAGTCTATGCAATGTTACATTCTGATCTTTTGTGTCGAGGAAAGAAATAGATGCGAAATGATTTTCGGAAGGGGGCACAAAATTGTGATTCAAACCCAGAACCTTTCGATTCTAAGTCCACAACCTTAACCACATGACCACGTTGCCACCTAATAGCGCGGTCACATTTCCCAACCCGGGGCCCGGTCGGGCAGTTTTATGGAACAAAAAGTATAATGTGAAAGACAACTAAACACAAAAAAGTTTACAAAACTAATCATGAGTACTATTTGCGTATATTCATGATATGAATTGTTTATTTCTCGTTCACACAAACTACACAGCCAGGTCAATGCTTGATAATGTGACCGCGCCATAATCCAGAAGCTAGTTTGCCCATTAACATTCGTGTTGCCGAGTTCTAAGGCCCTAATCAGCAAACGTATGAGGCCATGGAACATCTTCATATCATTCTTTCAACTAGATAATAAGGAATGTAACACACAAAGCCTCATACGAAACTAGAGTTCAAGACCTCGTACCTTTATTAAATGATGTTAACCTTTACAACTAATGAATCAGAAATGTTTTTATGGATTATACAAATAGGGTCCTCATTTGCATTAGCTACATCAGTTGATCATCTTTATCATTAAAATGACATTCCCACCATTACACCTAGAATAATAGTATTTTCTTACTGATTATAAGGTCTTCATTTGCATGATGCATACCTGTTGATGCTACTTTTGTTCTCAATTACATATGTCACATGTTAAATGGCCCTATCATGGAACGCAGCAGATTCATAGCCTTTATTTATTGATTACGCAAACTAGATCCTTATTTGCATGATTGTCATCTGATTATTTTAAGCGCCACTTAAGCCAACTAAATCCAAAAAAAGATGGTCCGGCAACCGCTTCTTTAGTTGTCCTCTTCCAAAGATTAAAAAAAAACACCATTTCCAGAACTTTTGTCTCTTTTTCTTAAGCACAAGAGCTATCTACCACCCAAAATATCCAGAACGCGTGATGAAAACTGGAAGTTCCGCTCCAGTACTTGTCATAGCCTACAAACGTTCAACATATTAAAATCATAAAGATCCATTCACAACTTCTCGAGTTGTTCACGCACACACACACGCACACACACACACTCACATACACACGCACCCCCCCACACACACGGCCCCGAAAACATATGCATTTATCATAATTGTTATGCTGTTTAATGAAGCACATATTTTCAGATTGTCAGCCGCTAAATTATCCCGTTGGCAATGACTCATTGTTGATGGATTTACTTCTGACTATGCGCTTTGGCCATGATTAATGAGGAAGGAACACTGGGAGTTTGTGAAAATTGGACACCGTTACACATGCAGGGCAACGAATCGTCTACTAAGTGTTTAGCGTGAGCAAAATAGACACTGTAGGTGGCACGCGGTGACGAAGGGAAAATTGCCACCGCGAGGCTGAAACAGGTGGATTATTTCTACTGATAACGATACCATTAGTTTGAACATCAGTATAATGAGTCCTTGAATTTGTACAAGGGGCGCAACTGGGCAAAACGGGTGTTTTCAGCCTTGTTAGACCAACACAGTCAGGAAGGCTGATACGCATGTTATTGGGCCACATGGCGAGTCATGTGCGGTTAGTTTTTGTCACGTAACGTCTAAAATGGCGTTGAGTTTAGAACCACCAAATTCAGTTACGTTCTTAGTTGGTGACTTATATGGTGATAATTGTAGCACAACGAATCAAGTTCATACAATTTTTCGTATTGCCATGGCAACAGGTGATATAGTTTTAAAAATTAACTAATTTTCGTTCATACACATGTCATTTTCAGCTTTTCTCTTAAATTTCTACTCAGTCATACAGCTACAGATAAACCTATATCGTATTTGATTAATTTACTAATACAGATAAAGTTATAGCATATTTTAGTTATGTATGACAGCCTGTATGTTGTGTCATCTTACGCTTTTTCAGCTGTAACTGTGTTTCTGTTGGAAGGAAACCGAGTCAGTGTTATTTTTTACTATAAGAATTATTTTTTATTATTTTTTTAGAATTTATTATAAGAATTTGGGTAGCTAGACATGAACCGTGTTGGGATGTAGATGGGCTATGATTACAGTTTCACCATGTATATAGGTAATTTAAACCGGGCAATAGCAGCTGACCTAAATAGTGCGATGCGCCAAACATCACAGACTGTGCAATACATTCGTTGCAATAAGTATTATTTTATATAAAAAAGGAATAACTACAGCGATTTAGACATTTTCTTAGAATAATATTCATAGAGCACACAATGAAGCACGCGATTTTAAACCCCTTGTTGCCAATTTATAACTAGTCTAAATGTTTTTTGTCTCTGTCATTACTGTTGTTATTGTCATTGTTAATGTTGTCCTGCATGTTCGGCCATTATTGACCGACATAACCTGGAGATTTGTGTACATTTTTTGTTCTAATGAATAAAGAATGATTTTACTGAAGAAATTTCTAAAACCATGTCGCCAATATATATAAAAACGATTTATTCTCATGGCAAGATGGTAAAATTTACGATGGACCAGTCTCGTTAAAAAAGGCTTGAAATATCCATTTAGGCCCAAATTGTTGGTAACATCTAAACCTCTTGTATTCAAAATACATCTCTGCCTTAGAAGTATAAAATGAATGCAGAGATTAACAAAAGCCCACCCAATACAGGTTGTTATGTCAATATGTGAAGGACGTATCATTAATAATAATCTGCGGCAATTCATAATTATTTTTAAGTTCCTTTAGGTCTACTGTACTTGTAAAATAGTTAGAAGGTTTTTGTCATAACATCACGGTACCAGCACTGGTCCGTGATTACCGTATATAATATAAAAGTGGTAGTGGTGTGTGATTAACTCCCATACTCTTTCCCAAAGGCTGAGTGCTAAGCAGACAAAGCAGTATGTACCAATTTTAAAGTATTCGGAATGACTCGGCAGGGGATCGAACTCACGACCTACCGAATGCAAGGCGAACACTCTACCCACTTGGCCGGTTACATAGTATATAGATGACGCTACAAAACAATGATGGCACTCGTCTAATTGACAACCGATTTTAAATTTTCTGTACAGCTGGACGGAAGAATTATAAAGAGTAGGGATATTATTGTTCTCAATACTACGATACATTTCGTCACACAGTCAGTGTGAGGGGACTTCATGTATGAAAATGGCGACAGTACAACATGTAGAGTTCATACATGCTTCCATGCTTCTCATAACAGGTGTGAAGGATAAAAGGGCATTTCTGCATTTGACACGCCCTTCTTACTAGAGCAACACCGAAATGCTACCGATCCAAATGAGACTGCTGCCTGCTTGTACACCTACCGTTTAATAAGATTGTATCGAGTAGTTCCGAGATTTCATCCCCAGGGGGGAGTTACCCGCCCGGGTGCAAGGTTAACCCGGTGTGGTGTATGGAATTTTCCACCATGGTCGTTGCCTACACTGTTTCTAGTTCACGATTTTGAAATGCATTATTTGGTCTTCGGATTTTCTGGTTTAATTTTGCGTGACATTAAAATATCGTCTTCACTATATATTGTTTCCGCAATGTTTAAAAAAGATAATCCTATTCAAGGAAAATTATAATGACAAGTCACACGACGTGAACGATGGAAGAGAAATAAAAATGCAACTATGATATGAAGCTATATCAACCATCGTGCCCCGACAGCAAAAAAAATCAACAGCTGTTCCATTCATTTACTGCACAAGGACTACAGGAAACCCTACACATTATTACTGGATAATACAGAGAAGCGTTGATGTAAAATTATGGACGCAAGGCCAGTGCGGCGACTCGGACCGTCCTAATGAATCCACCGTTGCCTGCTCAATGATTCATGGGGCCTGCGTGAGTGGCATACGTAATGCAATACTTCCCAGCAACTCTCCGCCAGCTTCCGGTGTGATCATATTTAAGGAGTGTGTTGGCTGTTATGCTTTGCAGACAGCAGAGGCGGCTGTTGGCGCAGGGTTTACAGGTGTGTGGAAGCTACAGGTGACGGGAATCCGGCGTCCATCATGTATTCGTCATCCCTCGCCCCCATCTGGATCCTGCTCATCCTTTTGCACGTCTCCTGCTGCAACAGTGATGATCGGCCTCTGGTGCACACCAAGTACGGCCCGATAGTCGGCAAGCGGGTCCGTATGCACCAGCACAACCCCAACCTCCAAGATGTCATGCAGTTTCTCGGGATACCCTACGCGCGTCCACCCGTCAGGGACCTTCGCTTCAGGCCGCCGGAAAAACCGGAGAAATGGAAAATTGTGCGGAACTGTACGCACTTTGCACCCGTATGCCCACAGTCACTAGATCTGCCAGAGTCTCAGCCTGTACGGCCGTCTATGAAAAGGAAGTGGAAGGCCATGAAGCCGTTATTGACAAGTATGGATGAAGACTGCCTGTACCTGAATGTATACCATCCGGCAGATGTAGGTAGGTGATGGTGAATTTCTATTTGATACCTCTTGAGAGGTTTTCATGAAAGCATCAGGCAGCGTGTGATTTTGCCTTCGCGTCCGTCAAGACGTTCAGTGCAGTGGGCTGCGATGTGCAAGGAATAATAACGAAGATGAGTAATTATACAGAGTGCTTTAGCAATGGTGGACTGTTTTGCTCCCCATTGAGATGGATTTATTTATGCGTTTCCATGTCTAATTAAGCGACCTTATTTCTCAATAGCAGTGGCATCAGCACATTTGTAGAAAATTTGTCGCTTTTAATGTAAGATTCTCATTTGAATTGATGCCATTGTTCTTTCCTGCTTGATACAGGTCATATTGTAGACACCATTGTTCACTGTACATTTTTTCAGACGATCTTGTTGTATGTGAGTTCAGATGCTGAGGTTCAGAAGCCAATGAGCTATGTAAATAAATGTGACGTATCATAGATATCTGTGACGACAAATGCTATCAAATAGTTCCTGTCAGATACTGAATCTATTTAACATGCCACCAGTCATTTCATTTCATTTTATCTACTTTGCCGGGGGAGTACATTAAGGTCAGGTAACCCTGGGGTACAATTAAAAAAAATAGTAACAATTCAATAAGATACACAACACAATCATAGTTGGAAAGAACAATATGTAGTCAATGTCTGTCCCTCTTCTAATTGGAATCCCCGCAAAAGACCAGAACGTAAGCTTTATCAGCTCTGCAGGTCTGATCCAAACGACATACGAAAATAACAATGTCAATATATACTGAGTGCGCGCGTGCATTGACTGCAATATAAGTGTACGTTATTTATATTACCCGCCCTTCAGTAAACCTGCTCAAAACCAGTCCTTTCGTCATGTCCTTACTAAATAACATTACGTATCTATCAATAGAGGTACAATTTGTATACCCTTAGAGGACTGCTTCGTGTGAACGGTGTTATGTTTGTTTTCTGGGGGGGGGGGGGGTCGTTGTAGCGCAGGCCAGTTCGTGTCTAGCTATCAAAGCACTGGAGTGGAATGTGTCAGATTCGACCTGCATCGAGGTCTCCAGGGCCAAGTGTTGGATTACGTGTCAGGAGACTCGTTTCGAATGGCCGTAATTTCCCCGATGGCTCAGTTTGCATGATGAAGATAATGGAAACGTTCTTGTATAGGAGGGCAAGCTCTCACAGGTCTAAGGTCCTTGTAAACCTATTCACGTGACTTTTACTTGTACGTGCCATGATTGACTGACGTTTTTTTCATATAAAAATGTTTTATTTTGGAATCCACACCGCCTGACGATATCAGGTCGAAGACATGCAGCTTAACCCTTTGACGTTTACTAAAACCTATATCATCAGTCGTAAATGTAAGATTACATTTCCAACGTACCTATCAATTTGGTCTCTCACAGTGGACACATTTATTTGTCAATGAATAAGCCGTAATATCTTCAAGAAGCATGCCTTTTCCATATCACAGAAACAAATTGCCCAGATATTTTTCTCCTCCGTTATTTCAAATGGTTTTGAATTCACTACCATGTTTTTTGGGTAAGGGTACAAATGTGTCCTTATTTCTCACCCTTTCATATATTTTTTGAGAATTCAAAGAATAGACAGTAATTACTTTCAATGCTTCTATATGATTATATGAGAAAGCAATCAATATGAAAATTGTTACGAATATGACCTGAAGTATTCACTTCAGTCTAGCTCACCTCCTTGCATTAAAGGAAGGCAAAAATAGTTGCAAACTTGCTTTCTAACATTTTTCTATGTTTCTGGACAAGCGCCAAACACGGCCATATTAATAGGAAATTGCCGCTTTGATATTCCGACCAACAGACGTTAGTTATATTTGGGACACGTAGACCTGAAATGCCACAGCTGAAAGACCACAGATAAAAGAAAATTATTTTTCTCATCCGTTTTATGCCTTATCTTGTCGTCTCAGGTGAATTTATCAGCCACTCCGAATTTGCTGATTACGACAGTAACATCGTATTTTTAATACTATTTTTCAGATTACCGCTGGTTTCCATGACAGGCTACAAATGATCAATTAAAACTATTTTCTGTCAATTAAATAATTCAAAATTCTTTTGAAAATTGCATCATTAGTTATATAAATGACCTCTACATTTAGAGAATTATGCAAGGTACTGTTCACCTTTAACTAACTTACACACGTCACTATGCAAAGTAATTCCAATCATTTACTACTAAGGCCCCGTTCATACGAATGCGCGTAAAGCGCTTTCGATGTGGTTTGGCCGGATTCTGGATTCATGTGGCTCCATCTGAACGCTCCGAATCTCATTGAAAGCGCCTCGATCCCAAACCACATCTGGATGTGGTTTCAAGCCGCCTTGACTGGATCGCGATTTGCGTCTGAACGCGCCGAAGCACTTTCATCAGGTTTACTTTACATATTAACCCGGTCATTGACATTGGGGTCCGCAAATAACAAGTGGCGGCGTCGGCAACGAATTCTTACAAGGGCCACCCGTAGCCTGCGTCTCCTTCGTACTCCTCTGAGCCGGTTGCAAGCGATTATCCATAAAAAAAACACGACAACTTCTAGGGCATGATGCACTTTCACCCCTAACCTCTAACATTGGCAAGACGCCACCTTGCGTGTTTTCATCAAACAACAATGAATGTAGTTTAGGCGAATCGTTCTCGGGCACGGTTTAGAAGGAACGTGTGGCACGTGGACCAGATTTGAGGAATGTGGTTTACCCGAATCGAGCTCAACGCGCATCCGTATGAACGGGACCTACGGAAACAATTCATTTTCATACCCATTGTTAAACAAATTAGGCCCTTATTTGCATAACTAGTATCTGTTAATGTTCCAGCTGCAATAAATTACACCTGTTAATATAGTCCAGTTTTGTAAAACACTGAAATTTCTCATTAACTATGCAGATTACGCCCTCATTTTCAAAATTTGCCACTATTTGTGCACTCTCCTAAAGCTATTTCTAAGCCCAAATCCTTTCAATATCCACTGTCCCTTTTTAAAATTCAGTTCAAGCTGCTAAGGGGGGGGGGCAAACCTAGACCATCTTATCTCGCATGAAAAGCTATCTGACACCAGGAAACTAAACCCCTAACATGTCCAGAACAAAAGATACAAAAAAAAAAAAATTATCCTGAAGTATCAAGGACGAGGCCAACATTTTGCCCTGACCTTTGTCTTCCCAAGACTTCCCTACATACCAAGTACCATTACAATCTATCCAGACCTTCGGAAAGAGGCATTATGTAACATTTTTTCATCAAAAATTGAAAGATTTTAATTGAAAAAATCTTCGAGTTTAAAATCTTCGAGTTATTGTAATTTACTTCCACGTTTCAACATATTTGTGCAATTATCTCACATTTCTGAAATTTAAGCTTCCGCTAAGACAGCCCACACGAGGCGCACTCAAATCTACTCCTGTCATGAACCGGGATGAGAGGAGATACAGACTCAGTCACGTTTGGGACCGCATTCTTAACCCTAAAACCACCGTATGGGGTCAAAATTGACCCCAGGCGTATATAAACATGTGTCATTTCGACAGTTCTTGTCGAAAACGAAATTCCTCCTATTAGTTTGTTTGTATATATGTCTTATTATAACTTCTCATACGATTTTACTGAGATTGGCTCATTATTGATTGAGTTATCCTAGAAAGTTTATCCCTGGTCCAGTGGGGTTAAAACTGACCCCAGTAAAATGTTAGGCATTTTTACAACATGTGAGTCTTTTGTTGTCCCCAATATTTCTTCCAGATGATATTTTGGCTTGAATTTTATGCTATCCTTTGAATGACCCCAATGTTGAATCAGGAAACTCAATAGTTGTAACTCTTGACCAAGTTGCCTATGGAATTGGGGTCAAAGGTTATCAACATGGCCTGCTGTATGCCTCTCCTGAAATCAAATTGAATTATGATAATGAGCAGAAATTATTCACACCTAATCATGTCAAACTGTCCCTCATAGATTAATGAAACTATACACACATAAAAATCACAAAAAGAGTCACACAAAAAAACTGTATTCGTGCAAAACATTATGGGTCAGCTTTGACCTCATACGGTAAGATTCGTCGCAAATAAAACCTACGGTGGTTTGAGGGTTAAGAAGTAGGAGTTATTCGTGGTAAATGACTGTCATGTACAAGCACACTCGCATATGTTTGGAACGACTTTGTGGAGTCTGTTATCCGTACCTGCCTTTGTTTTTGTTTTAAACTGACCACAATCAAGTATATATACACTCCTATGCGCTTGGGACCGCATTGTAAATACAGTTCCCTGTATCAGTGCATGTGTACGTGTAAATACGTTTGGGAACGCATCTATAGCCGCGACAATTTGTAATTTCACTCTCGATTAGAACATGTCCTTTTCAGGGAGGGGGCTCTAAGTATCTAAAGGAAGCATTCTCAGCCCAGTTCAATTAAGCCAGTGTCGGATATCAACAACCTGCGGATTCCATGTCTTTTTTCCCTGGGCTGCTCTGTTATGGTTTACATAAAAAACTGATTGGTGTTACTAAAGATGTGCCATAAGAGGAACTCATTTACAAAAACCATTTCAATTGAACACTCCGTTTTTGTGTTAGATTAAGTACAAAGTAGGTAGATGTTGCATATATGTGTGACTATAGTAAGCAACTCGGTCGCATTTGAGCAGCCCATTCATGTCAAGTACTTTGGGCCTCAGCTGTTACTGTTCAGGGGGTGATGGTGCAAAACAGGGCAGAACGGAAGAATTGGGGAAACTTTTTACAGGGAAGAGTGGGTGGTGAGCGAGGAAGTCTCGTTGTTGTCTCTTATCTTCCACATCGCAGCGTTGTTCATTCTCCATTTGGCCCGTTCCTAGCCTGGGTACCAAACCTTTGGTCGGCTTGGCGGTAATTTTTCGGCCCCGGCTTTTAGCAAGCACAGGCGAGTTACGCCTCGGACCTATCTCCAGCTGGTTTCCCTGTATCCGCTGGCTTCCTGTATTACGCTCAGTCTTCTATGGCCGCCGACCCAGAAATTTAACCCCCCCCCCCCCCCCCCCCGAAGCGCGGTAATTGAGGCCTGGTTGGCGGCACCAAACGCTCTCGGCGCCGAAGGAATAGCGCTGAGCTCACGACGGTCTGGTTACCAGGCTAGCCCGTTCCCTGAATACAGATACCAATGGGTACCCATGGGCCAGTTGGCATGGTCAATGTTGCAACGGAGGAGAACGGCCTTCATTTTTCTCAAGGTCGGCGTTTGGGGGTCCGAGAGATCTTGTGCCTAATCAAGTTGCGAGGACAGAATCTGACGATGAAGTCAGGTTGTGGAAATTATTCTAACGTGTCCTGTCCTGCGGAGGCGATGTCTTGCCATCGTAGTCTGGATGCTGGGGAGGCTGGCTCGGAGACGTACAGACTCATTGCAGACAAAGTCTTGCCATTTGATCTTCAGGATCATACGGAATGTTTCCTGTTGAAAGCACTCCGCCTTTTAATGTCACGGCAATACCCACATCTCACAGTTGTAAAGAAGGGTGGAAAGAATGATGGCTAAGGACACCATAACTTTTATTTGAAGATTGAGGTTTAGGAAGGCACGTTTGGAGAGTCTGCCAAAAGCTGCATATGCAGCACGAATCCTGTTTTCAATGTCTTTCTCCACAAGTCAGTCGCTTGGCAAGTAGCTTCCCTGGTAAGGGTAAGGCACCCGGTCTCAAGGACTTCACCAAGGAGTCGTACGTTGCTGGTGGCCAGGGGCTCCCTTCGCATGGATCTTATTGTTCCAAATATTAGAGGTGAGACCGAATCGGGAGTAGGCACAACGAAAGAGATCCGTGGTAGTCTGGAGGAAGGCAAGTGTGTTCACGGGGACTGCAGCTCTCCCTTTACCGTGAGGCTCCCTGACACGGCCCCTGGCATCCAACTTCGCTGCCGAATTGATGGAGGCCTTTTTAACACCTGACGCCTACTCGCACGCCGACTCCCCTCTCTGTTCACAATACGGGTGCTGCAGTACGCGGCCGACAACGCGATCTCCTGTATAATCCGGAATATTTGAGTCCTGTAGGCTTTCAATCCTTCTTGATACATTTGGGAACATTCAGTTTGGTAAATAAGTAAACATCCAAGTATGATACTTACTATCATCTAGTGTGTGAATACTTTTTTGCGTATAATGAACGGTGCAAGAAATACACACACGTCTCGCTGACATCGATTTCCAACGCGAGTAATATATCATGACAGGAAAGTCCATATGCCACGTAATTGAAGGCCTTAAAACACTTGCAGCATCCATCAGTTGCACAGGTTATGAATTCAAGATTCAAGATGTTTTTTATTGATTCTTCGCAGTTTAAAAAAAACAAACTGAATTGTAAACCAATTTACATCCACGACCAATATACGTTGGTACATTAAAAATACAAGTATAGTTACATTCTAAAATAAGTAATATAGGCGCAGATTAACATACCAATAAAAATAAAGTTTTCAGACAAATATAATTTTCTAGGACTACAATTGATGCAAAACACTGCACTAACTAGACAGCAGTCAGGGTTTCAGTCCATAGTTATTAAGCAGTTGAACCATGAAAGGTATAGGAGAGTTCTTGTATCATGAATGTAGATAAAAGCTAACCATTCTAGTTGCAGTGAAAGTACCCTAGTATTCCTTAAAACCTTTACAATTGGTCTGCGATTAGAATATTGCGAAAGCGGCAGAAATAGATGTTCTTTGTGCCAATTCCCAGATTATCTTGAACTTGTCCCACTTGTCACACGAGCATAAACCATTCATTTTGTAAGTCAAAAAGAAGATACAAGTATGACATTTCTATCTCGAATAATCTTTGAAAATAACCCCGGGGCAGACGGGTTTTTAAATACAGACGTAAAATATTGTCTAAGACTGAAACAAAAGGACACTTCCACACATCCCATACAGATAGACGCATTACCCTGTCAACAACACAATATGTGAAATAGCTACAAGAAAACTGGCTGCACCATCTTAAATCAATAAAATACAATGCAGGTTATTCTTTGTTATTGAACACCAACTACCCTACTATAGATAATAAGAATTCGGAGACCTCATATCTCCATGAAATATGGTTTCCTCAAGACCAATAACATATTTGATGTGAAAGTCCAATCCTTTGGCAATGTTTCAATTCAATATGTTATCATAAATGATGCAAATGACCTCCAAATTAACATAATATATACATGGTGTTGTAAATTATTAACTAACTTACACATGTCACAAGTATGAAATTCCCATCATTACACTAAGGAATCAGAATTTTGAGATTAGTTATGCAAATGAGGTCCATATTTGCATAATAGGTATCTGTTGATATTCTACCTGCGATAGATTATACACATTACATGTATAAAAGTCCTATTATGTAAAACACTGGAATTACAGAATTTCCTCATTAATTATGCAAATTAGTCCTCATGTGCATAATTTGCATGTAATGATGTACATCTCTGTGTAAGCTACCTACATGCCAAAAATCATGATAATACGTTGCTCCTTTCTGGACTTCTGGTCTTCGCCCCCCCCCCCCTGCAGTTCCAGCACAAGCTGCTAGGGGGACCAAACCCACACCACTTATTCCTGACAGGAAAAGCTATCTGCCACCAAAAAATAAAGACCATAGCATGTTCAGGACAAAAGATACAAAAACCAGAAGTTCTGCTGCAGTACCAAGGTCAGCCACCAGGAGGCCCAGATTTGACCTTGACCTTTGTCTTCCTAAGACCTGCCTACATACCAAATATCATCACCATCCATAAAGGGCTTCTTAAGTTATGCTCACCAATAATTGGCGGAAACACACACACACACACAGACAGACCCAAAATAATATCTCCATTTTTCATGGAGATAATAAGAATATGATAACAAGAATTCGGAGACCTCATATCTCCATGAAATATGGTTTTCTCAAGACAAATAACATATTTGATGTGAAAGTCCAATCCTTGGCAATGTTTCATTTCAATATGCTATCATAAATTATGCAAATGACCTCTACATTAACATAATATATGCATGGTGTTGTAAACTATCAACTAACTTACACATGTCACAAGTATGAAATTCCCATCATTACATTAAGGAATCAGAATTTTTAGATTAATTATGCAAATGGGTCCATATTTGCATAATTGATATCTGTTGATATTCTACCTGTGATAGATTATACACATTACATGTATGAGAGTCCTATTATGTAAAACACTGGAATTACAGAAGTTCCTCATTTATTATGCAAATTAAGTCCTCATTTGCATAATTTGCATCTAATTATGTACATCTCTATGTAAGCTACCTACATGCCAAAAATCATGATAATACGTTGTTCCTTTCTGGACTTATCTGCTCTTAAAGATCTCGCCACCCACCCACCCTGCAGTTCCAGCACAAGCTGCTAGGGGGACAAAACCCACACCACATATTCCTGACAGGAAAAGCTATCTGCCACCAAAAAAATCAAGACCATAGCATGTTCAGGACAAAAGATACAAAAACGGAAGTTCTGCTGCAGTACCAAGGTCAGCCACCAGGAGGCCCAGATTTGACCTTGACCTTTGTCTTCCTAAGACCTACCTGCATACCAAATATCATTACCATCCATAAAGCCGTTCTTAAGTTATGCTCACCAGTAATTGGCGGAAACACACACACACACACACACACAGACACACACACACACAGACACACACACAGACAGACAGACCCAAAACAATATCTCCATTTTTCATGGAGATAATAATAATAATACATTGTTAAAAAGAGTACTGACTGATGTGCAGGTCCAAACGCCATTTTAATAATTGTCTTTAGATAATTGTAAGTTAAGATGTTACAATATTGTCAAATCTGAATACTTTATGGAAAAATATCTATACCACTGAGTTTGATAGACGATCCGCGAAATGTACAGATTCGAATTTGAATAAGCGCAGACCTAATTAAATAGCAAAAGGTTGCTACAAAAAGCTATCTGAGAGATTATCCTAATACTGTGAAATGAATGCAGTGGAAAATGATATGCATTTTATTTGTTAGTGTATTCACTACAAGACCGAAAGAAACAGAATGTTTCAAAAAGTTGCCTCAATTTCCCCAAGCTTTTACCATTTAGAAGATCACCAAATGACTTTCTACTAAAATCACAAAACCCGATCATTACGCAGAATGTGGAACAATTTATAATTCAATTCAAAGATTAAGTCTAACCCCAATATAGTAAATATAGTACCTTATAGTTGATCTGACATTAGCTACATGTTCTCTATTATTTTACTTTCCTTGACACTGCAACATGTAATTAGCCATTGGCTAAATTTTGCTAACGAACGATTACCCCTATCTACCCCCGGGGGCGGTGTGTGCTAAAAGTGCCCGCGCCAACTTTTTTGTTGGATAACGTCTGAACGGCTTTCGCTAGAACCACTAAATTTGGTGACTTTCATAAAATATATCTGGCAACAATTTCATATTAGTGAGTTAAATAATAATTTTTCGTGTTGCCATGGCAACGGGTTTCTGACAGGTATTTTTGCAAAATTTTCATAATTTGTACTAATTTGATGGCGTCTTTGGTCCAAGATGATGACCATTTGCTCAGGCGTAATACGGCTACTTTCGTTAAAATTCCCACACTACTTTGTGTTTTTTTTTTACGAACGTCTTTAGTCCATTTGCATTAAATGTTAGGCTGTATCTTAAAAAAATGTATTTTCCAAAATTTAAGATTGACGATCCAAGATGGCGGATAGCTTTAAATGCATGACGTCATTGTATCATGCCATGCTGATGTCGGTGTTGTTGCCATGGGCAACATAAAACAGTTCATAATATTCTATCATGCACATTTTTTAAAGTTCTGCTGTATACCTTTGTATTTTACGAGAATAATCTACTTAGACAGACGGTTCTAGCCAATGAAATCACACAGCGACGTCTTCAAGACGTCACATAACGTCATAATAACACCATCTTCTGAAAATGTGTTGGTCATACCGTTCATCAGTTATGAGGGGGGGGCAAAAGAGTCACCCTCCCACGAATCCCACAAAGTATGGTCTAGAGGGGGGTTAATATTGTTATACGCAAATACATTACCTCTTTATGCCATGCTTGCTAATGTCAATGACGTCATTGTAGAAACCTAGCCTACCTCCTGGTATTAATCCCACCACCTCCTTTTTATGTTTTGCAAAAGAGTCCTTCAATGGACTGGTCATACATGGAGGGGACATTTAAAAACATAGGAAAAATCCACATGACTCCATATGGGAATTTGTTGAATGTTCATGATACTTAATTTCATCCATTTTTGTTCAAGGACAATGACTGACGTTCCGTATGTTTTTTAATCTTCGCCACACGCCATGTAGCGCCCATGTTAGCGGCCACGCCAGAGGAAAATACCTGCCCCGAGAGGCTCCATCAGCGTGTTGGCAAGACTTTGCTTTTATGGGACGCAGATGATTTCCTTTATTTGATGCTCTTCTGTAGCCAATAACATATATTGCATGTGTGAAAGTCAAATTCTTTGGAAGAAGATCCTTTTGATATTTCGTCAATTGAATTTTCAAATGACATTTACGTCATCTACGCATGGTGGTGTTTACCTTTAACAAACAGAATAAGTATGAGATTCCCAGTATTTACCATGAAGGAATTATAGCATTTTCGCATGAATTAAGCAAAGTATGCGAAATTTGCATAATTAATGCCCTGACATAAATAATACATGTATATAATACATGTATACATGTTATTCTATCATAGAAAGCACTGAAATTATAAAATTTCCTATTTTTTATGTTAAGTCCTCATTCATTATGCAAATTAGTCCTCTCGTTCTTAAAAGAACGAGAGGACTAATTTGCATAATGAATGAAAAATGTTATAATTCAATAGTGGTAACTGCCTGGAATTTCATACTTGGAGTATTTAAAAGTTACGTGAAGGTGAACACCATCAAACATAGCTTATTCAAATAGGAACTTATTTGCATAATTTATGAGGAAATGGTAGAATGGCATTCTTTATTAAGATAACACCGTCTCAAGAAAGCTGTTGACTGCAAGTTGAGAGAGGAGCAATCTGGTTTCCGCAGTAACCGCTCCTGTACAGAACAGATCTGTACTCTCCGTAACATCATTGATGTAACATCAATGTCTTGAGCACCAAACACTACTAGTATTGAATTTCATTGATTTCAAAAAAGCTTTTGACAGCATCCACAAGGCATCTCTCTGGAATATTGCTGCCTCGTATGGGATAGCAGAACAGTTTGCTAACATATTCAGAATCCCTCATGCATACTCAAGGTGCTACGTCAGGGGGAACAACGGATTTCTTCGACATTGTCACGGGTGTCAGACAAGGCTGCATCCACTCCCCTTTCCTTTTCCTTTTGACGATAGACTTGAGAAGGGTGAGGTGGAAGAAACTGGCAGACCTTGACTTTGCGGATGATCTAGCTCTGCTGTCTGAGTACAACCAGGATCTACAGCACCTCACAACGAAACGGTTTGCTGGGAAAGTTGAGCTGAGGATAAGCATAGAGAAGACCAAGGCAATGGAAGTGGCAAACAATGCCGATCAATCACTGCTGAACATCAGTCTGTACAGCAACCAAGTCGAAACAGTGGGTCAGTTCGCTTACCTTGGCAGTGTAGTTAGCAACAGTGGTGAGGTAGAACCTGACAGTAGGACCACACTCTATCAGATGGACAGGCGTGCATAGAAGGGTATAACCTGCTGAGAAAAAAACAGGAATGGTAGGGGAGGGTGTGTCGCTTTGTATACTACTAGTATCATGGTTGCCAGCATTAGAGAAGTTCTCATGCTACAGTCAGTGGGGGCACTTTGGGTGCAGGTTCACCTACCACATGTGAGCCCATTTCTAGTCATAGTGTTGTATAGACCTAGAAGTATATGTTCTATGTGACTTTAACGTTGACTGGGCTGGGGATACTGGTGAATCAAAGAAATTGCAAGATATGACAGAAAGTTACAATTTACAACAGTTCGTACATGAACCCTCTAGAACTGTGTATAGAGGACAAACTGTACTGTCATCCTATATTGATCTTGTTTTCACAAACCAACCTGCCAAATGTAGCAAAATAACTGTTGGTTTCTCTGACCATGATGGTGCTATGTTCTCAAGAAATTCAAAACTACACACAAAGGGACCAAGGACTGTACACAGAAGGTCATATATAAGAAATGTGATGAGAACGCTTTCTTGCCTGACATACAGTCTGCACCGTGGCATTTGGTATATGACTTTGATGATGCTGATCAGGCAACAGACATGTTGACGGACATTTTACAAGGTATTTATAACAAACATGCTCCTATCAAAAAATTCACTGGCAGGTCAACTTCAGCTCCTTGGCTAAGCTCGGGGATTCGGGAACTGATGAAATTATGGGATGACGCCAAGAGAGAGGCCAAGCTGTCTGGACTAGAATCTGATTTTGCAGTTTATAATAAAATTCACAACAGGGTCGTGTCAGAGGTCGGGAAGGCAAAACCCCGATTCTACAAGGAGAAACGTGACTCATGCTCGGGAAATCAAAGCAGACATGGAACACTATCAATTCCCTTTTAGGGAGGAAACACACAGTGAGACCAGTTTGTCTACAGGCAGACGGGAAGCTGTGGAGCAAACCCAAGGACATAGCAGAACACTTATAAGAGGCCAACACGTCTACGAGGAAAAAGTCATGAAACTTCGCTCCTCTATGGACCAAGTCAACGAAGTTCCTCCGAGTCCCAACCAGAGATCAACATTTCATTTTACATTTCAGTCTGTAGCTGGAAAGGACGACGTACAGAAAGTCCTGATGGCAAAGCACCAGGCCAAGATGGCATTGACAACGCACTGCTGAAGATCGGTGCGGGACTATAGCTGAGCCGATAGCCTACATCATCAACTTGTCTTTCATAACAGCAAAGTTCCCGTCGGGATGGAAACATGTGAACGTGGTTCTTATCCCCAAGGATACCAATAAACATCTATGTTACATATATCACACGTCAGAGAGTCCTATTATAAAATACAGTGGATTTATAAACTTAATTATACCAATTATCTTCTATATTCACTAATGTATCTAACTGTGTAATACATTACTTAATCTATCTACATACAAAAATCAATACTAACATAAACCCTAATTTAAACACATATATACACAGACAGATAGAGAGATAAACATGGCTCTGATGAGCCACTGTACACAGGGCTCTAGATGCTTGACAACGTGGTCGGCTACGTTATGGAACATTCCAAATCGTGACCCAGCGGCGCCGTGTTTTGGAATAAAACGTTTTGGAATGCCATAATCGCTGCCTGGTCGGATTTCCAGGATCAAGCATGTTATGAAGAAAATTGACGCAGCAGCTTATCAAGGCGCACGAAAAGCTAGCGTATCGAACGCAAGTAATTACGACTGGTTCAATGTATTGGCTCGCATTAGATTGTTCTGTACGCTTACTTAATTTGCTGTCGAGGTAAACCGTACGCAGCGAAGGCAGATAAGCGACAGCAAGTGTACACGGACCAGTTTGGTCAGAATTATCAGACATCCTGCACTGTTCTTATCGATACCACTGCCTGGGGATCTTTCACCTTGACTGACTTACATCGGAATATAGCCATTAGACAATGTCAATGACATTAGTCTGCTAGTAGAATGTTTATTGTGTTGTTACCTTTTGTAAACATGGAGGCACTGTTTTAGTGTGTGAAGGATTTGGGCGTCCTAGCCGCTTTCTTTGGTACGTCATTGGCGCGTCTTTTCCTGGACATGCATTGGTCTTGATCTTTGGTGGCAGATAATTGCTTTACCATTAACATATGTAATTTGTGGCATGCGGAACATTGAAAATACCAGTTATGCAAATAATGTAAATGGGAGTAAAACGTTTGCATATCTCGCTTAAAGGAAACGAAAAGGTTAGCTTGGAAAGCCTACTGTACTATATGCTAAACATACCCCAAAGTCAAGATCTCACCTGTATTACACCATGTCGTCATTTTACGACTACGATACGCCGTTTGAAAATCCCGCCCGTAACTGTCGCCCGATCTGACCTTTCCGGCCCTCCGTGACCTCGAAGCATTACGGATCTTTTTATAATCAATTCACGGTACATTCTAATCATTCTGGTAATGTGTCTTTCTTGCTAATTTGAACATGTCATAGACGTGAAAGTCTTTTCATCCAATTTCTTTTACTTTCCTTTGATTATTTTTTTTTTCAAATGATTCCCCAATTTGCTTAGGTTATATTCATATTCATATTTATCTACTTTGTGAATTACGTTTTTTTAACTTAACTTTCACTTTAGTTATTCAATTGACTTTCATAGTAACCTTCTGAATTGTGTCGATTTTGAAAATTCAAGTAAGGCCATGAGAGAAGGGGCTGCACTAATCGCCACTAGCTCCACGGAGGCGAATAATCCAGCCCTGTGACAGATTTTTTTCTAGCTCCATGAAGCTTGAACCTTGAATACATATACATGGTTCACGTCACACGTCACCTTCAAGAAAACAAGAAAGCTTTTAAGAAAAGCTGGCCATAGGCCGCAAAATGGGAATAGCTGGTTGGGTGGCATGGGTGTGCACTATTAATGACTTGCTCGAATTGTAGCAATGCTAAAAAGAGTGAATTGAAAGACCTGAAAAATAGACAGTGTTGCTTCCCTTTGCTTCCCACGGATGGATCGCGTTCCTAAATGACGTGGACGTCAGAATTGTCCAATTGCCCCTAAATTGCCGAAACGTAATTTGAATTGAAATTTAGCGTCATTTTGACATCGGGACAATGTTAATTTCGAGGCCTGGCTTGGCATTGCGTAACGTGCGGTTAGACATTGCGCAACTTCGTTCGATCCATCCACCATCCACCATGGTGACACCGGGCATGAAAAATGATCTCTAGATCAATGAACTATGAATGCATATACATGGTTCACCTCACCTTCAAGGGAAAAGTTTACCTTTACAGAGCTAGCTCCATACACTATGAATGGATTTGCGTGGTTTACGTCACCTCCAAGAAAAAAAATGACCTCTACTGAGCTACCTCCATGCACATGGTTCGCGTCACCTTCAAGAAGATACTTTGTCCTCGTACACATGGTTCGCGTGCTTAAAAATAGCAATTTGACCTCTACGGAGCTACCTCCGTGCACTATGAATACATTCATATGGTTGGCGTCACCTTCAAGAAAGTAATTTGACTCATACATAGGTAGTTTCATGAAGCTAGCTCCATGCACTATGAATGAACACATGGTTCACGTCACCTTTTAGAAAATTTTTCTCTACACAGCTACTCCATGTAGGCGATTAATGCAGCTCTGCGACAGATTTTTCTGTCATGGAGATAACTCTGTACCGGGGTCAAAATATTTTCTTGAAGGTGATGCGAACCATATGTATGCAATCGTAGTGCGTGGGGCTAGTTCCGTAGAGACCGTTCTTTCCTTCAAAAACATGTTAGGTGTCACTTTCAAAAAACATTAATGTTGAAGGTGACTTGAACCTCTATTCATATCCTCCATCGCCTATATGTAGCTAGCTCATTATTGTGGTAGTTATATTTCACTCCATACCATGGTGTGGATGAAATATATTGTTTTTTATATTTCACTCCATACCATAGGTATGGATGAAATATATTGTTTCCCCTCGTGCTGCTTCGTCTCCAATTTCTTCACCTGTCATTTCTTTAAATGGTTTCAATTTCTTTGGCATGTAGGTAGAGACTTTTTTCAGTTTTTTAGGCTTTTAGAATTGTTTTATTTTTATATCATTTTGGGCTCTTTTGGTATACACCACTTTGAAATCATTTAGAATAGGTGTTTTTTTATTATTTTCAGATTACAAAATTTTCATTTTTGGCTCCTGGGCCCTAATATTACAACCAAATGACCTAAAAGTTGGTATGGCGGTATTTTGGACGTATGCCCACATTGTTTTTACACTTTTGGCATAAACTACATCAAAATCATCTAAAATGGGACTTTTTTTATTTTCAGACAAAAAATGTACATTTTTTATTCCTGTGCCCTAATATTATACCCACATGACCTAAAATTGATACAGGGGTGCCGTAGAGATATGTCCAAAGAACTTATGCAATTATTTTGTCATATTCTATTATCATATCAAATCATATATTTTGCTATTTTTTTTACAAATTGTATGTTCTTGGCTCCTGTTCCCCGGTATTTAAACCAACTGACTTTTAACAGGCATAGGGGTATCTTGGACTTATGCCCACATAGATCCATTATTACAGTTGGCATACACAACTTCAAAATTATGTATTTTGGGACTTTTTCGCCAGTCTTAGATTAATTATGTATACTTTGCCTCCTATGCCCTGGTGCTCAGAACAAATGACTTGGAATTTGGCATAATGGTGCCAACATGACCTCATTTTACTATTAAAAATGGTCCAATAAACTAAACAAAACAATTTTAAAAGCCTGTAAGAGCAAACACAGCATATTTCACTCCATCTTCCTCCCCATCCCAAAATTAAACAGAAAATGTACATTTTTGCCAATACCTGTTACTGAAAAGCACTACATGGGGGTTTACAGAACATGTTTTACGGAAAAGCACCTAATTGGGGTTTCTAGAACACTTTTACTAAAAAGCGCTACATGGGGGTTTTGAGAAAATTTGTTACTGAAAAGAACAACATGGGGTTGAGAACAACTGAAAGAAACAACTGAAAAAAAAATACTGAAAAGCACAGAATGGTGGTTTCGAGAACAATTGTTACAAACATGGGGGTATTGAAACACTAGTATTAAAATACTGGATGGAAAAGGCTGATATGGAACAGTTCATTTTTGAATGGGGAGGAAGGTGGAGTAAAATATGCTGTATTTGCTTCGGAGCAAATGTCAGCCTTTCTAGTTCCTCATTATTTAGAAAAAAATGTAAAATTGTAAAATTGTTTATTCTCACTTTACGAAGTAAAGAGGAAAGTAAAGAATGAGACAGCTGTACAAACATTTACTGTGTTGGAACGTTCCGTTAGAACGCAAGCCGAAAACCTGCGGTGACTTTTGTGTCAAACCACAGTGCGGAACGCTAACTGTAAAATCAAATATATGCCTGTAAAGCTTAAATCACAGTTATAGCTGTTACAAGTTCCAATCTTATTATTGATGGGCTCACGGTGAAATGTACGATAAATACATAGGGCCTTCCCAATAGAACAGCTACCGGCCTGAATTGATTCTCGTGGTACTGTGAATTAATTCTCGCGGGTACATTAATTTTTTGAAGACATTCTAAATCATTATTTCTTTAAGTACAAGTGTTCTTCAGGATAATTTGGTTTTAAGATTAGGGCACCGAGGTCAAAGATGTACATTTTTGTCGCCAAAAATGTATATTTTTGTCTGAAAATGGCAAAAAAAGTCCCATTTTACACAATTTTATTTGGTGTATGCCAAACATGTGACTAACGTTCTATGGGCATGTGACCAAGGCTCCCCAGTACAAAAGTTCAGGTCATTTGGTTTTAGTATTAGGGCACAGGGGTAAAAAAAATGTAATTTTTAAATCTGAAAATAGCAAAAACGCCTATTTCAAATGATTTCGAAGAGGTTTATTCCAAACGCGTGAATGACGTTCTGTGGGCATTTGTCAAAGGTAACCCCATACCAAATTCCAGTCATTTGGGGTTAATACCAGGGCTCCAGAGCCCAAAATGTACATTGTATGTCTGAAAATGCACAACTTTAAAGTAATGCATGCTAAAATTGTGAATAACGTTTTGTGGGCATACTGGACGCACTGCGATTAGCTAAATCTAGAACCTTTTTTTTAGCAGATATCATTGAAATGGCATGCAGGCCAGGCACAGAATTATCAAATCAGCACAATAAACAGCAATTAGAATAGATAGTGTGAACTTTTGCCGTTACACAAATGTTTTTTTTCATAAAGTGGTGTTTTGTTTTTATTCTGATCACATTTTGCTAGTTGTGGTTTACTTGGTCATGCTTTAATCATATTGCGTGCATATATATCTCTGTCACATATACATGTCACGTTAGATACTCCAATCTGGTGCGCGATTCTACCATCAGATTTCCCAATCTAACCGGCAGAGAACCCGGTAGGGGTCTCTGCTGGTACAACCCGCGATTCTACTGGCAGAGATCCCGATCGGAGTCTCTTCCACCGAACGGTTGCTACTGGATACTGCTTGGCCAATTGGATACAGCCTTGCTGTGGTTGATAACGATTTTACCACTGTAATATCTGCTCTGAGATATCCCTGTACATTGATATGGAATTTTCTATCATATAACTTTATCAGACATGAGTTTAATCCGTAAGCGATACAAGTCGAGGCAAAAGTAAAGTCGTAATGGTTTAAACCTGCTAAGCGTCTATTGAGTACCATTATATCATGAAGACATGAAGAGAGGTTGTAAACTCACACTTTACTAAGGTTTCCTCAACACTGTCGATATAAACACAAGGATGTCCCAAATAGAAACAAGGTCAGGGTTACAAGCCGCTTGTATCTGAAATGTCCAACATGTCCTAAATGTGAAACATTTAATCACATTACTGGTACCTACTGAATATCAGTAGTACTGATATCATTCAAATAGTCAATGCTTGGCATAAAACAACTAGATATCTTATAACGCTGTACATTATGATACTGAGCATCCATCGTCAACAGAACACCGATCGGTATCTGTACAGATAGAATTGCCGATAGATTGTACCAGATTGGAGTCTACTCTGAGATATGTATATATATTTATATATATATCTTATTATGCAGTGATACTTCATAAATGTATACGGAAACCCTTGTTGCAAATTAAGTGAAGGAACATTACATAGGCATGCCAAAAATAAGAAAAGTAGTAATCGTCAATTAAGGTGAAGTATGCAGGTTAAATCAAACTATTTATTCATATATTCAAGCAAAAAACACTACTCTGGCCCAAGAAATGTGGAAATGTAACGTAAAATGGTGTTAGGTACTATTCATGGTGAATCTCTATAATGCCATTTTATATTTACCTTTCTCTCACTCCCTCACTTCAAGAAACCCTATATATGAATCTTTACGACTATTGGTAGTTACGAGCGCAAGGAATTATTGCTTATCTGTGCCCGCTGTATTGTTGTGTCTTTACAGACCCAGAAAATATTGACAAGAAAGAAAGATACCCCTTGGCTGTCATGGTTTTCGTCCATGGAGGAGATTTCATGCACGGAGCGGGGAGCATGTATGATGGAAGCGTCTTAGCCAGTCACGGTACTGTGGTTGTGGTCACGATCAACTACAGAATCGGCATCCTCGGTAAATCTTTGCAATTTTACAAGTTTAATCACCTCATATATCATAATTGTTCTTGCATACATCTTTAACCAGATAACAAGATAAGACAGAGCATACACAAAGAACAGTGCGTGATATCTCCGATGTTCTTCCTTGGTAAGCTGATTCCTATGTACAATTTTATATTTTCATCATTTTGGGCTTTTGAAGATACACGGGGGTTGAACGTAAACGCAAAGAAAATGCGAGAAATTCCATTTATATCAAAGCAATAGGAGAATAGATATTTTGAATACTACCTTGTCTAATACTATATGGGACATATCTTTCTCTCGCAGACAGACAGGCGAACAGGACATACTTGACATGCATAGATTAAAGTCCTAGATGACCCAGTGTACACAGGACTCTTGTTGGTTGACAGAGTTGCCGGGCACGTTTAATAAATTTCCAAATCGTGGTCCTTCTGTGCCATGATTTGGATTGCAGCAAAGTGAAATACCTTTTGTATTCCAAAATGTATTCCAATCAAAAACATGTTTGGGAATAAAACAGTCTGGAATGCAACAGCGTTTAAGAATAATGTGAGATTGATAGAGCGGATCCCTCTAGACGTTCTCAATTTGTTGCCACAGGGTACCTGAGTACCACGGACAACAGTGCTGTTGGTAACTACGCACTGATGGACCAAATTGCGGCGCTGCGGTGGGTTAATGACAACATAGCCAATTTCAAGGGTGACCCTACTCGCGTTACACTATTTGGCCCTGAGACAGGAGCCGTTAACATCAATCTTCTCACCCTCGCACCTGAGGCAGCAGGTGGGTCGGTCCGTCAGTCATCGTTTATTTTCCTTGCGAGCTAATTTTGATCTGTAAGGAAGTTATACAAGTAGTTATAGCGATATTTCTGTATCTGTATAGTCGGTATAACCGCCCTTCGGCGTAACACATTTTATTTGCCATGCAGTAACTAATTCAAGAACATGAAACATTCATTGTCTTTGGATTCGTTTTCGCGCCGCTTGAAACGAAGTATGTGCTACTTGTCTTTTTCTTAGTGTCTAACTATAGATACGTTGCAAATACCTTTTGTATTAAGCAGAAATTATTGGTCGACAATGGGCCACATTTTCACAAGCTCGTTACGTGTTTTTAACCCATTGTGCTACAGGTCTATTCAGAAGGGCTATTCTTCAGGGTGGGTCGGCCATAGCTTCCTGGTCATTGTCTCCTGACCCAAGACGCTTTTCAAATCTTCTGGCCGAGAACGTTTCCTGCTGCAGGCCCAACACCACACTGGTTAGACCTACTGTCTTCTACTGTCTTCTGTTAAAGTCGCCCAACGCAATTTCAGGACAGCAAAACATAGCATATTCCGGACGAGGAAGTCTGCCTGATATTGACATTCACTCGCAGCACATTTTCATTCTTGAAGCGTTTGTAATAGCCCCAAAACAAGCCAGATGAGGAGTACCACCAATAAATAGCTAGAACCAGTCTACGGCATGAAACAAGCACCTTTTTTCCATCAGCGACATCGCATTTTTGCCTCGCAGATATCAGTATGCTATGAGATAGGGTCGATTCAACTTAATACATTAAAGATTTATATAAAGAATTACCAGAAAATTGACTTTGACAATCCGGTCTTGCTGCCCTTAAATCGCTTTGGGCGCCTTGTGCATAACAGTTATAGAATACTGGCTAAAACATCAATAAAACCTGACAAAAAAATCACGATTTCTTCTACTGACAAAACAAATCCGTCTTTTTTTAAACCTAAGTACAGACCTTGTTTTCCCCAGTAGGTAAGGCAGTGCAAGGAATAGCGCATGGGAGAATGTTACATAGATACGCCTTTCCAAAATTGACATATTCTAAACGTCAACAAAACACTACCTGCAATTTAGCAAACCACCATACCAGGACTGCCCTACAGGAAAACTCAACATAATAAGCCAATGTTTGGAACCGCTAGTTATATCTTGTTGAAATGTCTACTTGTACCATAAATAAAAAATTATACGACAATATGAACTTTTCCACGCAATACATTTAAAACTACCACACAGACGCAAACACAAAGATAACATCTACTCTCATAATACCATCATGTTTATGACAGTTTCCTTAATTAAGAGATACCCATTTACTACAGAAGCAGCCAATAATTTTTCAAATGCAGTCAGTAATACGTATCCATGTTATAGGCTACCTTTCCCACTTATACTATGTGGTTTATTGACTCTGTAGTCCTGCTCATAACAGAATATCGCAATTCTAAAGGAACGCAACAGAAAATTTCAAATTCATTATTTTCCAGTAGTCTACACATTAAAAAGTCATCAACTTTTACATTAGTCCGCCAAATAATTACCCAGTTCACGCTTTTGAACTTCGCGCTCTCCTAGCTCGCCCGCCACGATGGCAATAATTTATGCTTTGCTCTGACGTATTCGATCCAAAGCCGCATATTTGCATATCACAGCCCAGTGATCTCCCAGTGGCACTTTCAATATGCAAATTTTATTTATTTATTCATTTATTTATTTATTTATTACGATTAACCACATACATAATATACATGGAGGGCATGGTGAAACAGGTGCACCTAAGTGCACCTTTTCAAAGCCACCATGCCTACAAAAACAAATTAATGGACAAAATACAAAACAGTGATAATGTATATACAAATTTACACAATAATACAAGCAACTAGAGTTCCACGACCTCATACCTTCGCCAAATGAGGTTAATATTATATGACTGACGAATTATAGATTTCCCCCTAATTATGCCAATAAGATCCCCATTTGCATGAATTACGTCAGTTGATCATATTCTCCTCCCAATGGCAGTGTTATCGTAACAAAGAAGGCCATTCTAGCATTTTCTCATAAATTATGCAAATGAAGTCCTGATTTGAATAAGTTATGTTGAATGATGTTCACCTCCAGTCAACTTCGAAATGCGCAAGTATGAAATTGCCAGCATCAACCACTATGGAATTACAGTATTTTCTCATTAATTATGCAAATTAGGTCTTCATTTACATGATTAATATATGGCGATGTTCCTGTCATTCTTAATTACACATGTCACAAGGTAGAATAGTCCTTAATGGAAGATAGGTGAATTATAGAATTCCCTCATTAACTATGCAAATTAGATCCTAATTTGCATAATTGTCATCTAATTATGTCAAGCATCACGTAAGCTACCTACATACCCAATATCAAGACGATCCGTCAACTGGTTCTTGAGTTATCCTACTTTAAACATTTTCATACAAATGCTCCTGCAGTTTCAGGGCAAGCCGCTAGGGGGCCCAAACTTACGTCACGTCTTGCCGAGCACAAGAGCTACCTACCATCCAAAAATCATGACCCTAGCATGTCCAGATCACGAGATATCAAAACCGGAAGTTCTGCTGCAGTACCATAACAAGCCGCCAGGGGGCCCAAAATCTAATCAGTTCGAGCTCTCATCAAGACCTATCCACCTACCAAATATCAAGATAATCCATCTAAGCCTTCTCGAGTTATGCTGTTGACAGACAGACAGACAGACAGACAGACACACGGCCACGAAAACATAACCTTCTTGGCGAAGGTAATAATAGCTAGACTTAACGGGGCCTCGTAGCGCGACAGGAGGTGCAGCCACACGACAGCACCCAGGAACACGGAATGTCCACACTGAAATGTTGGTTGAACCTGTTGCGCATGGACAACCGACACTTTCTCTTGAGAGCCGCTACGGCAGTTGAACTCGACGCGTTAGCTCCCAACGCCCTGGTCTCGACGTCCAGTTTATTCCATATTGTTGTGACTCGTGGCAGGAAGGATGAAGCATAAGACGAAGTTTTCACTCTCGGTGGAACAAGCAGATGAGCCCTATAGCTCCTAGGAACTCTAGATGAGAAGTTGACTAACCTCGCTATGTCAGTATAATACACTTTTGCACGAGACTTAACAAGTGTTACCACATCGGAAATCTCTCTTCTGTACGACAAAGGCAGCAAGCCCAAACGGGCTAGACGTGACCTGTAGTCGAGTTGTCCGGAGGAGGGCCCTAAGATGAATTACGTAGCCCTCCGCTGGACACCCTCGATCAGAGAGATGAGATTTCGCGATGTAGGGCTCCATAGTGGAGAGCAATATTCAAGCACACTTCTGATAAGAGAACGGTACAGTGTTAACCGAATGTCAGTGTTGGAGTGGAAACCTACGGTTCGCTTTACAAAGCCAAGCATTGCGTTAGCTTTGGCCACTGATCTTGCAACATGGGTATCCCACTTAAGGTCTGATTTTGCTGTAACTCCAAGATCAGACATACTGGTCACTACTGTCAGGGATGAATCGGACATTCGGTAATCAAAGCTAATAGGACGCTTAGAACGAGTGAGTCTTAACACTTTACATTTGGACAAGTTAAAACTCAGCTTCCACCTTCCACCTTCCACTTCGTACAGTGAACAGATATCCTCTTGGAGTTCTAGGCAGTCATTTATGTTGCGGATCTCTTTAAAACATTTGCTGTCATCAGCGAAAAGTGCAGATACAGAGTTTTTGGCTGAGTCAGGTAGGTCATTTATGTAGAGTAAAAACAATAGCGGGCCTAGGATAGAGCCCTGAGGGACCCCTGAAGTGACTGTGCGCCAACCAGACTTACTACCCTCAACTACCACTATTTGCCGGCGATTGGACAAGTAGGACTTGAACCACGTTAAAATGCTGCCGGCGAAACCGAACATTTGTAATTTGTGAACTAAAAGATCATGCGGAACAGAATCGAATGCTTTGGCGAAATCTAAAAACAACATATCAACTTGACCGCCATTATCGAGAACTGAACAGACCTGATGGTACACTTCCAACAGCTGAGTGGTAGTTGACCTGCCTTTCATGAAAGCACGTTGTAAGCTGTGTATAGAACTATGTAGCCTCGGAATTATACTGTCATGTACACACCTCTCCATGACCTTACTTACAATAGAAAGTAAAGACACAGGTCTGTAGTTAGAAACGGACTCTTTGTCCCCCTTCTTAAGAACAGGGGTGACATGAGCGTCTTTCCAGTCCGTAGGAAACTTACCTGTAGAAATAGAATTATTAAAAAGTAGAGTCAAGGAGGGTGCGAGGATGTCAGCACATTTCTTCAAAACAAGAGGTGACATGGCATCTGGGCCTACAGCCTTACTTGGATCTATTGTGGCTAGCACCATCAGAACATTAGCTGCAGAAAGTTGCAAATTACACAGAGTGTCATCTCTTACAATATCTATGGTTGGGTATACTATGTCCGTGTCTGGCGTTGAAAACGTTGAAAAGAAATAATCATTAAACACGGAATCTTTCTCTATCGGGGTCTGAGCGGTTATGCCATCTAATTTAACCACGGGTGGGAGAGACTTTGACTTTGACTTGGCACGAACAAACGTCCAGAACTGTTTTGGGGATTCATTCAGGGTAGATGAAAGACTCTTCAAATGGCTCTTATATTTCTTAGTTAGAAGATTTTTCAGTTTGTTGCGCAGCTTCCGGAACTTTGCCCAATGAGCAGGGGAGTTTGACTGTTTAGCCTTCCTCCAAGCTGTGTATTTGAGGTTTTGAGCATGGCGGACTTCACCGTCAATCCAGGGCGGGACAGTTGAGACCTTGAGGTGGCGGGAAGGTATATGCTTGTCAACTGCCGAGTGAACTGTAGTGCTCTACAGCTGCCAAGCACTATCGATGTCGTGATGTTGCTCTAAACCCTCTAACAGACGAGATTGGTCAAGATCAGTCCTTAGGCCTTCCCAGTCAGCACGTTTGAAATCGTATACCTTCCGTGGAATGCCTCTTTTCGAGTGAAGTTTGCACTTGATGGAGAACTCAAGGATTGTGTGATCTGTGTCAAAGTCAGCAGGTGACTCTGCAATGTTAGACAATCTCTCCGGACAGTTTGAGAAGATGAGGTCTAGAAGGTTGTGACTTTTGTTAGAGGGAATCTGATTGTGTTGATGAAGAAAGTTGTCGTTAATCAACTCACAGAAGTCAGCCTCTTTCCCCTCCCCTGAAGTAGTAGAGAACTGCCAGTCAATCCGAGGAACATTAAAGTCACCTAACAAACAGTACAACTGGTATTCCTTCTGTATGTTCATCATAACAGTGGACAAGTATGCTGTGAATGTAGCCAAGTCACCTGATGGAGGTCTGTAGCACAAGACAATAGCAAGCTTAGAGAGAGTAGGGTGTTGGATTTCACACACCATGATTTCGTCGTTTGGTTCAAGGTCCGCCCTACGCCTGCTGCACACTGATGACCTGACAGCGAGAAGGACGCCGCCGCCAGTTTTGTTGGCATGGGTGTGTTGACGGTCCTTCCGGTAAGTAACGAAATTAGAGGGGATAACCTCTTGATCTCGTACGTCAGAGTATAACCACGTTTCAGTAATGGCCAGGATGTCAGGGGAGTTCAAGTGAATTAAGTTGTCTAATTGCACTAGTTTATTCCTTTGCTGGTTCACAGCCTTAACACTTCTGGCGTTCAGATAGATGAATTTGAGGAAATTGGGGAAATTAGATGGCAGAACCATTATTGCATATGTGAAAACCAAAACAAGCACAAGTAACTTCATTTTACAGTCGAGTACAATAAATTGCAAAAAATGCTACTGTTCTGAAGGTGCCACCACAACACACCTGATTTACATGTGAATCCACCTGCTATGCAACAACATTTCTGACACAAGATGGAAGTATCATTTACATATCAATGATCAATAAAACGATGACCCTCTGACAAAAACACAATAACCCAAGATATTGTAAGCTGTCAACATCAACAAAAATACTAATAGCAGCAGAAGCAACAATACACTATCACAATAATAGCAGCAAATCCATTAATCCACTATAACTGTGACAGCAATAATTGTACCTAACTAAAACAAGAAAAATGGGAGGAGGCCAGAGTGCCACACGGGAGGGCTCACCATGTGATAATGAATTTGTACAATGAGTCAAAATTTAAGGGTTTAACTAAAATTTTTATCACGAAAGTTTTCCTTGAAATGTTGCCTAATATTAGATAAATCGCCTACTTTGTAAAGGGAGTAAAAATAGTGTAGGATTGAGGTGATAAATACTTGATAGAAAAAAATACCTGGGACGTTAAATATTTAGAGTGGTGCCCAGTTGGTGACCTCTGACCAAATAAGCTGGCTCGGAACGGAGACGTCAGAGCAAAGCATTAATCATTGCCATCGCGGCGGGCGAGCTAGGAGAGCGCGAAGTTCAAACGCGTGCACAGGGTAATTATTTGGCGGACTAATGTAAAAATTGAAATATATCAACCTTTTAATTTGTAGACTACTGGAAAATAATGAATTTGAAATTTTCTCTTGCATTCCTTTAAGACACTGCTGAAATTGTGTGTGCGCAGATAAGGGTAACATGAAGCCACCAGAAAGAGAATCATTTTTGTTATCTATACAGCAGCTGCTGTTCCTTTCTTGGTTAGAAGAGAGTTCCCAGAATACAAAAACGTCTTAGGACTAAGAACACCGCGGGAAACGGACATACAGTGTTAAGAATTAGCGTTTAATTTTGTGGCCAGTGGTGATACTGTAAACCATTTTGTCCTCGTCATTGTAGAATGCATGGTTATTAAGGACTTCTCAAGAATGTCTTCAACACCTTCATATCTGAAGTGTACGTACATGTACCTCAGAGATTACTGATGCTGCATTAGTGGATCTTTCTCAACTCATCATTTTTTAAGTTGATGGTATTATGGTTGGTGGTGGTATTATAAGAATAGATGCTACATAGACATAGTCTGTACAGGTGAGAAGAAGGGTTTATCACAGTTGTGTCCTTAAGAGTGGGGGAGAGTTAACGATCGGTGTGTCTGTATGTGTGTAAGGGAGGGTTCATAACAGGTGTGTCTGTATGTGTGAAGGGAGGGTTCATAACAGGTGTGTCTGTATGTGTGAAGGGAGGGTTCATAACAGGTGTGTCTGTATGTGTGAAGGGAGGGCTTATGACTTCTTGTGCACGAATGGTTTGGGGGCATTGATGGATGGATGTTCATATGCGTATATGTGTCTAATGTGTATGTTTATGTGTGCCTGTATGTGTGTGCACACAAAATACATACATACACACAGTGTGTGTGTGTATGTGTATCTGTAAATGTATGTATATGTGTATCTTATGTGTATGTGTTTAAGTGCGTGCATAATAATGTTTGCCTGTTAACGTGGCTCTTTTTGTGTATGCTCGTCTATCCATGTGCATGTGTATGTGTGAGTCTGTCTATCTGCGTGTGCGCATTCCCAGGTTTGCGCTTCTGTTTCTCATCGCGTCTCTGTAATCTAAACAGGAAGTGGGACGCACCATTATTGCTATAACGCAGCTGTATTACTGCTGACAGTTGAAGCAATCCTGCTACGGACCTCCAGTAAGCTCTGACAGGATGTGATCGCATTTAGAATGCAAGATGTATAAATGCATTGTAACTTTAAACACTGATAACATTCAAAGATAAATACATGCATTTGGTTAAAGACTTTTAGATATGATGCCATCCTGTGCAGGTATCTTTCTGTTAAATTGTTCAACCTCAAACTAAGTTGCATTTTTGCTATGGAAACTATCATAGGTCAAATCTGCAATATAATAATGTCATGCAAAAGCCTTTTAGTCCCCTCAGCCAACATTAATGAAGACGATATGTGCTATATGCTGATAAACATCTGCTTTGATTTTTTACTTTCTATAGGGTGTTGAATGTCTCCGCAGTGTACCATGGAGGGATCTCCTTGCCGTGGAGATCAGCTCCCCGAACCCTTTCAAATCTACGTTTGGACCGATCATAGACGGAGACGTCGTTCCAGACAACCCCAAAACACTGATGCGCGGGGAACTGTTCCGGAGTTATGACATCCTGATGGGCGTGACAGAACAAGATGGGTACAAGTATGTCGAGGATTTCCCCGGGGTAGATGAAGGTATTGACGACGAAGGCTTTCGTTTGATCATCGGTGACTTTGTCAACCAAGTTTATCCCTATAGAGAAAATGAAATCCAAGATGCGGTGGCGTTCATGTACACGAACTGGGGAGAGGAGAACAACAGAACACGAAGAGACGGTGTAGTCAGGATGTTTACCGAGCATCAAGTGGCCGTACCACTTGTCATATTGGCCAACTTGCATTCCAATGAAAACTATGAGACAAGCACGTATTTCTACACATTCAACCACAGACCGAGCTCCAGCCCGTACCCACCGTGGGTAGAAGCGGCACATAGTGAGGACATGCCCTTTGTTCTTGGTGCTCCACTGGTGGGACTGCGGATTTACAGAGATACCAACTACACAAAGTCTGAGATTATGCTTAGTGCCGCCATCATGACATACTGGGCAAACTTTGCTAAAAGCGGGTAAGTTGGGTGCTTGATTTCGCTGAATGTTTTATATATTAAATCCTGGTATGCAACAGAACAATATTCATATTTACTGTCTAATTTTTGTCTGACTAGATTCGTTATGTTTCTCTTGCTTTGTTGCTTTGTTCTTTGGGCTAAAAGTGATTAAAATAACGTTTATATAGGGAAAGCAGCTCAGTTCATTACGCAAGGCCACAGCAAGCAATTTCTATGGATGACAGCGCGCACATTGATTTTCGCCTGATTTCTGAAAAAGAAATTTTGTTGCCCTCTGACATACCAAAAAATGGCCAAATATGTCGTAAATCATACCAAACGTCCATCGGCAAGACAAGGCTCTGATTTACTGTAACAGTCTTTTACTTGTACTTTGTTACAGTGCTGTATTTTCTCCTTTTATATACGGTTCGCCACTGAATCAAAACCATTTGTACAATAAAACTTGTATTTAGCCATTTTTTTTCAAAGTTGCTTCAGAGACAAATGGAGGTTGTAATTGTTGGCACACTATAGGTAGAGTTTGGCTTCCAGACAGTTCAGTTAATGAGTCACTCTTTCAGTGATTGAGCCCTGACTGTTCTGGTAGGCAGTCTGTAAACTCTAGACCATCAAGGATCCAGCAAATTTAAGGCACAATTGCTCGCGTTTGATGGCAAGTGTTGACAGGTGTTCCATTGCATATAAATACCCAGTGTAGTAGTGACTCATGTATGGTCATGATGATACGACATGTACGATATGTATAAACATCTACAAGGACAAGTAATACAGGAATAAATACCCGTTGGTTATCATATTACTATCATGTTTTGTCGCCTCAATTCTCGTTTAACAAGGTTTACGACCTCAAAATTTGCAAATGTAGGAATCTTGTTTTTTTTTTGGCCGCATTAGATTTGGAGTCTGCGGAGGATATCATCCATAAAATTTACTTGCTGTGGCCTAAGTTATACTTGTCATAATGATAAAATTTAATAATCGAAGTATCGCACGCGATTATTAGAAAACCTCCTCGCGAACAAGTAACGCATTTAGAGAATAGTTCACTGAGCTTCAGAAGCTATGTCGTTACAGACATTCCAGGCTAGAACTGATCGCTTCTCTTGACTCATTAGTATCCCAGATACTCTAGGTGGTCTCCCAAGGGCTTCTGCATCCCAAGCAGAACTATACGTTTTGACGGATCTCTCTTATCATTGCATAACCATGGTTTATCTTTGAACATCATTTTCTGCAGATTCCTATATTTCGTTTATTAAAAGACAGAGAGGTCTTTGTAAGTGTCAAGGATAGTATTATAGCTTCGTTTCTTCGTTTTCTTGCATTCGTTTTGTAATTTTTCTACCTCTGACTGCGTTGGAATCTTGTCATAGTCAATCGAGGGAAAGTTCAACGTTATCAGTAAAACAAAATGAAATGTTGCGCAAAAATACAGCGTATATTTTAATTATCATTATGAACGTATTCTGAAACAGGCAGCTTCATGATAAAACTCAAGACGAGAAACTACTGAAGTAATCATCATCTATAATTATTTCTTGTTCTCCTCCAGGGATCCCAACTCACCTATTGAACAGAAAACGAGATTTGTGCATGAGAGACCCAACCGGTACGAGCAGGTGGAATGGCTGTCATACCGGGCTGACAATGACAGTGACTTTTACATGTATTTTGGAATGAAACCTCGGGTGCCAAAAGGATATCGCTCACAACGAGTCGCATTTTGGGTGGAACTTGTGCCCAAACTACTGCGGCCGAAACAGGTCAGAAATTCGGAGGCGTCTTTGGTGAAAGACCCAAATGAGCTCTGTGAACTTTTGGACACGGGCCAAAATGCTGGCGGGGACGGAGAGGGTACAGGAAAGAAGCCTTCTTCATGGATTCCGATGAAACCTGATTCGGATACAGTTAGAACAACGTGTATGCCCTTCATCGCAATTCCAACAAGGGATCCAAGCGCGAAGGACATTTCATGGCCGGGCAAGGATGTCACGTGGGTACGGAAGGAACCTGGAAATTCCTCGCAACTCAGTATAGTCATAGCTGTGGGTACCTCATTATTCTTTCTGAATGTTGTTGTTTTTGCCGTCTGCTATCACAGAAGAAATAACAAACCCATCAGGTATTCAGATGAAAATGCTCAGGAAAGAGTAAGGTTAAAGGTCACGGACGTCCGGGAAGTCATCAAGGCCCTGGAGCTGGAGGACTGTTCCATAGGCCCGAACGGGGACTGCCAGCTGGAAACAACGGAACTGACAGAGTGTTCCAGTAAAGTTATATAAAAAAAAAGAAACTTGACCGAGCACATTTAATGGAAACTATTCTTTCAGCTTTATGTTTGCATGACGCCGATAATCACAATGTAGTGTTTGAGATGTAACATTTCCTATGTGCCATTATTTTCTCCAGTTTAGACCCAAGTATAACATCATTCAGACTTGACTATTTGTATCTGTATAGCCGGTATAACCACCCTTCGGCGTAACACACCAGCTTCTATATCTCACGGTTCCAAAGTAATGAGTTCTAATTTCTCCGTGTTTGTATTTTTTACCGATTTATTCAATATTGTTCTGGTCAGGATGAAGGTGATAACTCATCAATTCTGTCCACCGAATTCTTTCTATCTATATGCTATACCCGTCTGCTGAACCCTGTGACTTGAGTCAATAAGTCTGATGACAACTGCTATAAACTATTGGAAATATTTGTGGACTCCGGACAAGAGCATGCCGTTATTATTCGTCAGTCTGTGCCAAAAGGTATCCTAGAAAACTTAACTCAGTCTCTGTATGTGTGTTTTTCGATGTCCCAATATCATGTTAAATAATCAGTCTTCTTTGTAATGGTGATAGTATTTTTGGTGAATGAAAGGTGACACCTACAGATATATATCAGGTCAACGCCGATTATTTCTTAATGGTACACAGCCCAACCTGTCCTACCGGGAGCTGAATGTCCATATCTAGTATATATAGCTGCTATCATATGGTAAACGTTTAAATGTGATGGCAAAAACCCAACCTTTTTCCTGTAGATGTCAATGTTACTTGCCATGTCGTATGCAAAGGTATTTCGAAACTTATCACCATCATAGAGAGAACGGCAATAAACAATAGGCCTCGACCAGGCATTGGTATATTTTTCCCGTATCGTTTTATGTAAGAAAATGCTATTTACGTTCATGCATTGCTAAAGCACTTTTAAGCATGCAATAACATCAATCTATTTTTTTTGCTATTCTTATAACCTGGCTAATATAAATACAATGAACGGCAATAAAGACGTTTAACAATCGAAAAGTGACGTTTCATAATTGTGAGAATCATCACTAATACAAATGTATACAAACCCAGCGTCTAAAGCCTTTGCAAATTGGTATCCAAGGAGCGTAACGAGTGAGGTTTACACTACGGCCCGCGCACTGTCCGTGGTTTTGGGGTCTTCAACTGGTGTTAGTTGAATGCATGATAGTCTACACCAAGTTATGGTCTCGGACCGGAGTTTCTTTCACAATTTTGTATTCGGAGGACACCCTCAGACCAAAGGGGTACAATTCCGCCAAGAAAAGTAGGCCGGAAAATCTCATTATATCAGTGAACAGAGGTTTCCAGCGGGCTCAATACTCCTGCAGGAGGGATACCTCCTTAACGGAGTAAAAACATTTGTGGGAGGAGATGGATGTTAAAATGCCGTTGGCGTACTTGCCATTGAGTTGCATAACCTTTCACCCATAATTATGTGCTCATTTCTAATTATTTCAAGGAAGTTAAAATCCGGGAAAAAGTTGAATTCATTTATAATTCGTCAGTCATAAAGGTAAACATCATTTGGCGAAGGTATGAGGTCGAGAACTATAGTTATAAATAATCTGGAGTGGTACAGCCACTTTGTCAGCCAATTCATTCAGGATACGTGGGTGTATGTTGTTAGGTCCCATTGGCCTAGTGGATGCTAGGCCTATTGTCCAGCAATGACAGCGTCATCAATAGCAGCCAAAGTCTCGTGCTGACCTTTACCACTACATCGGTTGCTGCGATATATGTATGGGAGGGCCACAAACTACCATCCCTCTTCACGGCCTCTATGGATGATCAGCATACATGTTGTAACTAGAGAAGGCCTGGATGGATTTTAGTAATATTTAATATGTGGGCAGATCTTGAAGGGACATTTTTGGCCTCCCTAACGACTTGTTACAGTACTGCAACTTTTGTTTTATCTCCTGTTCTGAACATGCCATGGTCGTGATTTTTTTAGTGGTAGATAGCTCTTGGGGCCGAGAGTAAGTGGTGTAGATTTCGTTTATTTGAGATTTTGAAATAGAATAACTTAGGAAGCGGTTGACGGATCTTTATCATTTTTGATATGTAGATAGCGTGAAGCCTGATATAATTAGAAGGTAGTTATGCAAATCTAACTACCATCTAGATTATAATTTGCATAATCAATTAGGATATTTTTTAAACCTGCCGCGCTCCATGACAGGAGTACTATAACTTGTATGTAGACAGCTAAAGTGGTGCTTGATATAATTAGATAGCAATTAAGCCAATCTCGATCCGATTTGCATAACTGATGATGATATATTGTAAACCCGTTTTGTTCAATGATAAGACTACTTGTATTCAAACACGTGGCAAGAGTAATTGAGAAAGAGAGGGACATTTGATAGATATAAAGTATGCATATAATTATTTGCATAACTAATGAGCAAAACTATGAAAAAAGGAACTCCTTCACGTGATAACTTTTTCTGCCATCTGCGATGGCGCTACTACATTGGAATTGCCTATAGAACGCAGCTATTTGGGTCATCAGGCGACAAAACCGCATCACCCTTGCTCGCGGACTAATACGAAAAACGCTTCGCTGGCCGACAAACTTTACCACGCCTGAAAATACTACAATCCACAGGCTTTTCATAAATTCAGTTAACTAAAAGTAACGTTTTACCGAAGCAATGGGAGCGAAACTAAGCCTGACAACCACGGACTTCCGGCGATTTACAGCGTACTTACTTAAACCACGGTCAGATTTAAACTCTGTAATCTTGTTCAAATCTATCCATTTAGGCTTACATACATGCAAAAGTATGCAAATTTATGCAATATTCTAGATAATGGGTTAGTTAACGAAAGTCAATCAAATATCTCAATGCATAACCAAGAGATAATTTTATCATAACTGAGATTATGTAATGTAATGTATACATAACTTTACATAAATGAATACATAACTAAGGTATTAGACCAATTGATAAGGGGGTGGGTCAACTCGGATGAAGGACGGAATAATGCATGAGAACCATTGTCTGTGGTCAACGGGTCAACTTGAGAACCATTGTTTGGCGCCATTATCTCAGCATGGTTCCGCCCAGGTACATGGTTGATCTTTGTATTCTTGGAACAAATCCGTTATTGTTCCTTCTAGCAATATGTCCAAATATTCTAACACAAGAACACAAAAGACTCTAGACCATAATGACACTGTTTTGTAACAATTCATTTGTAACTAATCGACCATTAATGTATCAAGGAATCCACGTACGCCGGGCGTCCAAACATTACAAACCAGGGAACCTCCTTGGTCAAACTTTGTATCAATTTTACACTAGGAAAAGTTGTAACATCGGCGGGAGAGCGAAGTTGCATTATTTTAGTACGAGGTAGCCATATTTTTAATCAATGTCTGCTCCCTCTGAGACCCAGTTCTTGTGTGTAAACTCTACTAGATATTTTTAAAACTTTTTGCTAGTGTGTTGTGTCTCTTTGGTCATGCATTGAGGGACATCGCTTAGACGGTGAGTTAGTGGAATGGTCCAGTCTTATCAAGCACAAACCTTGTTATTTTTCTCATTTTTGACCCCCAACATGATCAAAGTAGGTATCTATAGCCATTTTTTACGTCATGAGAGTAAGGACCCAGGTAAATGATGTTGCCAATTTGTATTTTTCATTGCTTCGAATTTATGGTACTGCTAAAACTGAGCATTTCTAGTTATTTTTAGGGAATACTTAAAAAAATGTATATCATTTTCCAATCGACATGATAATAAATAACTTTAGAAAGTAAAAAATCTATTCTATTTTACAGTATCCGATAAAATATCAACTATCAACTATCAACTATAAAAACAGCATCAGTGCTCAGGCAAACTCTCCAATTCAAGCCAAGTATCTTCTAAGCAATCCCAGAATACATCGCGCCTATGGCGGAATGCAATGTGCCTGACGAAAGTTAGGTGACAGAAATGGTTGAGAAAGAGATATGAGATATGAGAAAATAATCAACTGGTTGTACGTTCTTTGATATTGTTTCAATAATTGGCCGCCTTGGTGTGCTCATCTTCCAACATTTGTTTGCTTATTTGTTTGAGCCGTTATGCGGGAAATATTCACCCTGAAGTGAGGTGAAAAACGTATGGGAAATTAATGGATAGAGTTTGCATGAGTAGGGTCTACATGGGGGTAGTAATACTGTTTCATTTTGCAAAACACACGTCGCACAAGTGGAATTATGCAAAACGTCTGCTGATTATGTATCCATTGATAAATCATCTATTGAAAAATAGCACTCTTCTCTCTAGACTTTACTGCTTGAATAATACGGCTCTTGGCGACAGACACGCAAAGTGGATAACTGATGAAAAACGGAACTAGGTTCCTCAATCAATCCTATTCATTGGACCAGTCCAATTTGTATGCAGGGTAGGGCGTGAAATCGACCACAAAATAGTACGAAAGGCTCATCGGCAGCTTGTAAAATTGACTGGACGAAGGGTCGTTATCTGAACCAATCAGCTGAGACGCTGCAATTAACGAATTTCACGGCTGAATGTTCCTGCTTCCTTTCTTGTCAAATCTAGAGCAGGATGAATTTACACCTTTGTTAGATTGTGAGACATGGTAAAACCTAGCATGGAAGTGTTGGTACAAGTCATTATGAAATGGAAACTAAACTTTAACTGCCAACACTATCTACAAAGAATTGGGACTTACCCCAAATTTCCTTGATTCTGAATCGGACTTCTTTGAAAGAGGAGTGAAGGAGGCGGTCTACATAAGAGCTCACAGGTCTACCCTGAACAGAGACGGGGGAGACACAAGTTATCTGGCACGTATGACCGGCTACTACGGTCACGTGTCTCTGACGTCACGTTCCAAGAGTAGACGGGTCCATTCCGTGAACAAGGTTGATGGAGTCAACCGAAAATTTGGGATAAGTCTCAATTCTTTGCAGATAGTGTTGGCAGTTAAAGTTTAGTTTCCACTTCATGGTAAAACCTCCTTAGCACAACTTTACACATCGACATCTAAAATCATGATTTTGTCTCTTTCATACTCTCCCACATCCCAGTTTACTACTTCCGGGACAGAAAAATTGTTTTTTGGTGGCACTGGATAGCTCATAAACCGGTGGACGGATTGTCGTTATTTTTGGTATGGAGGTAGATTAAGTGATGCTTGACATAATTAGATGACAATCAGACAAATCAGGATCTAATTTACATACTTATGACTTATATGAATCTGCTACGTTCCAAACTTGTGACATATAATTAAGAGAAAGAGGAACAAAAACTGTGATCCAATTTGCATAATTAATGAGAAAATTCTATGATTCCATACTGGTAAATGGCAGGAATTTTATACTTGGGGCATTTAGAAGTCAAGTGAACATGAACATCATCAAACATAACTTACTCCAATCAGGACCTCATTTGCATAATTTTTAAGGAAATGCTAGAATAGCTTTCTTTGTTTAAAATAAGACCATTGGGTGGAGAATATGAGCAACTGATATAGTTGATGCAAATGATCTTATTTGCATAATCAATGAGACAATGAAACATTTATAATTCGTCCATCATAAAAATATAAAGGTTTACATTATTTAGCGAAGGTAGGATGTCGTGGAACTCTAGTTCCTTATGCGTTGCGTATTACCATTTCTTTCATACGTAGCTGTATGAGCAAAATTAAAAACTTTGTCGATTACATTGACTTACGTGTGCCGCACATCTAGCATATGAATAACGTATTCAGCACATTAATTGTGTATGAGATGCGTATTATTTCCATATGCGGTGCGTAATACTATTTTTCTTGCTGTTAACAGCAGTGTGTACAGTGTGCATGCCGAGTGCATTCCGGACGCACTCCACTTAAATTCCGGCGAACTTGCGGCTAGACGTATCATTATTTTTGACCCGAGAATTTCTAAAAGAAAAGGTTCTAAAGTTCGATTTGGGGCTTAAAATGCTTCTAAGATCCATTTTTTCCAATAAAATCATTTTGACACACTATTTGGGACAAAATGAGGAAAGGTCATTGTATTATGTACCGACCTACCAGCTTGCTGAATTTTAAGTTCTTGCAAGCACTAGTTTTCGAAATATTGATGTTTTTTATATGTTTGGAGATTGAAGAAGATGAAGAAGAGGAAGAAACTGAGAAAAACAATATGTTTCCTTCTGCAAAGGTAACATAACTGCTGTCTGCTCAACAATAAAGTACTTCGTATATCACCCCCAAACCCCGATTCCTGGAGGTCAAAGCTTGAGACGTCTATCCTGCTAGGCATAGCAACAGGAATGAAATATTTCAACCGAGCCCTTCTCGTCCGTTTAAATAAACACGATTAATTCCCTGATTACAACGTAAACTAGGGTTAGCAGGGGGCGAGATGGGGGGACGAAATCGCTGGAGAATTTGTCTTGGGGGACCAGACCAGAGCGAAATCCCTGGGACACTGCCGTACCACAGGGTACAGCATTGGGCCCCATTATCCTTTTTATGTAGGATTGACGACGCCTGTCTGTCACGCGACGAACGAAGAAAGTGTGTAATGATTTGTCCACCGATGAGAACAGACATATCCGCGATCCGGGAATAGTTGCACCCACAGGAACAAGTTACCTCGTTAGATGAAAGTGTTTTGTTTTCACTGTCACTTGTATGAAAACGCCACCCCACCACTACCGATATCCATTGATGAAAATCAGCTTGAAGCAGTGAACCTTGTCAAAGTATGAGAACTATGACTACAGTTAAATCTCAAGTGGGAAACACAATCGCACGAAATGACAAAAAGGCAATAGTAGGCGCATGTACATGATCCACAGATTAAAATGAAAACCTTTGGCCTCCCACTATCTGACTTGGTTACAATATACTGTGGGTTCATCCGGCAAGTGTTAGAGTACTGCGTAAGGGTCTAGCATCACAACTTAAGGAAAGCAACAGAGAATATGAAATTCATTATTTTCCAGTAGTCTACACATTAAAAAGTTGATATATTTCAATTTTTACATTAGTCCGCCAAATAATTACCCTGTGCACGCGTTTGCACTTCGCGCTCTCAAACACGCTATGTTTTATGAACAATAAGGCACAATTCAACCCAGGGGTCTAATGCCTTTAATAGTGGACAAATAATTTGATATTGATAGATTGATCTCACAGCCAAACTCTGAAATATTTTCGGAATACTTTTAACCACCCTTACTTTTAACAGCAGACTGATGTCTACCCCCTGACTGATTTCCAACCGTTTGCCAACCTTCTCACGAATTGAAACAGACACAAGCAGCTATTTCTAGAGGAGGAGTCAATCTTGTTTTATGTCTCTCAATATATCAGCACACAGGAACGACATGACCTACAGGTTAAGGTAACGTTTATTCCTCAATTATCGCCCATGATAATTAGAATAATGTGGGTTAAAATTACGGATAACTGTCGCTCTGTTTGATTTTTATAACACTTACACAGAAAACATATGCTGCTTAGACCGACAGTGTTTTTTTATCAGACCTTCTGTGTCTATGTGCGTCACTGAACGATACATGCTTAAGTAGATACATGTTTATCTATACATTTCCACACAAGACAGTCCGACACTTGATGGAAATGTCTGTGACATCAAAAGATAGAATAGATACAATATTGATTTTAAGATGTGATAGGTATCTACTACAACACTCCAACAGTCATATCACATCATCATCATCTTAATATGTCTAGCTTAATACCCAGACGAGAGACAAAGTGATTCAAATTATGTATGTCTCAATTTTCACCGCTGGTAATAATCCAAGTAATGTTCCATAAATGTAAAGCTGCTTAATTGTTGTAATAATTATAAAAAGGTCTGTATCGATTAGATTAGGTTAGCATGGGTTACAAAGCAGTGTCTGGAAGTACAACGTTTTGATGCAGTATGGTATAGAAATTGCAGCACTTAGCAACTTACATTTTTGGCCACACGACAAGCGTATTTACATGGAGAAAGTCCCTCTACAGGAAAATGATAGTCAGACCATCTGGGGGTTGTTTCTCGTCTTCACGCAAGTGTTACTCTCTACTTCGTGACTATTAAGGTCTAAGGCTTTCAACCTATATTTGTCTTCAATCTTAGGACAGTGATGCCTCTTCGTGTCTTTTCGATGATAGCAGACGGCAAATACAACAATGTTAACGAAAAACAAAGACGTTCCGACCGCAATAACAACGCTGAGTTCAGTGGAATAACTTCGTCTGTCTGGTATGTTGGTGTCATCTGGATCAAACCAGTTCGGCGGTACTTGAACCTTTGGCCTGGTCAGTCCCGTGGGTGACGTCATTACGAGTGGAACACAAGTTGACGGCAGTAGTCTGTCGGCTGACGTCGAGAGCGTTTTGTCAAGACTTGTCACTCTGTTTTTCAGGAGGATTCCTCTCCCTACATCTAAGCCTTTACAAAGATCTATAAGATCAGGGGAAGAGTCTCCCTTTAGGACCGTTTGTGGACGAATGAGTTTTGGAATGAGATCTGTCCAGAACGCCACGCGTTGAGAACGGTACCCTTGTCTGAGCCTTGGTTTCATACCAAGGTACATGTAGTCTTGGTCCTCTATTGTATAGTTCTTCCACTCCAGGTCTTCGTATTTGTTAGGACGCATGTGAATGAATCTTGTCTTTTGTTCACGCGGTACGTTAGGATCTCTGAAAATTCAAGTTTGAAAAAAAATTCAGTAACAATAATTGAGATGACTACAATATACATAATATACTTTCATTGTAGGTTAACTAGACTATTAGATTCCGAACCAAAGCTAAACGTCGTCTTAAAAGCGACAGAACTATATATTTTCTGATAGGCTGTTGGTTGTTCCCAAACCACAACTCACGTTCAATATATTGTTAAATGTTAAACCTTTGGTACCTACCCAGTTTTTGCAAAGTTAGTCCAATACGTGATGATGGCAGTGCTCAGCATGGCTTCAGACTTGGTGAAGTTGGTTTGCGCAAAAATGCCTCCACCACCTAATGGCGCACCGAACACAAAAGGTAACTCTTCATTCTGAACCGATCCCACCCAGTCAGGAAATGGGCTGTACTGTGGTTTATGGTTGAATGTGTAAAGAAACGTCCGTGGTGAAGGGCTCCCTCTAGCGTGGTAGTTTGCAACACTGACCAGCGGAACCCCGACTTGTTGCTCGGTGAACATCCTGACGAGCCCAGCGCGCCGGGTGCCATTGCTCTCCTTCTCGCCCCAGTTCGTGTAGATAAAGCCGATGGCATCCTGTATTTCATTCTCTCTGTATGGAAAGACTTTGTTCACAAAGTCTAGAATAGCCACAGCAAATCCCTCCCTGCTCACACCTTTGTCAACATTCTTGTATCCTTCAATGTAGGCATAGCCTTCGTCTTCATTGACACCCATCAGAAGGCCAATGTCTTGAAACTTTCTCAGTACATCACTCGGTTTGGACATAAGATTAAGCGGTATATCTGGGATAATGTCACCATCAACTACAGGGCCAAAACTGCTGAAGTACTGGGGCCCGGCAGGCTGGACATAAGCAGACATGAGAACATCAAGTGGCTTCCTTCGGAGGCATTCTATCATTCGGGAAAAATTACTTGTGCAGCAGTCTACCTGTGAAGGTTGAAAACGTCATGAGAGCATAGAAAGAATGTACATTTCATACTTCTACAATAAGGGGCGATCATTTTGAATTTGTGTAGCTACCAAATGTGCAGCGTAGCAATAATATTCAATGATTAAAACACACACATATATATAAATATGCCCTCATTTGTGTACATGGATGCAAACGTATTCGTAGTAGTAAGATATTTCATTTCGTCAGCAACGTCTTCTATGGTGCGTATAGCTTTGACTCAAGTTATCCTGAAACGAACCTGCTCTGGTTAAGTAAATATAAGCGAACCATTCATCCATGAAGTCAGGTAGCTGAGACTAAAGTGTGGTTGTTTGGTTTCCCTTTCATTTGCTGTTATTTCCGTATATACAGCATAGAAATCTTTGATACACATGTCGACACTGTAAACTAAAATATGGCATAAAGGGGCCGTCACATTGCGCGAAAATCGATCGGCCGACGAGTCGGCGAGCTCTAAACGACATTCGCGGCAGTAGTACGCCCGATGTTTCGTCGAGCATCGCGCGAATTTTCAGGATCGCTGGCGAAGCATAACTTGAGAAGGCAAAGATGGATTATCTTGATACTTAGTAGGTGGGTAGGTCTTGATGAGACCTTGAAATGATACGATTTTGGGCTCCCTGGCGGCTTGTTGTGGTACTGCAGCGGAACTTCCGGTTTTGATATCTCATGATCTAGATATGCTAGGGTCATAATTTTTAGATGATAGGTAGCTCTTATGCTCAGGAAGAAGTGACGTAAGTTTGGGCACCCTATCGGCTTGCTCTGGAACTGCAGGAGCATTTGTTTGAAAATGTTTAAAGTAGGATAACTCAATAACCGGTTGACGGATTGTCTTGATATTTGGTGTGTAGGTAGCTCAAGTGATGCTTGACATAATTAAATGACAACTATGCAAATTATGATCTAATTTGCATAATTAATGAGGGAATTCTATAATTCAGCTACCGTCTATGATAGGACTATTCTACCTTGTGACATATGTAATTAAGAATGAGAGAAACATCGCCATATATTAATTATGTAAATGAAGACCCGATTTGCATAATTAATGAGAAAATACTATAATTCCATAGTGGTTAATGTTTGCAATTTAATACTTGTGCATTTCGAAGTTGACTGGAGATGAACATCATTCAACATAACTTATCCAAATCAGGACCTCATTTGCATAATTTATGAGGAAATTCTAGAATGGCCTTCTTTGTTAAGATAACACTGCCATTGGGAGGAGGATATGATCAAGTGATGTAATTCATGCAAATGAGGATCTTATTTGCATAATTAGGGTTAAATCTATAATTCATCGGTCTTAAAGGGTAACCTCATTTTGCGAAGGTATGAGGTCGTGGAACTCTAGTTGGCAATGTGACGGCCCCTTTAAGCGACACCTCATTAAACTGGTTTATTACTTATCTATCTAACAGAAAATGATATGTCGCTCTCAAGGACATAAAATCATCACATAAATCAGTGAAATGTTGAATTCTGTCGATTCCTGGTTGTTTGTTGTTTTAACCCTATTCAGTCCGGAATTTTTAGGGGGGGTGAGACCCGGCTCTGCAACTCCTAAACTGTGTCGCATTACCACCAAAGATGACGTACTAATGATTTCATTGGTTGAAATTGTCTAAATATGATTTTCTTGTAAACATCAAAAGTATACATCAAACTTTCAACAAAATGGTACATATTAACGTTAATGGCAGCAGCAACGATGTTAAAATTACATCATACATAGTTATCAGCAATTTTTAATAGCTGAAAAGTACCTTTTTTCAACATACAACCCCCAATGCACAACGAATACGGACTAAAACGTTCATATAAATGTTTTTGTAATGACGATGTGGCGAAATTCCAGGGACAATAAACTGGTTATACCTGAGTCGGTGATATGGTCCACCATCTTGGATTTCGATCAATAGCCAAAGACTTAATCAAAGTAGAATAAATTGTTGATAATAACAGTTACAATGCAAAGGTAGGGTGCTATGTAAACAATGTAAACTATGTATGGAAGCAAGTGTGGTTTACCAAAAAACATGGAAAATATATCGTTTTAACTGAATCACTAAATTTTGTAAAATATGTCTTTTTTAAAAATATACAAATATATCAATAGTTTTATGTCAACACAAAAGAGTAGATAAGACGTAAACTATCGACAAATACTTTAATCTCAGTTGGTGTAAGGCGTCCCGGGGTGTCTGTACGCCGATTTTTTAGGTTTTTTCAAAAAAAATATCATAACTCAGTCGTAGGTGGTCAGAAATGCTTCTAATTTGCATAATTAATGAGGGAATTCTATAACTCAGCTACCTTCCATGATAGGACTATTCAACCTTGTGACATGTGTAATTAAGAATGAGAGGAACATCGCCATATATTAATCATGTAAATGAAGACCTAATTTATATAATTAATAAGAAAATACTATAATTCCATAGTGGTTGATGCTTGCAATTTCATACTTGCGCATTTCGAAGTTGACTGGATGTGAACATCATTCAACATCTTATTCAAATCAGGGCCTCATTTGCATATTTTATGAGGAAATGTTAGAATGGCCTTCTGTGTTAAGATAACACTGCCATGGGGTGGAGAATATGATCAACTGATGCAATTCATTCAAATGAGGATCTTATTTGCATAATTGGGGAAAATATAAAATTCGTCAGTCATAAAGGTAACCTCATTCTGCGAAGGTATGAGGTCGTGTAACTCTAGTTTTACCTCTTTTTGAAATATCATACCTCTTCTTTAGAATCATAGTAAGTAAGTTAAGAATCATCTATTACCCAACCCCAACCTTATCTAAGGCGACATTTATTCAGTCAGTAAGTTATCTAAAGCTCTCAATATTTCACTTCATACCACAGGGATAGTAGGGAAATAGATCAGGCGAGCCTCATGTGATTAATGGTGCGACGTTGGAACAATTTCGGGACATCGCAAGACGCTCGGGGACAGCTGATTTTACGTGCGATTGCGGCTTATGTAGCATGCTATCGCAGGTTTATCATGCTTGTATGTGATTGTCGCTTTATCATCAATTGTAACTAGGTAAGGTGAAATTCGGGAATCTTCTCTGCTGATTTTGTATCACTCACTCGTCAATCTCAACATCTCAATAGAAATAAACGGGAAGAACGTACCTTGTGCGCCAGAACAGTGGCGTAGTGCCACGGCTCCTGTGTCATCCCCCACGTAGCTAACGATGATCCACTCTGCACAATTGCCCTCTTAAACAAACCTGACGATGTGGAGATCAATAAACGGGGGTTAAAAGGACAGATTGGTATTTGCTAGCAATTGACCGTCTGTCACAATAACTTTCAGATTCTGATTCGTACTGCAGGTAGGTGTTGCTGCTGCATTATCATAAATGCGGTCCAAACGTAGAGTGTTATCACATAATATATGCATATTGTCAAACACGGTAACAATAAACAAGTTTCAGTAACTTTAAAAAAAGCTTCTTGAGAATGCTGTCCCAAAGGTGATTGTGTCTATATCTCCCCTTGCCCCCATCACGGTTCATTAGATATACAGTAAAGTAATATAGAACGCTGAGATAAATGTGTAAATGACAGGACAATTCAGTACCCGATTGAGGGCACTGCGAGTCTGTACACACGCTACGAAGAACTGAACAAACCATTATTATTGTTATATTATTATGACTGGAGTGGATTTTCTGATCCATACAGCATCCTTTGTCCAATGGGTGTATCCAGTTATGAACCGTGATGAGGGGGGATACAGACAGCATTCGAATATTCTCAAAAATTAACTAATTTTTTTCATTATTACTGTAGTTGACAATATGTATATATGACAACGTTAACACTCTACGTTTGGGACCGCATTTGTAATGATGCAGCAGCGACACCTAGCTGGAGTACGAATGAGAACCAGTCATTGTTACCCCGAAGAAGGTGACAGACGAAACGTCACCGAAACTTCGGATGTAAAAAGCCACCGGTTGTTGAATAAAGAGCCTTTTTATACAGCTCCTTGCCAAACTGATGAAATCACTCTCGGGTGTGATCTAGTCAGCTGTCATCTAATTATCAGCTGTAATCTATTCAACTGTAATCTATTCAACTGTGATCTAGTCAACTGTAATCTATTCAACTGTGATCTAGTCAACTGTGATCTATTCAACTGTCATATATAATCAGCTGTGATCTAGTCAGCTGTGATCTATTCAACTGTCATCTAATCAGCTGTGATCTAGTCAACTGTGATCTAGTCAACTGTGATCTATTCAACTGTGATCTAGTCAACTATGATCTATTCAACTGTGATCTAGTCAACTGTGATCTAGTCAACTGTGATCTAGTCAACTGTGATCTAGTCAACTGTGATCTAGTCATCTGTGATATATTCAACTGTGATCTAGTCAACTGTAATCTATTCAACTGTGCGTGATCTAGCCAACTATGATATATTCAACTGTGATCTACTCAACTGTCATCTAGTCAACTAACTGTGATCTAGTCAACTGTGATATATTCAACTGTGATCTAGTCATCTGTGATATATTCAACTGTGATCTAGTCAACTGTGATATATTCAACTGTGATATATTCAACTGTCATCTAATCAGCTGTGATCTAGTCAACTGTAATCTATTCAACTGTGCGTGATCTAGCCAACTATGATATATTCAACTGTGATCTACTCAACTGTCATCTAGTCAACTAACTGTGATCTAGTCAACTGTGATATATTCAACTGTGATCTAGTCATCTGTGATATATTCAACTGTGATCTAGTCATCTGTGATATATTCAACTGTGATCTAGTCAACTGTGATATATTCAACTGTGATCTAGTCATCTGTGATATATTCAACTGTGATCTAGTCAACTGTGATATACTCAACTGTGATATATTCAACTGTGATCTAGTCATCTGTGATATATTCAACTGTGATCTAGTCATCTGTGATATATTCAACTGTGATCTAGTCAACTGTGATATATTCAACTGTGATCTAGTCATCTGTGATATATTCAACTGTGATCTAGTCAACTGTGATATACTCAACTGTGATATATTCAACTGTGATCTAGTCATCAATGATATACTCAACTGTGATCTAGTCAACTGTGATCTAGTCAACTGTGATGTAGTCAGTTGTAAGTGAGTTAGCTGGTGCTAAAGATTAAAACCACTTGTCAGACACGTCAGACAATTACAACTATTTCATTCTTAGGAGACTTCAAAATCTAATTGACAAATGTTTATACATGGTCGACGGAAATACCGTCATTTGAATTTTTATTTAGCTGCAGGAAACCATTAGCTACTAAATGCCTAAGGCAGCTTCATAGCAAATTTTATGTCGCTTTGCTTTAACATGGTGACATGTGGGTCCAGGTGTACATGTTGCGCATGTCGCATATTGGACCATCTCTGGCCGGCTAACTCCCCTGGTATACTATTCCCTTTATTTTGGCCAATTTCTACTATTTTTCCAGCGATCCGCGGTGCCTGGTAGAGGCTACATGTTGCGTGCAAATGGAAACAAAACTCATGAATATATCGTTTTAAAGGCCGGCCTGTAATCTATAGCTTAAGTGAAGAAGATGCCATTGTCTCTCATTCTCAAGCTACGAAGCTAACACATTTCAGATCATTTGGCTCTAATGCCAGGGCGCATGATTAGTTATTGAGGTCAAGATAATACAGTCTGTGTTTTCATTATTTCTATATTTTCAGGTATTGAAGAAATAACAATTTGACAGCCCCGTGCAGCATGTGGTGTGTGATCATGGTATTGATGTATTATTAGCAGCCGTTGTCCACTTCATGTTAAGCCGATATACACGTGGGTTCAAAGACTTGTACAGAAATGGAGGTAGGCAGGCCCCGAAAATAACATTGAAGCTGGATTCTAAATTTCAAGTGCCTATACCACAGAACGTATAGGAAGGGTGTGAACCTGTATTGTGATGTTTGTAAACAGCTGTTGTAAAGTTAGCTTTATGGTTTATCCTGGGGACACACATTTCCCAGCTGACGGTGATGTTAACGTGTATGTTTGATATTGACGTTCTAATATTTGTTGTGGACATTTCAGCATCTGTTCACTGTGCTAACTATACATAAGCTTTACCCATATTTTAATTCATAGCCTTACAGGTAACATTGCTGTTAATGTGATGTCTGGAATTGTCAGTAGTCGTTGTGAACACTATACGTCAGATACTTCACGGTGGTTTGGAATCTTTAACAAGTGTCCATAGGCAACAATCCTCCGTAATTTTTTATATTTTGCAGATTGGGAACAGTATAGTGCACTACATATTATTTATTTCATAGGGTATCGTAGTAGGTGCAAACCATGAGTCACAATCCCAACAAAATACTCACAAACGAATATACACAACAACCACCTAATGTCTGCTTATAGAACCTCGCCTACCACATAACTACTTAACCTAAGGCCTATTCCACAGGATTATAGAAATAGGGGTGTTTCTGAAATATGTCGGCAGGCTCAACGCTCTTACTCACCTGTACTTTTTGGAGACACCGTTAGTAAGGTGATGCTTGCTGCGCCAGTGTTTTCCCCAAAGACAGTGATTCGTTCAGGATCCCCATTGAAAAACTGGATGTTCTTTTTAACCCATTCCATAGCCAGGAGTTGGTCGGACAGACCATAGTTTCCAGGGGCGTTGTTGTCTCCGGTGCTGAGAAATCCTGTTGGGATAAGAAAAATGCACATCTTTCATCGTTGGAACTGCGGAAGAACATCCAGTTGACATGCTATATGCCTAATAAAATACTGCCTCATTGTTACTATTCCATCATTTCCTATTGTTGCTGTAAGTTTAAACAACACATGACTTCGCCATCGATCTACCATGACCTGCAAAGGATTAGACTAACTTTAGTGACTGACTTGTCAGGGTAGTCCTCTGTATGGTGAATCAAAGATACACATTTGGTGTATTGAAGCTATTATGAGACACCTAAACTTTAAACCTTGCTGCAGACAACATCTTGTCGGCACGGACCTCATGAAGCTCATTACTGTACATAATTCATTAAACCTCAAAAGCTACAAAATAGAGCTGGTAAAGTAGTATTAGGATGCATCCGCTACACTCCCAGTGCAACTGTTCTGAGCCTGCTAGGCTGGACTTCAGTATCTCAACACCACAAACGAGCTAAGGCTATTCTTATGTTCAAAGCACTTAATGGTATCTCACCTCCACACATCTCCCAATTATTCACAACATCAGCTGGTACCCATGCACACAACACCCGACTCAGTGAACAGGGGGACTTCAACTGCCAACAGCACGCTTGCAGTATAAAAGGAGATCGCTTTCCTTTTCCGGCGCGGTCTGGAATTCACTTCCTCCTCATGTTAGAGATGCAAAACCAATCTGTGCCTTCAAGACTTCTTCCTCCACTTAGCAATTGATATGAGTTCTTTAAGCCTAAGTTAAATTGTTTGTTTTGTATTTTTGTTTATCAGCATTGATATATAAATTCCTTTCAATTTACTACATTATTTACTTTATTTGTAATATTTACTTGATGTGCTTTATGTACTTTAATGGTTGGTCGTAATATTTTAAAGCATTGTATAAATTTTAACATATTGTATTCAAGTAACTTTCCTTTCCATTATGTTACTTATTGCCTTCGTCAGAAGGCCATGAAATCACTTTGCTATAGTGTGGGAGACTATGCGGCATAACTGTTGAAGGCATGGTTCGATGTTTATGATTTTTGGCAGGCAGTTTACCTTTGGGGTTCGTGGGGGGTCCCTACGTCACTGCAGTGGACCTTTTGTGTTTGTCGTTTTCAGTTGTTGTTTTTTTCAGGATATTTGGAGTATCTGTAAATGACTGTTCATGATTTTTGGTAGGCAAGTAACCGTTGTCGTGACCAAGGTTAGTGTGAAAATGGGCTTCGTGGGGGTCTCTACGTGGTTCTCTACGTCACTGCAGTGGACCTTTTGTTTTTTAACCTTTGTTAACAGGATAACTGGAGTATATGTAAATGAATGTTCCTCAGTTTTGGTAGGGAAGTTACCGTTGTGGAGACCAAGGTTAAGTTTGAACATGGGCTTCGTGGGGGGTCCCTATGTCACTGCAATGGACCTTTTGTTTTTATGTCACCTTCGCAGAAGGAAACATGTTGTTTTTGCTTAGTTTCTTCTTCCTCTTCCTCCTTTTCCTCTTCTTCTTCTTCTCCAAACACATAAAAAATATCGATATCTCCAGAACTAGGGCCCGGAAAAACTTAAAATTCGGCAAACTGGTAGGCGTGTACATAATACACTGTACCGTCCTCATTTTGTCCCAAAAAGATGTCAAAAGATGATATTATTGGCAAAAAAATGAGTGAAAAAAAGTTGCATTTTAAGCCCCAAATCGAACTTAACAACCTGTTTAGAATTTTAGAACTGCGTTGGAAATCGACGACCGCGGGTCAATGTCCGCCCAGCACACGGCCTCTGTCCAGCGGGGAGGGGTCGAATTTTAGAACACTAATTCGATCCATGGCGCAGGTCAATGACCCCGAGCACCTCGCCTTGAATCATCCTCTGGGTGCAAAATTGACGCATCAATATATTTTTCAATCGCATTCTTGATGTGAACCCACGGCAGAGCCAAAACCCGGCAAATACGTTAGCCTTGGGTTTCGGGTCTGCCTTAACACTAACACATTGATCACATTACAAAAAAAGTTCTGAATTATTTCAACAGGACAGTTGTCATTTCAATAATCTTTGCACCAGATCTCAGAGCCATATAACATTATAGACTTGGTTCATGTATGGAAGGGCCTTAATAGGCAGTGAGGTGCAAATGAGGGGTTTGAAAACTAAAGGTAGCTGTGCGAGCTTTTAACGATTATTGCTTTTTGGCTAAATAATGACTGACTGATGAGGACAAAATCAGGCCTAGGTAAGAATATAAGCTTGTGGTTTGAATAATTTCTACACCAAAGGAAAATTTCATATTCTTGAATGTTCTTCTTGTTTTGGTTTTCTTTAAGTTAACTTGAATATTTAATTTCATTCAAATGGATTTATATGCGTGTGTATAGTGCAAATTGCGATCCCATTTCTGATTCTGAAAACATCACAACGTCATCTACATATATTTTTTTAGCAGGCAGGATATAAGTAAATTGTGTAAAGAGGGTGCAGCACAATCAAGATTGTCTAAGTCATTAACTACGTCATTTATAAATATGTTTAATGGGGTTAAAAGGCTCGGGCCAAGGTTCATCCTTGTCTAGCTCTTTGGCCCTGTTCAAACCAAGTCACTCAAAGCGCTTTCGATGTGGTTTGCACGGATTCAGGATTCATGTGGCTCCATCTGAACGCTCCAAATCGCATTGAAAGCGCCTCGATCCCAAACCACTTCCGGAGGTAGTTTCGAACCGCCTTGACTGGATCGCGATTTGCGTCTGAACGCAATGTGGTTTCACCGGTTTACTGTGCATATTGACCCAGTCATGGATTACGGGGTGACATTTCTGTATTTATATGCATTGCAAAAATCTACGTGACAGCAAGTTAAAGAGCAGTAATGCCCGAATAATGTGGCCATTCTAGGACGAGCTTCACGAGACCCCGTTCATACGGAATCACTTTGAGCGCGATTCGGGTAAACCACATTCCTCACATCTGGTCCACGTGCCACACGTTCCTTCTGAACCGTGCCCGAGAACGATTCGCCTAAACTACATTCATTGTTGTTTGATGAAAACACGCAATGTGGCGTCTTGCAAATGTTAGAGGTTAGGGGTGAAAGTGCATCATGCCCTAGAAGTTGTCGTGTTTTTCTTATGGATAATCGCTTGCAACCGGCTCAGAGGAGTACGAAGGAGACGCAGGCTACGGGTGGCCCTTGTAAGAATTCGTTGCCGACGCCGCAGCTTGTCATTTGCGGACCCCGAAGTCAATGACCGGGTCAATATGCAAAGTAAACCTGATGAAAGCGCATCAGCGCTAAGGCAGGACCACGTCGGCATCCGGCCCAGGTACGCTGGGAGGGGGGCATCAGCAAGGAGGTCGTTGACTTCTGACATTGATAACACGCTACCTGGCGTGTTTTCATCAAACAACAGTGAATGTAGTTTAGGCGAATCGTGCTCGGGCACGGTTTAGAAGGAACGTGTGGGACGTGGACAAGATGTGAGGAATGTGGTTTACCCGAATCGCGCTCAAAGCGACTTGGTTTGAACGGGGCCTTTGTCTTTAATAATGGCGTTAGAGCATGCTGATGTTTTGACGTAAGTTTGCGGGTTGGAGTACACTGTAGATTTGATTACACTGTAGAATTTACCGCCTATTCCTGAGCTGGAGAATTTCTGCCGCAGGATCCACGCCAAACACAATCAAGTTTTTCGAAAATCCAGAAAGCGTGCATAAAAGCGTTTATTGGCGTTAATGTGTTTAGATATTAGTGAGGCAATGCCAAAGTGGTTATTGTTAGTTCCAAAGTTTCTTTGAAGCCGGCCTGGTTTGGGGTAATGAGGTTATCTATGTTCATGTCGGTATGTGGTAAGACGTGTGTTGATTACAGCTGTGAGTAACTTAGCAAGGCAGCTAATAAATGAGATACCCCCATGATTGTTTGGGTCCTCTTTGTGCCCACCTTTATGTAGCGGCACGATGTGGCTTACGCGCCATTGCCATGGATGAAAGGAGTTAATTGAATAGTTTGGTCAGCGGTTTGGCAAGGATATTCAATGCACATTTTAGCATGTCGTTAAGGATCGAGTCTTAGACGGAGGCTTTGTTATTCTTTAGTTTGGGCGATTGCTTGTGTGATTTCCTGTTGTTGCATAATAGTATCTAAATAATCAATGCTTGCAGATTGTTATTCTAATTCTAAAAATTTCTTTTTGCTTGAATCTAGAAAAGGTTGTTATAATTATTTTCCGACGTACTGGATGTACAACCTTTGTAACTGCATGTGGAGCGCTTGACTGAGTCTTCTGCAGGGATGGAATTATTTTTATACGTTTTGTACAGTTGAACCAGCTCACACTGAGTGATGGTCAATATTCTGTTTCGAATCAGCTGATTGTATTCCTTTTTACCTTCTGAAGTATAGGCCCCTGTTGAAAAGGTCCACAGGATTTTACACGAAGCTTGCCAAGGTATTTTACTTAAATTCTTTCTGGATGTAGCGCAGGTTTTCGCTAAACCATCTTGTAATAGAACAGCTTTTCAGAATATATTGTAGTCAGTCCAGCACTCAACACAATCTCTGGCCATTGACTAACCTGTACTCATTCCGGGCCGACATCTATCGTGTACATGTATGTAGTTCTGATGTTGTCAAACGCTTCAGGAATGCTATAGTTATATTTCATTTCATACCACAGGTATTGGAGGGAAATATATTGTTTTCCTTACGTTTTTTTTCTTCTCCTGCCATTTGGCCATTGCTTTTTATTTGACGTCTCAGAGTTGAGCCTAATAGTATATATTATACATTATGCCCAGTTGCAATAAATGTGTAGTCTCCAGTAATGTGTCACTATTATCTTTTGTAGGCGTTGAACGATCCCTATAATAGGTGATAGCTTAAGTGATGTTCATTAAAGTTTATAACACTGAATATAAAGCTTGTTCGAGTACAAAGTTGTGGGACTAACCTAATATTCCCAGTCTGAAGTTAAAGGTGACCACAACAACATCTCCTTCACTGGCGAGGGCGCTGCCATCATACATGGTGCCCGCCCCGTGTGTGTAGTACCCTCCGTGCACGTACACCATCACAGGGAGATTATCGGGATCACCTGTAGAGAAAAGAAGAAATTGTAGCCGAATCAAAGAACAAGATCGAACTTGTCCTTTGTTTTCCCGACATCGACCCACATACCACAACCATCCACAATTGTTCATTAGGCACACACACACACACGCACACATACGCACATATGCACGCACACAAACACACAACCACACAAATACGCACGTACGCACGCACACACAAACACATACGCACGCACGCACACACACACACACACACGTACAAACACAACATACACATACACACACACGTGCACACACACATACACGCATAATCACACACACACATAATTACCCATAATTAACCTTGACCTTTATTGTCCTAACCCACAACCTACCTACCAAGCACGTCGGCAGAACGTACTGCGCCTGCGCAAAACCCTGATTTTTCACGTTTTCTATTGGATGTTTGGTCAACGTTGCATCAAAATTTTGCCCGTTGCAGACGATATTTTTTCCTATACAACATCTGAAAACCACAGGCAGGCTTTCAACCTTATATGCTCTATTACAACCTTATATGAGACGTTCTGCCAAAGTGCTATGCACAATACATTACAGGTTTCGCGCAGGTGCATTACGTTCTGCCGACGTGTTTACCTACCAAATATCATTAGGATACATCTAACACACCCGAGGTATGACCAGTTGAAAATCGACAACCCCCATATATAATGCACCTGACACATAATCTTCTCGACGAAGGTAAAACTGGTGGCCTGCTACTAACAATATTTCCCGTTAACGAGGAATGGGCGTCGTATGTTGCGTCTTGCTGACATGACATGATAAACAAGTGGTACTGAAGAAAATATAGCAAAATACAGTGCCCACCATTCTTTGCTTGTTAGCCAAGACGTGGGCTATTACTGCAAGATCATCATGGCATTAGAATCGCCTTCAAACAGGTAACACAACGAAAACCTTCCATGTTGGTTTGAAACCTTACTCATGCAGGTCCGTGTTTTCTACATTGACAGTGTAAGGCCGTGTTGATTATATAGATGGCATCCTCTGGGAACTAAAAAAAAGTCTTGTCTTTATTATGAAATCTACGTGGTCCTGAAGATTGAACAAATGACTAAACACACAGAGTATAGTATGGCGAATAATAGACTCTTCATTTTCATTTCTTCACATTTTCTTTTCTCCTTTGGAATTTTGGCATTCTACTACATTAGTGTCATTTCCCAATATTTTTTTTTTAATTTGCGGCATATATTTGCTCATTTTGCAGCTGCTTTGTACGATTTACAGTATTAAACGTTTTTTCGAAACGGACGAAATTCATGCGCGCGCCATATAATCAAATCAACATGGCCAAATGCCATAAGAATGATATATGAGCTTACTATAACTGGAATGCTATCTGCAAACCTCCGGCTCTTTAGATTTCAATCACATTAAAAATACCTTTGTTAGATCTATGCTTCGGACCACACACGTGAGATGTATATCATTGCAGGTACGCCACAGGGATGCTTATTTTTTATTACCAAGGGCTTTTCTACTTATACTATTTTGAAATGACAGAAGCCCTCTGAAAGCTGTTTCCTTTTAAAATCCATATCTAATGATCTTCTTTGACGTTTAACGACATAAATAAATGTTCACTACTGTTCGTGCTGTATCATACTTTGCCTCTGAAGATTGGATCATGCTTCCCCCCTTCACCAGCTTGCGGCAATGTACTTGCGATAACAATACATCATTGGCTCTCAAAGGCTCCACATTCAAAGTAGACTGACACAGCTCGAATGTAGGGTTGTAATGATCATTTGTTTGTCGAAAGCGGCATTGCATCCGATTATGACGGTGCGTCGCAAGTACATGTAAAAAGGGGGGCCAAAATTTTAGTGCGCTCACAGTTCACAACTTATTTCCCATTCATTGCCTCATTTGCTAATCACTCAAGCAAGCAACATATAATGGTAACTTAACACCCGGGGATTCATAACAATTGTCAGAAGAATCAGCAAAGGGACGCACAATTACTCTCTTGCAATATGGCGTCTTTCCACACGAACTAACAAAACTGGTCATGACAACGCACAGTCAAATTTCTCCACATTTTCAACCCACTCACGTAATCAGTTTTGTACGTTGTCGTAAACTGAACATTCACAACAAGTCGGGATTATTGTGAAGGGTGGCATGAAGGTAGAGTGAAATTTGGCATGGAGGTAGAATGGAGGTAGAGTGGACAGACCTCTGGCTTTTTTCATGTTTTTTATATATACCAGATTTGTTATAATTTTCGAACCAATACATATTTTTGGCTCCTATACAATCAATCATCCGCAAGCGTCAGGAACTGCCCCATGGCGGCTGCAGACACGCATAGTTCCCGCCAGTCTGGCCTGTCCTCAGCATGGGCCCTCCAGACCTGGGGACCCCCAGGCTCTGACGTGTGTGGAATACTTGGTCCTCCCACCGCCCTCCCTCCTATGCCCAGTTATTAAAAAAAATTTAAAAAAAACCAAATGACCTGTAATTTAGAATGAGGATGCCTAAGACATCACTTTATTCACACTTTAGGCACATATCAGTTCAAAAATTATTTATTTTAGGATTTGGGGTCATTTCAAGACCAACACTGTATATTTGTATCACTTCTCGGAGCTGCAGCTGTGGAGCAGCGTCAGAGACGGCCGCATACTTTCTCCTCAACTGCCGTCAGTATGAGGACGCACGGCAAACACTTGCCACTGTCGTACGTCGTCTGACGGATCGACCTCTATCAACCAACATTCTCCTCAATGGGTATTCAGGTCACGACCCTTTTATAGATCAAAACCTTTCGGCTGCTTTGCACGCCTACATTTCATCAACAAACCGCTTCTAATTTCAAAGTCCTTCCACCTATTCCTACATGAACTGTAAATCTAAAATTATATTCAAATGTCCTCCCGCCTCCCAACTTTGTTATATATATATAATATACGTTAAGGATCGAGTACGTTAATCTTGATACCTCATCCTTTTCTTGTGCAAGATTACCATAACAATCGAAGTAATGTCTTGCACGCCTGGATATCCTAAGTGTGCAAATCTGGAGAGATCTGTGATGTTGCATACTTATTTTTCCTTAAATATGGTATTTCTAAAATTGAACGATATTATGTACCCTGACGATATTATGTACACAGACGTTAAGTAACTTTATAATTTATGACCTTGCTTTGTTGTGTACATGTCTGTATGTATGTGGGGCCCGATATCAGCCGTGGCTTCCAGGGCTTCCACTGTATTGCTATGTCTGCAATTTTTAATAGATAAATAAATAAATGTTTTGGGCTCCTGTAGCCTGGTATAAAAAAACGCTGAAATTTAATGTGAAGGTGGTTACGACATATGCTCACAGGAATTCATCCATAGCGTTGGCAACACAACTTGAAAATGACTTGTTAAGGTTTTTTGAACATTTTTAAAACCAAAACATATATATTTGTATCGTTCAAGCTATCTCAGCAAAATATCTTATGATTAGCCGAGGTCTGTCGCGTCCGCAATGGTACCAGTTGATGTGCCAAGGAACATGGACAGGGAGAGCTGGTATAACTCTCAATCACCTGTAAAGTTCAGAACTAGCCCCTCTGCGCTTACATACACATGTCACTTACAATGCTTTCAAGTAATTTTTATGCTGTAGCTGCAGGAATCAGAAACATGGCGGTTTCATTTCCCCTTGATGATCTACATTATCTGATTTCGCTTCAGTGTAGACTTTTTGAACTGCTTTTTTTTAAATATTGTGCTGTACAGTCTCAAAAGCTGCACTGGAAAACAATATTCCAGCACCGGTCTCACAGTGTGGATTTGGTCTTCGACCAATCATGAAGTCTGTGGCATTCCCCACCGTGACAGCGGTCATACACAAATATGCGAGGAAGATTCATTGTCTTAGGTATCTTAGTTGAGCATGCGCCAACAGCAACAGACTTCATGATTGGTCGAAGACCAAATCCACACTGTGAGACCGGTGCTGGAATATTGTTTTCCAGTGCAGCTTTTGAGACTGTACAGCACAATATTTAAAAAAAAGCAAGATTTGAACGTTTACAAAAGAGAGCATACTCATATATCAAACAGCTTTAGTCATTCCAAGATCGACGACTGAACTTGTAGCGGGGCCCAAAAACACTGGGCCCGGAAATGCTCCCAGCAAGTGCTGGAGAGAGGCACAGCATCTTTGCCATAATTGCTTACCGCTTGCCATCATAAGCTCCGACAAACTCACAACTACTACACAAACAGATATAGAGACTCGCCTGTCCCATATCTGGCACGCCTTTCCAATGGTTAGATGTCAGTGTTGGTACGGATGTAATGAAAGTTTTGAGTTATTTCCCGAAATAATATTTAGTACGTATGAGCCGTATTGGGTGATTTCATGCTGTATCATATCTTAACGTGCATCAGGTTGTTCAGTGGTATTTTTAAGCACAACCACAGACGCACGTGTCAGCCGCTTTAAGTTTCCTTCGTGAGTGTATGATCAGCTGCTACTCCTTACTACATGGTGGCGTCACAGCAACAAGGGGGCGCTAAACCAGGCGGTTAAAAACTCTAAATGGTTACTTGTCATAATGGCAAGCATTCTGGCACACAATTTAGATTTAATTCTACCTTGATGAAGGCTGAAGTCGGCAGGTAAAATTCCTTTCCTTTCCCCTGATAGATCCATGAGTAATTTCAGCTAGTCAGTAACTCAGAAAGTCAGTCATTTTGTAAAATTTTCCTAATAAGACAATGAAATGAAGAAAGACAAAATTAAGTAAACAACATGACTTCTGATGACCTAAACTGCAGTTGTGGGTCCTCTCAGGTCTTTGAAGTTGCCCTAATTTAATGTTCAATTTGCCGCAGTGACTGAAAAGAATTTGCAGATTTGTATATCTTGGTGAACATCGCGTATTGCCCCAGTCTGGTACGTAGCCATAAGCCTTTGAGACAGACAAATATCCTGTTTACTGTTAACTATGGGAGGAGAAAACGATAAAGGCGATCACAGCGATAGCGCCGCTGTTGCGTAGTTCGACCTACAAAGTGCTCTGGTCAGAGACAAATGTCTTTGGATTTGAAAAGAGTACCGAACATTTCCGGCTGAAATTCAGTACCTTGTTGATGGATGGGGAAGTCGTCCTGTTAGACTGATAGTAAAACTCTATTCGGCACCACCGCCACGAGCAAGTCGGCAGAACGTACTTGCACCTTCACGAAACCGGATTTTTCATAATCAGAATCTCTCACAAGGTGTCAGTCAAAAGATTAGAAACGAAATTGCTTGTGCTTTTCTTTTATCTTATTTTCAAGTCACACGAATTTATTAATTCCTTACTTATTTGGTTTCACAAAAGGGTTCAATACCATATTCCTGTTGTTGCAGGTATGAAAATCTAAGCAATCCGTTACTTCTTAGAGATCGTTGTTCGATCCATGTGGCCTTGCGATTACGTTTTCTGCTTTTTGAACGCAAGCCACAATTTATTGACATTCAGGAATTTAGGCAGGCCAGCTTTTAATTTCAATACTGGGTTGGGAAGGGGAGCAAATGGGGAAAATGCGATCTTGCTCTGTCAAACAAAGGTAACCAATATTAAGCATTCTATGACATATTCCACCAAAGTATTGGCCAGTTGCGAAAAGGAACGCACTGAGGATTGTGTAGAATATCAGGTGAGTGTATTTGCACATACCACTCAGCAAAAGATATGTCAATCCATTTCAGTTCTAAAGGACACATTTTACGATGACGGAATGTGATTGGTCAAGCACCTAACTGTACCCTGACCAATGGGCAGTAGACTAGATATGGCGCCTGAAGACGTGCCTCGCATGGTAAGGATGCGAATCGTCATAAATTCCGGATGACTGTCGCCAATTGCCGTAATAAGTTTTCATTTTTAGATTAAAAAGTCTGCTTGACCAAAACTAACTTAAAAATTGACATGAAAAATAAAGTTTTTTTTTGTTTTGTTTGTTTTTAATCAGGCTAAAACTTGTAACTTTTGTCATGTTTTGATGTGTTTTTAACCGCCATCTCTCTCATGGCTGGATTGACCCATTGGGACAGCGAAATCCTAGTGCCATTTCCATCTAGATGTAGCGGTTTAAAAAGTCGACCTTTTTGTACCCAAAAAAACTAACAAATCCAGCTTTGCATCTGAGGTTTCAAATTATATCGGTTAATCTATTTTGAATTTTTTTCGAATTATTTTTCATTGCTTCACTATATATGCCAATTAACGGCTACAATATTATTTTCTTTCGGATATATCCTACCTGATGATATTCGTCTTCTTGTAAGGTACATATGACCTGGAAATAAACTATGCTCATCATCAATACCTGCTGACCACAGTTCTAAAATTATATTACTTACTCAAACATACATTCAAGAGACCCAACGCGTCTAGCTCTTTTCGACTGAGAATCCTTCCGTGGAAAAGATATATGGAATTGGTTTATTGCACACTGAGCATACAAGTGTATTGCAGCCGGACGGCTGAATTGCACACTTGTTTACAACAGAAATTGACTAATCATTAAAACAGCTACGTATACGGAACTAAAATCACACAGAAACATATTGGAATGTATAAAATCACTCTAACATGGTATACTACTACCGTAGATATAAAATTGTGACAACGAATCATATAAGGTAAAAGTTGTAAGTAAATATTTGTTAGATACGTTTGTCTAGTCTTTTAAAAATATAAGTGGAAATCGAAGCAAGGTTCAGTAATAACCACTAGCTAATCAGGAGTTAAAAATCGGTGCGTGGCTAGTGAGAGTCATTACTATAGTAAAGTCTTAGGGCTCTTAGCATAAAGGACATTGAGTGTCTTTTGCTTTTGCTGATCATAGACTGGTGGCGTCTTCCCCTGCGCAGGTTGTAGACATTTATCTTATTATCTTATCTGATCTTTTTGTACTTAAATTATATTTTATCTTTTTTACTTTACTTTGAATTAATAACTCTTTAGGTGGGGTGGGGATACAGGCACTCTTCAGCTCTTGTATGGCATTTTATATTTACATCTTTTAATTTGTTAAGTGGCGCTGGCAAAATAAGCTGTATAACTTGTGTGCAGTGTCACTTTGTCTTGTTATTCTGAATAAAAAAGCCTTCTCGAGTTATCCTCTGTCAAAGATTTTATCAAAAACGCCCCTGCTGTTCAGAAAAAGCTAATATATATATACACATCATATATATAGTTACGAATGGCATGTAAATAAAATCTCATGTAGTTAAAAGTATGGTATTATAGCATCGAATTCATTTGACTGTTCCATATCTGTTTGTGTAATGAACTATGATGATAAACTTCGCATCGAGAAAGATATTAGCTAGATATAGATTGTAGAATGAACGTTCATCTCTGTTGCTGTTCAAACTTCTTCCAACACATTAAAAAATCTCATCAAAATATGGAAAACTTAACGAATTTCGAAAATCAAATAAGAAACTGTACAACAAATACAAACAAGAATGTATGGATACCATCATCCTTAGAAAGAAATGGGAATTGGTTAGGACATGTGCTAAGAAAATACCAAATGACATAACAAGAACAGCACTATACTGGGCACCTGTAGGAAAGAGAAAACAAGGACGGCCTAGGATCACTTCGCGGAGAACATTTGCAAAAGAGCTGAAGAGCTTCAACCACACCTGGGACAGCATCCAGAGAACAGCCCAGGACAGAAGGGACTGGGGAGGTTTTGTTGCTGCCCTTCATGCTGGGACTGGCATTAACGGCAGTAAGTAACGAATTTTCGTGGCATCCGTCAACTATGCACAACACATATTTTGTTAGACTTATTTACCTCACTTATTAATATACTACTTTAACCACATTTCATGTACATTTGCATACATCACGTCAGAGGGCATTATGTCAAATGCACACTCACTATTAAATGAAGGGCATTTGTACGGTGAACGATTTTTATGAAATCACGGCTGCGAATTTGTAAGCATTCGCGAGCATTTGTCATGAAGCCTCTATCGTAAAAATTGCCTCGTGTTGACGAAAGGCAAATAATTGACTGTCAAAATTGGAAGATAAAAGGACCTATAGAAAAAATCAACACACGTGATACAGCTGCCATGTGGAGACACAACATGGAGTAATCGGTGGAAAGTACCTTGGATTGCAGTGTTTTAACTCAACTCAAGGATCAAAACTGCACATATCACTAGACATGAGGGAGCCTCACCGATTCCCTCTGTTCCAAATACGTCAAAAATTCCGTATCCCCGGAAGGTATCTAATATGTACGTCAGTAGCCATTATGGCAAATGTAAGCTGTTGTGGCTGGATGGTGCTATGAAGGGTTCAGGTGCAGGTCTTTGAAAGAAATATAAAAGGTCGTAGATAGTAGGATAGGTAGTAAGGTAGATGGATACATGCGTAGGTAGATGGGTACATTCGTAAATAGATGGGTTCGTTTGGTAGATGGGTGAGTGTCTAGGTAGGTAGAAGGATGGGTGGATGTGTACGTAGGTATATAGGTGAGTGAGTGGGTAGGTGGGTAGGTAGATTTTTGTCAGGAAATATCACGTCACTGTTAGCATTGCTTAAAAAGTTATGATCTCGGGTCCTAAAATCAGAATAAGATACCAAAAAAATGGACCAATGGATATTGCCGCGTTCTGACTGTCTCAGTCACCAAAATGAAACCTTCATATCAACATGATTCACCTGTGCAGCGGCTGGATGGGTTAGTTTCGTATTTAGTGTGTTGGTAGTTTGTGACAAAGGCTGCAAATGATTAGATTTTGAGCACCCTGGTGACTTTCCTTGGTACTGCAGCAGAACTTCTGGTTTTAATATCTTGTGTTCTTGACATGCTACGGGCATGATTTATTGTGGTCGATAGCTCTTGTGCTCGGAAAGAAATAACATAAGTTTGAGTCCTCTAGCAGCTTGTTCTAAAACTGCAGGGTGGTTAAAATCTTCGAAAGGGGACAACTGAAGAAGGGGTTGGTGGATTTTTTTGGCATTCAAGTAGCTTAAGTGATGCTTGACATAATTAGATATATAATGGCAATTATGAAAATCTCAAACTGTAGGGGTATTTTTGTTAAAATCCCAAAGAGGATAAATGAATCAATGGTGGAATTTTATGATTTTGGGTACTTGGGTATCTTAGCAAATTATGCAAATCATTTGCATAAATGATTAGGAAATTCTAACATAGCTCTGGATTTGCTAACTAGCGTCTGGATATTTGGATGGCACATAGCTTCTGGCGTCAAGATAAAGTGGTGTTGGTCTTGGGCCTTCTAGCAATTTATGTTTGGTTGATTGATTGATTGATTGATTGATTGATTGATTGATTGATTGATTGATTGATTGATCGAGCTGTACAAAAGACAGATGTACAAAACTAGATACAAGTTATGCAATGAGACTTAATTTACATAACCAATTAGGAAATGATATAATGCCAGTGTTTTCCACGATAGGTCTTCAATACAAGTAACACATGTAAGTTATGGTGGGTGGAACATAAGCAGACACCAAACATGCGAATAAGAGACTAATTCACATACTTAATAGAAAAATGCAATGATTCATTAGTGGTAATTAATGGGAATTTTATTATTGTGACATTTGTTAAGGGTGAAGTTAGTTTAAGGGGAAAATCACAATGCATAGATTATGTAAATGTGGAAATCATTTATAAAAGCTGTAAATATTTTTGAAGGTATGATGTCCCCGAACTCTAGCTGGTTATGATACCACTGCTACCCACACACTCATGATAAATGACATATACAGGTTCACAAAATAAGAAATATTGCTTGACGCACCTTGAACGTCTGCCGGATAATAAACATTCAGATACAGACAGTCTTCGCTCATCTCGTTCAAGAAGGGGCGCGCGGCATTCAGCTTTCGACGTATCGAAGCCGGGGACTTGTCCGCGTCTGCGAGCTCTAACCTCTGCGGACATGCTGGGCCTGGCATAGTAGAATTTTTCACGCCTGTCCATGAAGAAGGACGGTCTGCATAGCGGAATCTTTCCGGCTTGGTGCCATATGGAATTCCCAGGAATTTCACCACCGGCTTGAGGCTATCGTTGGAGAGGTCGAACCGAATCCCTTTGACACGGCCATACTGGGTACGAACCACAGGAAACAGGTCCTGCTGGCGGAAGCTAGCGCTGTTGATCACAGCTACCACTAGTATCAGCTGGAGCAGCACCATGCTCGTCACATTCGTCAGAAATATCGCCTGTACGGAAAACACAACAGTTCGGCGGGGAATTCGGCGTAGTCAGAATAAATCAGGTTAGAACGAAGCTAATAATGAATCACCTTTACAGCTACTTATAGCAGCACAACTGTTGCCCTTCTCAAGATCATAACGAAGGCAGCGGTTGAAGAAATTTCCGCTGGGAAGGTCACTTTTACAAATGTTGGAACATTGCCAACTGGCTAGGGTTAAACGATGAAAGAAATGACATGGAGAGAATACCGCGCTCCCTCTTACAAAGCTCGCCTCCGAGACGCAGCCCATTAAATTCCTCTGACGGAAGGATTATTCGGCGAGGGAAGGTGAGAAATTGCGTTAGCCGGGTTGGGAATTAAAGTGCGCGTATCGCCGTAGTAATCGAAGTAACCGTGAAATAAAGTAGCCCAATAATTTAAAAAAACGCGTGAATGAAATTGGCAACTACCAGCAGCTACGAAACGTATACCTGACTGGCATTTTCCCTGTAAACCTTTCCCTGTTTCTAGAGGTTCGTATGACCGATAAGCAGCAGTGAATCAACAACAAAAAAAACGAGAACCAAGACATTGATATATGGGAGGGATACTCGAACGGATCTGCAGATGAGTTGTGGGGCTCCTTGCTGTGCATGTCTCAATGGACAATTTTTCTATTATTCCATGAGATGAATTAGAAAGGAATGGCCTTTTCACCACCTATTGTACTTTCATCGCTGTACTTAACCTTCCATCATCATTCATACATTAGACCTGTAACGATAGATGATAAATCCACGTAGAACACTTACAGCACATTCATTGTACGTTCAACTATGTTCTTCTGTGTTGCATTATGTTATGTTATGTTATGGTGTGGTGTGGGCTGCAAAGTGTCGTGCTTTGATTCTTTGTTGTGTTGGGTTGTGCTGGTTTGCGTTAGGGTTGTGATGGGTTGTGTTGTGTTGTGTTGTGTTGAGTTGAGTTGAGTTGAGTTGAGTTGGGCTGTATTGTATTATGTTGGTGTGTTGTGTTGTGTTGTGTTGCATTGTGTTGATTTTGGTTGAGTTGTCATGGGCTGCAATGATGTAGCCTATCGGAGGGTTTGATGTGGTCTGTTTGTTGTAATGTGTTGTGTTGTGTTGCACTGTGTTGTGCTGCGTCGTTGTAGGCTGCGCTATGCTGTGGTGTAGTGTAATGTGTTGTGTTATGGGGTAGTTTATTGTTATGCTGTGTTAAGGTGGGCTGAACATTGTTGTGTTGCGAAGTATTCTGTTGCACTGTGTTAAAATGTGTTGCAGAGTAGTGAGACGTGTATTGCAGTGACGCTATTGTGTTGTGGTCTGCTTTTTTGGAATTACTGGCTTGCATGATCTAGACATTCTCAGACTGTTGTCGATGTTTGTAGTATTGTGTGTAAAATACTCATGTCCAAAAGCCCTAGGGAGTCACCCATGTCAAATGGTCCTAGGGAGGAAACACAAGCCGAAAGAGCTAATGTGTACGGGGTTTATGGAATATCGTACAGACCTTTCTAATCAAAACAACGGTCACAAGCTTTAGCTCTAGATCTATTGGTTTTGGCGAGTGTCCAGAGCGTTAATGGCGTTCCTCAGACCATGTTTGTACAATGCTTTATGAACCGTTATGTGTGTGTGCGTGTGTGTGTGTGTGTGTGTGTGTGTGTGTGTGTGTGTGTGTGTGTGTGTGTGTGTGTGTGTGTGTGTGTGTGTGTGTGTGTGTGTGTGTGTGTGTGTGTGTGTGTGTGTGTGTGTGTGTGTGTGTGTATGTGACCATGGTAAAAGCTTGGATTCAACAACGAGAGACCTTCTCGGCAACAAATAATGATTGACCTCATTGATCCAGATAAGAGACCTTGGCTTTGCTCCAAGAAATTCAGTAACTTCTCAATTTCTAAATGGTGGTGAGCTGGTCCCGAATCTTGTGTTTGGTTCCGTTAGTGTGTTCTTACATATATATATAACACATATGATCCTTTGGACGAATTGTTTGAATTTCGGTACGTGGTGAGTTATTCAGGTCCCAAAGAAACATGATAATTTGAGGTATTGTAGCAGCATTTTCCAATAATGTAGTAAGGTAATTCGACACTCCGTGCTGAACGGGGTGTGCTATTGTCTATGGTCACCAGCTGCTGTCCATGGCTATACCACACTACTTTTAGGAGGAGGGTTTGCCTCTATTGTGTATCATAATTGTGATATCAGTTGTCTTTTAAGTCAAGTAGCGTCACTGGTAACATTGCTGTTAACTCGATGTCTGAAATTGTCAGCAGCCGTTGTAAACATTATGCATAATTTTTCTGGAGGTTTGCAATATTTCTTGTTTCATTATGTGATTTTAGCAGTGGTTGATTTTTATCCATTAGCTGTTGAAAACATGCTGTCAGGACTGCTATAACGACTACTGTAACAAATGAAGATTTTGCTCGTATGTACTTATTTGCAGAACATATCAACCAGGAGAGGTACCTGTAACTAGCTCAATGGCGTAATAAGCCGTGGTACAAATAGGCCCATTTTGCACAGGAGAGGGGGAGCGCGATTCGCCGAATCCACCCCGAGACGAGGGTAAAGCAGGAGTCGCTGCGATGAGATGAAAAATAAAGGTTCTAATATATTTTCAGCGTGTCTCAGTCTGTCTGTATGTATGTGACCAAGATAACTCCAGAACGGCTGGATGGATTGGTTTCATATTTGGTGTGTTGGTAAGGTGTGACAAAAGCTGTAAATGATTAGTTTCCTAGCGGCTTTTCTAGGTACTGCAGGAGAACTTCCGGTTTTGATATCTCGTGTTCTGGACATACCATTGTCACGATCTTTGGGTGGGAAGCTTTTGTGCTCGGGAAAAAGTGACAGTTTGGTTTCCCTAGCAGCTTGTTGTGGAACTGCTGGGGTTTTTGTTAAAATCTTCGAAAGAGGATAACTCGTTTTATGTAGGTAGGGTAATTGATGCTTGACATAATCAAATGACAAATCAGGATTGAATTTGCATTATCAATAAGGAAATTCTGCTGCATTCAATTATAGGACTATTGAAACATGCGACATATGTACCCGAGAAAGATAGGATCATCGGCAGGTATATCTATATATTATGCAAATTAAGGCCAAGTTTTCACAGTCAATGAGAAACACTGTGATTTTAGGTAGTGGTAAATGCAGTAATGTCAAACTTGCGGCAATTAAGAGTTAAGTTTAGGTGAACATTCGTAAACATAAATTATTCAAATCAGGACCTAATTTGCATAATTGATTATGGAATGCTGGAATAGCATATTTTCTTATGATAACACTGCCATTGGACAAGTCTTGTTATTTGCGTGGAGAAGATGATCAACTCATATGGTTTATTGAAGTGAAGACATGAAATGCATGATTCATGAGGAAATTCTCTTAGTCCAGAGTTTTTCACGACTGGTAACATATAATATATATAATATATATGTTACATGTGTAAAAGAACATAAACAGATATTAAACATACAAATAAGGGTATAATTAAAACACAATGCCACAACTCCTAGCTGCTAAACGATGGGAATTTCATATTTGTGACATATGTAAGTTGGTTGGTCAACATCACCAAGCATAGACTGTGTAAGACATTTGCAGAAAATTTACAAAAGCTCTATGTATTTAATGAAAGTACGAGGTCGCCAAACTCAAGTTATTTTTCTTTTACCAGTGCCAGGGAGAAACCAGATTCACAGGCCCTGGTATGATTGGGGTAAAGAAATGACACATTTTTGAAGAAAATTCAACAATAAATAAATATGTGAAGAACAAGGTACGATATGCTAGGCTCGTTTTGTAGAACATCTTCTGCTATTGACCTGTCGAATCTGTTCCAACGCTATATGGGCCGTTCACCAGGTGACAAGTATCGTTACCCCTTTTCCTGTAGGATAAAACCTGTCTCTTAAAGCTGCATTATTAGGACGATACAAAAAGTCAATTTTCTGATCATTTCTGAACAAAGTAAGTTGGATCAACCATACTCCATCCAGATAAGTGCCATTCAGGAAGTGGAGGTACCAAAATATGATGCCTTACGAGTTTGTTTAAAAGTTGGAAACATATAGCTGTCAGCCATGTTTGTTTACATTCTGATAGTTTGTGGTGGTGCCATGAACTGAGTGCGCCTCATGTGGGCTATTTAAGCGCCATAAATGTCGAAAATGTGAGATGATTGCACAAAAATTGGAACTAAATTACAATCAATTTCTTTCAATTAGAGTATTTCAATTTTTGGTTCAAAAATGTTACATAATCAATGACCCTTTAAAACGCGTGGCCAAATATTATCGTTAGTGAGCTATCTCGTTATTGATTTATCTCTTTAGTGGGCCATCTTGTTAGTAAGTTAACAGGTTAGTGAGTATTAAAACGGAGAAGTGAAGAGACTACAATCAAGGAGGTTAATATATATATATAATTAACCTCCTTGCTACAATCAAGCACGTGGTAGTCGGAAAGTCGAACCATCACGGGATTTAATTAGACCAGACCTTCAGTAATTCTGAGACAATTGTTACAGACTGTACAGCTATTCTTATACCAAACTAATTCTGAATCTATCCAGTTGCTTGTGTAACTGTTACCTTGTTACCTTACCACCAGTGTGTCTAACCTTCATCGACGTAATTGTAATTCTAACGATACGTTAGATTTCCTAAAGTAAGTATTCCCTACGATTGGTCCATGTCTTCAAGAAGACCAATGATTTATCGGCACCCCAATCTATGTTCGATGGCGTCACGATGCATTGGTTCCACCCCTAGGCCTCCGGATGCAAAGATTTCCATCGGACCAAAGCTACAAGTTGATTGTGCTATTGTTAGCAATGCATGGAAAGGCGCCTCAATTTCAGTTTGCTTCGCTTCCCACGGCCTTCGGTTGAATTAGCCGGCGTGATCAAAATGCATTCCCCACTTAGGAGACGCGAGGACGTAACCATATCAATTATATTAGTTAGGGTATTTCGCGATCAATAAATAACCAATAATCACACATGCATACATACATACATACATACATACATACATACATACATACATACATACATACATACATACAACCACACACACACATACACATATACATACATACCTGCAAACATGTATTTTGTGTTTCACATAAGGTCGCAGCAAGTAAATTGTATGGATGACATCCTCCCAAGACTCCAAATCTAATGCGATAGGGCGAAAAAAATAAGGCTGGCCAAGAAGACAAGATTCCTACATTTTCAAATTTTGAGGTCATAAACCTTGTTAAACATGAATTGAGGCGACAAAACCTGATCTCACAACCAACAGGTCTTTTATTCCTGTATTCAACAGTATACCTGCCCATGTAGATGTGTATACATCTCCAAACTAGAAAAATTGTAGAAAAGAGCTTGTCCTACCATCATACCTACATTGGGTATTCATATGCATTGGAGCACCTTAGACTGCCAACACTTGCCATCAAATGCAAGCAATCATGCCTCAAGTTTGCTTCATCTCCGATGGTCTCTGAACTAATAGACATTTACGACATATTTCCCCATTTTCTGCATGTTGACCATCGTCAGAAGGCAAAAAAAAATCTTGTTTTTTTTCTCGAAATTAGGCGAAAATCAATGCGCGCACTGATGTCATCCATAAAAATAACTTGCTGTGGTCTAAGCTTCCAGAGAGAATCCGTGCATTAGTTTCCCCAAAATCTTCAGTGCCCGTGGATATCGGTAATCAATGACATCCACAGCCGTTCGGTTCCGTCGGCGATGCCATTACTTCGGTGAATTAAGATACAAACTCAAGGTAAATATTCCATAACACCTTACTTTTGGTTGGAATGTGTTTTTTCTACTGATCAAGGCGGTTAACTACCTTCGCCTAGAAAGTTATATAAAGTTGGTAGCTTTTGTTGGATGGTTGGATGGATGTTCGTGGTTTAGCACCACAACTTAAGAAGCTATTGATAGATTACAATCATATTTGATAGGTAGGTAATACTTAATCTATCAAAGAAATTATTAGATTTTGGACCCCTGCCGTCTTTCCCTTGTACTGCAGCATAACGTCCGGTTTCAATATCACGTATTCTGGAAATGCTAGAGCCATGATTCTTGTGGCAGATAGCTCTCGGCCACATGAAAAATTAATGTCTGTTTGGGCCTCCAACTATATTTTGTGGAACTGCAGGGGCCAACTTCGCTTGCGATTATGGAAGAGCATACATCAAAAAGAAGTTGACAAGAAGTTGGATTTTCCCTTAAATAAAGGTTCAGTAATCAAGCATAATCAAGAGCTAATTTGCATAATTAATGGAAAATTGGCTGACTTTCAAACAGGTTGAATGACATTGTGTAACTAAGAAAGAGAGGTATATCCAATTCGATAGATATCAATAATGCAAACAAGTTGTCATAATAATGCAGAAATGCTATAATGCCATAGTGGTAAATGATTGGAATTTTGTATTCCCGGCGTTTGTAAGTTAAGTAAAAATAAACATCATTCTACATGAACTAATTCACGGTAGCCCTCGTATGCAGAGATGGATCTTCAACTACCTACAGAACGGCCGGCAGAGAGTCGTTATCGACGGCGAGACCAGTTCTTGGCTCACTCTAACGTCGGGGTGCCACAGGGAAGGATTCTTCCCCCCTACTTGTTCATTCTTGTCATGTTTGAACGGTTAACATGACTTGGCGAAGGTATGCGTTCGTGGAACTCTTGTTATGCATGAAACATGAAAATTAGTCTCTAGCTTGCATATAACCAGCAATACAATACCTTGCCCATGCCAAATGATAAGGATTTCACCAGTGTGTTTCACGTTACTAGGTAGGGGCCATGTATAAAATTTTCGCTTAAAATTTTGCCGGCGTGGTCCCGTCAGACGCGCTGGAGCTCGTCCTAGATTGCTTACACTGATTTCGTCTGAACGGGGTCTTAGTAACCTGCTATGCGACTTGATCAACACATCAATCCAGCAAGAGTCCATCAAAACCGTCGGCGTGACTGTTCAAAACGACCTATGATGGGACTCGCATGTCAGGAATATGATCTCGGGTGCCAGCAGAAAACTCACCGGCCTGGAGCGTATCCAGAAGAAGACCGGCAAGATCATACGTCTGTACTACAATTATGAGAAAGCAGTGGAGACTCTGAATCTCACATCTTTGTCAGATCGACGAGTCAGCATTTGTCGATCATTTGCCAGATCCCTGTTAAGTTTCAGGACTGGTTACCTCTGACTAGTCAGGCTGTGTCAGGACGGCAGACCCGCAACTCACACAAGATAGACTGTCGTACATCACGTTATAAAAACTCACCAAGCCTTTACCGGTGTAATCTGCTCAACGAATACGAACAATAATTTCTCCCAGGCCTTCGCAATACAATGACTGTCTACATCCGTGGCTACAACTTCCCTAGCCTTTACAGATAATTTTAAACAACTTTCGACTTGTATATACTTGTAATACTGTACGTACATATTTTATATGCTTATTTTAAGTTCTTTATCCCTGTCGTATAAAGTGCAATATTATATGCCCCTGTGTGTGCATTGACTGCAATTCAGTGGGATTTTTTCACTGCTAATTCAAATGATCAATAAATACTTCTTGAGTCATGAGTACGGCGTTACGACCTTGACGCCTGTCAATGGCTTGTCTGCGACAGACAGAGGTGACAGTGGATGCGGGATCGTTGTAAAAGTAGGAACTTTACCAGTTATAATTGATACAAAAATACCACTCCTTGAATATTGGCATCCTTTAGTTAATTCAGCCAGCCGAAGATGCCCTCATTTGAGAGACATATAAAGTTCTTATTGGAGAACATGACTGGATTGTTCATGTAAATACACTGTAATGTTCTCATCTACCACGGTATGGGACATATAGGACTGAAATTGTAGTCAGACCATTTCTATGCAATCGGCAGTCGGCTGCGGCAACGTTTGCAACAACGTTTGAACAACGTTGGCATTGCACAATTCGAAAAACTTTCAAACTTTCTGTTCCCTCTGCTTTGAACAAACATTATCAGCACGAAAACTACCTTTCAGGCATGAAGAGCCTTGACGTCCGTAAAGCTATCACAAAGCTTAAATTTTGTCCATTAATGGAAGATGAATATCAATTTTTATTGTGTGCTCCAAATCTTCTCACCTCACCTCACCTATCCCTTGACCTCGTTGGTGGTCGTTGGGGCACCATGACTTGGTTCACTATCTCCCTCCATTTGACTCTGTCTTCCGCCGCTCTCATGGCTTCTAAAAACGGTTAATTCTCTATGCAAAGGGCAATCATCTTCTATACCTCCATGGATTTAAATAGTAAATTCAAGTACATATTCACAACAACCCCTTTATTGTACATTGTCATTGCATCATACTCACATGTAAGGTAGATTAGTCTCACAACTTGTTTTTTTTTATAGAGAGACGTAGATTCAATACGTTAACGTTGTACCTTGTACCATAGATGTATAATAAAGCTCTATAAAGTTCTGTCTTTCATATGTAAAAGACACATCTGTATCTGTATCTGTATAGCCGGTATAACCGCCGTTTGGCGTAACATGTCCCCAGCTATGCTACATGTCACTTTCCTTTTTAAAATAGTATATCATTGTTATGGTGGAGTTTTATGTGTCGTGATGTTGCCCAGCTGTGAGGTCTGCTTGTTTGGCGGACGTGGTTCGCATGTTTTGGCTTTTAGTAAAGTTAACAACGTCTTGATGATGAGTTCTGGCTTGCATCGGTAATAAATGCAAGGAATAAAAGGAGTTCTGGGGCGATGCTTTTTGGAAGAGCGTATACGCGTACGTAATGAGGTTGGCGATTAGCTATAGCATGGGTGGTGAATTGTTCGTAGCAACCAATAATCAGTGACAACAACTAGACAACTTTAACCCTTGAACGAGATGGTCCTCGCTTGCAATGTGTTATCAAGCATGTCGAAAAAATGTTGTCTGGATGTTACAATAAAATTTATCATGGTATCTAACTGATGTTTTTGCCTGTAGGTACGGGCGGGTATCGACCAGGAACGAAACTAACCAGGATGGTACCCAGGCTAGGATGTTTGATCGTTGCATCATAAGTCTGTTCTCTGCATACGATTTCTTTCCCAAGTCATGTTTTCCTTTACAACTGACGAATTATAAATTTGTTTCATTAATTATGCATTACGATCCTTATCTGCATGAATTGATAGTTTAGATGATCATATTCTCCACCCAATGTCAGCCTTATCTTAACAAAGAAGGCTATCACATTATCTCAGAAATTATGTAAATGATGTCAAAATTTGAAAAAGTTATGTTTAATTATGTTCACCTTAACCTAAAATCCAAATATCGCAATTATGAAATTCCTGGCAGTTACCACTATGGAATTATATTATTTTCTTATCAAATATGCAATTGATCGACAAATTCCCACTTGCCTGGTAGTGCAGACGGACGGACATAGTCACTCGAAAGTGCACCTGTATAACTAGAGCACAGGCCTGGGCACTAGTTATTCAGTTATTCTGTATTCAGTTATTCGACATACTGTAGTTTCACCAGCATGTCTTCATCCTGCAAATCGTGAAAATCAGACCACAGCGGTACAAAGTTGCGGGTGTGAGATTGGCAGGAAACCGTGTGACCTGTGGCACGTGAAGGTTCAACCGTTTGTTGTAAGGACTTTAACTGGCAACCGAAAGTCCTATGGTGAGGAAATCAAAATGCTGGAACACACACCATGAAAGAAATAAATGACTTTCCATTTAGCCAGGCATCGTTTTGCCTAATGGGGGCAAATTGCCTTGCTACCCGTTTGAGGAGCATGTATTGGAAACTTCCTCCATCATTGAGAAAAGAACACACAGACTCTTCGTTCTAGCCATATTACCATGTCATTATCATTCAGTACAAGCCTCAACTAGTAACATGCACATCGTCACCTATATCGAGATACATTTTACAAAATGAGGCCTGAGGGATAATTGCATGTACAGTGTCAATGTTAAAGTAAAGTAATAGAGAACAAAAACAACTACTGTCTGATTAACTATAAGATACTGGGAGATATAAACAACATTAGAGACATACAAATATGCCCAAGTTGGTTTATTGTTTTTTTCGAACGATGACAGCCTTTTCTCTGATCTTCGGCCATCAGTGGTTGACCTGTGGCCAGCTCAAGTCCCTGCCTCAATCAGGTTGACGAGACCTCATTACTACTCTGTTGTTTTAGCTGACCAAAGGCCGGCCAAAAAGTCGATGTTTAATCACGGAAACGACATTGGTCCTCACGCTAGATATGAAATTGCCTTTGATTTATTAGTCCACGCAGACGACTGTTTATTGATTGGGCCTGGACAACTTGAAACATCTGGCAGGGTTTCTAGTACGAGTTTATGTAAAACTAAATATTTGTCCACCCATTCTGCAATGGATGCATATACTTAAAGTAGCAACCCTGACGGTGAGAAATAATTATGATAATGATAAACTTAATATAGACTAAAAACAAGAATTTGGAGACCCCATTCCTTCATAAAATACTTAGAGGTTTTATCAATGTTTGCTTCTAAGACTTGTCTCATTGTCTATGGAAGTAAGGTGGTACTCGGATTATTCTATTTCAATTCCTGGTTTCTCAACTTAAATTACATATATCCAAGACCATACCAATGTCGGCCACCAGGCTGCGGAAATGTGACCCTGGCCTTTGTCTTTTGAAAGACCTATCCACATACCAAATATTATCAAAATCAATAAAGGCATTCTGAAGTTATGCTGACCAGAAATATGCGGAAGCACAGACACAGACACACACAAACACAAACACACACACACACACACACACACACACACACACACACACACACACACCAAAAACAATACCTCCATGAAAAGCAACCATACAATCTACCCAACTAGAGTGGATAAGAATGGCTGAGTCACAACATAGCAGTAATGAGTGAACAGGCGATCACATACAACCATATACCTGAACCATGTCATGACTCTGCTCATGTTCAGTTCGATTCAATTCCTAAATCTAGTGACAGGATCATACTAAGGTGATGTAATTACCTTATCAACTTGCAATTGGCCTTTGTGCAAACGAGGTGCTCACTTTTATAATTGCTAACTATCAATGTTTATGTATAGAGTCCCTATCCTGTAGCACATGGAATTAATTAATTTCTAATTCACATAATTCAAATCGAATCATTAGAACCTCGACTACACGTCAGTCTATGAAGACTTTTATAAAACCCACCTCTTGTCTGAAAAGGACATTTGAAAGAGAAGCCCACCTAGTTTTTAAGTATACCTCTGCTAAACATTATATAAGTATTACAGTATATAGATAGTAGAATTCACAGCTGCTACAAGACACGCCTGCACAATGTTTTGTTTATAAGATTTAGAATCAGAGTAACTTCAGTTTGGACGTTTCTATATAAGTTGGTAATTTTAAGCGTCGGTCACAACCCACCGTGCGTGCTTTTTGTCCGTACGTTTTATTGGGAGGCCACGTCTGCTACGTTTTTCTGAAAACGTGGGGAAGAAGTGTCGTCAACGCACGTCACTCGCACGGTTGCGCAAGGTGTAATAGTGCGGTCTGCACGCCACGTCTGGCCATGAGTGGTTGCGTGCATCGTTCGTTGCGCAAGTGGTGAGTGAGTTGTACGTGCTTACATCGTACGATCTCTGTGCGATTGCCACCTTACCGTAAGGAGGCCGTACTCACACGTGCTGCTTACGTACGGTACGTACGGGGCACGCGCGTCGCCCGTACTCGCACGTACGGATGGTGAATCCGCAGACCGCACGCAGAAAAAGTTTTGCATGCACTTAAAGTTCTACGGCGTGTCTGCGTGCTCCCAAATCCGTAGGATTCCGTACGGAGGCGGTACTCACCACTTACGGATCCCCTACGTTTGCCCACGTTTTTGCACGTAGACAGCACGCAGATGCACGTACGGCGGGTTGTGACCGTCGCTTAACGTTGCTCCTATTACTGGCACCAGTGCACCAGCTTTTGAAGATAACACTCTTTGCAGTTGCTATTAACAACTTTATCATTGCATACATGTAGGTACCAGACAAGTGATTTGTTTTGGGTCCTTGTACAATGTCTTCCAAAATTATCACCTTTGCCCAGAAGGCTATATTTTTGGTAGCGTTTGTTTGGATACTTGTTTGGATGTATGTTTGGATGTGGTTTAGCACGAGAACTCAGGATTGCTATAGATGGATCAGAGAAATCACTTCAAGTTGAGCAGAATCTGTCAGCCAACCATACGTCTTACAAACATACATCGCCTCTTCGATTTCCTTGAAATAAAAAACGGTGGCTGATAATTACTAGTCAGCCGTGCAAGTGTTGTTTGGAATAACGCGGTTTCGTCAACATCAGGAGTGCACGCTACAGGCGCTGCTTGATGGCAGAGATCTCGTAGAGGCATTTCTAAGTCTGGACAGGCAGGGGAAAGTCTGTGCTGTGTGGGCTTTCAAAGCAGAGACAGAGCCTACTTGACCAGCGCCTTCAAAAGGGCCCGCTTCACCACTTTTTATAGACGTGGGTGTTGTCAACAACCATCTTTTCTGACCGAGTGACGTGGAAAGGCATCTATTTGTGGCGTAGAGTTGTCACCAAGGTTTCCTGGTCTTGTCTTAATCGCTCTAACTTCGTACACAGGCCCAAGTCTATTTTGGGCAGTGAAACAGAAACTACATACACAACAAACAGGATTTGTCAGGTTTGTCAGCCTTTTTTGCCTTGAAATTTGTTTATCTGGTACCACATATAATATTTCTTCAATCTGTCTGCAATATTGAATTTTGGTAATCTGGGCGCTGCTTAGTTTGTGCCAAATAAGGAAAGATCATGAATATTTGTCTGTAAAAGTCTCCCAACAGTGAAAGACTCGAGACAGTTTAGCAAAGCTAAATCCCATCGCTAACGTATATATTGCCTCAGGATAGCTCTGCGTAGGAGAATGGTTTTGGGCATGCTAGGGCCATGATCTTTGTGTGGTAAATAGCTCTTGCCAATGTAAAGAATTGTTTTATGTTTGGACCCCCTAGCGCCTTTTTTGGAACTGCAGAAGACAATTGGACGATTGGACGATTATAACTCAAGAAGGGGTTGGTAAACTGTCGTTATTTTTGGTACATAGGCTTAAGTGATGATTGACATAATCAAATTCTAATTTGTTTTGCAAACCAGAAGCTAATTTGCATAATTAATGAGGAAATTCTATAAATCAGTTTAGGTCCATGATGAAACTTTTAAACAGAAGAAGAAGAAGAACTTTATTGCACGACAATTGTAGCAGAAACAATGTATGGCAACACATACATAGCTTACATAGTTGTTATTGCTGACATTTATTTCTTCTTAGAACTGTAAGTACTGTTTTAACTTATCTACTGTTATAGATACATGTAGACACCCTATTTATACTACTCCAACTATAACGTGGCATGTGTAATTAGGAAATAGAGGAACATCGATAGATATCAATTGTGAAAATGCTATAATACTATCTTGATAAATATGTCGAGTATCCTATACTGGCGGGGTTTGTAAAGTAAGTAAAGGTGGATATCATTGGACGTAAAAATGGAAATCAGGGCTTCATTTGCATAACAGACGACAAAATGCTTCAACACCCTTTTTTGTGATATCTGTGTACAGAAGATCATCAACTGACATAATTTGTCCAATGAGGACCTTTATAATACGTCATGCACAGTTTCGTATATCGGGAGGAAATATTGACGTCGGCATCAAGAGAACTTTAAAGGGGTCTAACACACCTGGCTAAAGCATGTCTTTTTTTAACAAACTCTTTTTGAACAAAATAAAAAGATTAAAAACCTTACCTATAAAACGTTAAGCTGAATAAAACAATATTTCCCAAGGAAAAGACTTTTTTTACATTTGGTTTCTTAAGGTCTTTGCTCTTTAGTTTTACAGCAGAAAGGGATAGATTGTGAGGTATGTACCAAATGGCTCCACCCAACCTGTACAGGCAAATCACAAATGTTCTTCCAAACTTACCTCGGGCATGATACTGTTGAGTGGACTTGTTACAAATGTAACATTTGCATGCCTCGTGCACCTCGCTGACGTACAGTCAGATCAGCCAACAATACCATTTGTGCCATCACCCCCTACTAGTAGTTTGGTTCCGTTCATTTATTTATTTATTTATCTATTTATTTATATATCTATTTAAAAACAGTTGGGTGGTACCTTCAATTTACGACAACTGATTTCCAAGGTAGCCCAACAGAACAAATTACAAAGGACAAAGACAATGAAATTAAACATAGAGATAATAAAAAATATGAACAAAGAGTTCAAGTAGTCAATGATAAGAAACAAGACATGTCAACCAAACAATTAGTCAAAATCATAAGGCATAATCATAGTCCGTGTCATTCCAGTCTAGAGATAAGTCAGTCCATAAGGTCAGGGGTTACCACCACGTGCATCCTACACTCCCTAGCTAAGATGTCTGGGAAAAGGGACTGGTGCTGACACCCGTTACCTCTGGTGTTCCCCAGGGATCAATTCTAGGCTTACTATATATTAAAGATTTACCGAGCACTGCTAAAAACTCCACTGTAGCGCTGTTTACAGATGACTCTGTGGGGGATGTTTTCCATTCATTGAAGTGCAAGGTCCACCGTTTAAGTCGACGTCATCCATAAAATTACTTGGTGTGAACATAGGTAATGACCTGACCAACATTTCCTCCTCCCGCTGAAGTTACAGAACAGTCCCGTAAGCACCGTTATCTGATCCCAGACCGTGGTAGTTATGGGGTTGTCCAGCTGTCATCCAGCTGCCTCCAAGCAGGGATTGGTGGGGGAAGATCGTTATATATCTAAACACAAAAGGTCCACTGCAGAAACGTAGGGACCCCCCACAAGGCCCATTTTCGAACTTGACCTTGGCCTCTACAATGGTAACTTGCCTATCAAAAACCATAAAAAAACATTTACATATACAATAGTTATTTTGCTAACAAGCGACAAACACAAAAAGTCCACTACAGTGACGTATGGACCCCCCACGAAGCCCATATTTGCACTTGACATTGGTCTCAACAACGGTAACCTGCCTGCCAAAAATCATGGACGTTGAATCATGCCTTCAAGAGTTATGTCCCTAAATCCTGTTACCCACACTAAAACTGACTGATTGTATACCCTTCTGACGAAGGCAATGAGCATTATAGAATATTAAGGTCTGCTAAGACTGATGTTACCCATGACAACAAAATACCTGTCAGGAACAGGAACGATTATCAACCTAAACACCTTTGGTGGTACCAGAGACAGCCGTCCAGACGCTATATTGGACGTGCCCTGTCTTAATGGGCTCTTTATGGGAGCTGTCTTTTGATATAATAACACTACTAGGCTCCCTCCTGAGGCGTCATCAAAAACAGATCTTCAATTCGCATGGGCATAAAGCCCTGAAGCATTCCTGGAATTCTTGCAAATTACATACAATGGCAATGCTCACCCCTGGGACGTCGGCAAAATTACGATACATAGATAAATCAAACCATTTTGTTAGCGACAGTAGGGGGTCGTGGAACTTTGTTTTGGAGAAAGGGGGTGTGGCTTGTCCTCTTAGCCTTGGAATGATGTTCACTGCAATGCACTTAGTAATAAATCTGTACATCTATTGCACTACAATACTGAGTTGTTGTTTTTTTTAATTAATACAGTGTGAGCCTGGTGAATCTATCGTGATCGATGATGCTCGGCTCAATTCACACTGCAGCAGCTTCTCTTCTCCCTAAGTCAGAAACATCAAACTTGACTTCACTGACTCAATAGGCGAAGCAGGGGTTACAAAGGCTGCTCGGGAAATTCCTTACCCCACGTTTCGAGTATAAACGCCTGTGCTTGAACTTTTACAGTTTAGTTTTTTAAAAGTCCTTTCGTGGTTGAATTTTGATTACGGAACGTTTCTTGTTTTAATAGGATTCTAAACTTGGTGTGCGGTTTCTTTCGATAAAACAGGCTGACCATGTCGGAAATTTGCCTAGTAAGTTATTTTTTTAGGAAATGCTGTAGTAGGGGAAATCCCGGCGCCCGTTGAAGTCATGGCAGATATTGTAAATTGCTGGTCTGCTCGGGTGTTTTCAGCTGATTGTGCTTTGCTTTTATCTTGTGCTGTCGGGTGGCCTTTAACGGTTTTTTCTTAAATGTGGCGCCTTGTGGGGAAATAGTCTCTCTGTGTAAAGGCACTGTACATCCCGTACAAAACTGTCAGGGCACTTCAAACATCACATTGTGCTTTGTTTCAAAGATATAGTCAGTATATTATTCTCCCTTGATTTCTTTTCAATGCGGTATCAACGTATCTCATCTAAACCATCTGGGTCTGTGGTATGGAACAAGGCTGTACGATATCGATTGATCCAGCAGCTCATGTCAATAAAATATTCCCTAATCTACTAGATGGACTTGAAGCTCTATCATCTCCCATTTGTCAAAGATGCATTTTATAATTAGAACTGCATATAATTAATGTTTTGTGTGGGATACCCCAAAACCACTATGTTCACTGTTGGACATTCCCTAGTTGCTTCAGTGGTAACAGAAGAGATGTAGATAGGTCGCGATTTGAAGGATCATAAGCTTGGTGAAATGGGCAAACGTCCCCGCCTGTGGCAGCAATTTCACTCATGAATAAAGTTGATATTATTGAACACACGACAGAGCACACCGTATTATCTATTAATCATTAGAGTGAGTATTGATCGTAAACGTGCTTCCTTGTCCAGCCGGATTCGCGCATTACGAAGACAACACTGTGACACTATACTATTTTCCCAGCTTCGGTAAATATCAGCAGCTTGTAATGCCCCAGAGTTTCACACATCTACTACTAGTACTAGTCATCATGAGTTTGTCACATTCTGTGCTCTGTACTGTACTGTACATACATTTTGTACAGGTGTGTTTCTCTGAGGTATGTATAGTTTACCACGTACTGTTAGTAAAACAATGAGCAAAGCCTTCCGGGGTGTCATAAAATACATGCAGAAACATCTTTTAAGCACCAGCATACACCCTGCACATAAGCGCCATCTTAACTCTATTTTCTGGCATTCTCAAGGGTATCGTTGAATACAAGTCAGGCCGATTTAGTCATCAGGTCCATGGCGATGGAATGGCGTATTCCGTGACATAAAAGAGGCAATTGCGAACAAATTCTCTACGTTATAAGCAGCAGCAATGTCTACCAGACACAACATAGTAAACGGTGGAGCAAAGCCAAGGGTTTTGTATTCACAATAAAGGCACTAGAAATATTAGTGGGCATCCTCTAGGAGAAGGCATGTTAATAGTAAATCGATCGCCTGAATTCAGTACACATCAGCATTCCGGTTTACCTGTGAACTTCCTGGGGGCAATAACCTACATGCTACATTGGTGAATCATTTAAGGTTGTAAATGTAAAAGATACATGAAATGTCTCCATACCTGTAACGATGTGAACACGCTGTGCCGATCCATAACAAGTGGGTTGTGTGTTGAAAGCCGAGACGCTGTTAAATTGATGCCGGAGAAAGACATGGTAAATGACGTGGAGCGCTGCCCAGCTCGGGCGCCCTTTAGCTATGGCCCCTTAAATCGGTTTGTCGGCTCATCGTCAACGTCTGAGTGCGTCAGGCCTCCATGTTTCTTGGAGATGGTGAGACATTAACGTTTGAGGCAAACATGTGGATAAATTGGCAGTCCCGTGTCTCACTACCCCCTAGTGATAATATGCGATGGGTAATACCAACAGATTGCCGTCGTAGAATCAGCAATCCCCGAAGAAAACACAAAAGCTGTGTTACACACATGTGACTTTAATGACATCACTACACATGGTGTGCAAACATCTTCATGTTCTTTCAGAAAAATTGTTTCTTTTGCTCGACTACCGTACATGGTGCAATATATTCTGAGGTAGCATAAGCCGATGACACACACGCACGTTTTGCCTTCAGACGGCGCGATATAATCATTATGTGATGGTAGTGACATGGTGGCTTTATAGTTTCCCATATTGAATGACCATGTTGCTATAGGAACTCGGTAGCATTCTGTATACGTGATTAATGCCTTGGGAGCCTACCTGATGATTGCACATGACAGATAACGGGTAAGGACATAATGGTCTACGAGTTGTGTGTGACGATAAAAGAGCATGCATGATACATTCGGGAGACAAATAATTGCTTGTGGGCCCCAAATGTTTCGTGAAATTATAATCATGTTATATTGCGAGTCTCTCGCTATTTATTCTTCATTTATATATTAAGCTATGCAAATTACGTCTTAATCTATGTATGTAAGTGGTCACGTTTAACCGAGTTAGTATAGTGCCCAACCGAGGATTGAGGTGTTCAAAAACTCATTTTTTCCCTAGAACAATCGTAGAGTGGAACTCGCTGCCACCAATAGGGGCATCGTCACTATATAGTTTTAAACAATATCTAGAGTTAGATGTTCAAAGGTTAGGTGTAACAGGTCGTTCGGTGTAATGTAGCCGGCTGCCGCCGCGCCGCGTGCCTGCGAAGCTGGTGTGTTACATCTAGAAGTTTGACCAACGACGTCATTAAATCATGTGTTGTGAGTTGTAAATCATAAAATTTACACAAATGATGCTATGGATGAAAAAAGTGTGATTTGACCAAAATTTACAAAGGTTCTGAATATCTAACAGAGCAATAAGGTCTCCGAACTCTTGTATCTCGTGTAACGGTAAGAGCCGTGCTGCTACATGGATGTTTGGCGTAAACTGAAAGGCCGACTTGGGCAAATTTTTATGATAACATTGAAGTCGTAACGTTATGTGATATGCATGTAGGGCGAAGGTCACCATTACGACCATGCGCAGAAACCCCATTAGTGAGAGCATCCAAACCAACTGTAAACAGCCTTTTTCTTGGCATATCTTGCTATTTGCCGGTATTTTGCAGCTGGTGTGTTTTCTTTCTTTTTATTTCCTTGCAAAGACTGGCCTTCAGGCTTGTTTTTGATGCTTGGTAGAGCTCTAGAAGTGATGCTATGTAGTTGTGTTTAGTGGTGTTCAGGGGGGTCAGAGATCATTGCGACCATCGTACAAGGAGCTTCTGCCGACTCAAAAATTAGAATTTTGGGCTAAATGGACAATTTGGAGGGCAAGCTATCCTGTCAATGTGAGTTTTCAATAGTTGAACACTCAAGGAGGTGATTTTTGACAGCTCATTTCTTAGATGTTTACCATACATTTCAATGGGAGCTCGAAATGGTGGGCTGTGCCCTGTAGCGCACAGGTCTGTCTGGCATGTCCATTATGGAGATGGAGAAGTCATGCTTCACTCCTTAGCCCCAAGCGCAAAGGTCTTGTGTTACGCTAGCTATTAGGTCATGACCACTTGGCAGTGGGCATCTTTCGCCAATAATACCGGAAATGATTTCCACAAGCGACGGCACCTTTCCCCTTCTCCATCATACTTAGCATCTCACAGGTTCTATCACAAACTGCAAGATATGCGAAAGTGCGTCTAGAAAGCACCAGTCTTTTATGAGTCCTCAAAGAAACTGAACCTTCTTTCAAAATTCTATGGGGCAAATTCAGAAAGCAACATTGGGGATATTTGTGTTGTACAGGTAGGCAGGGATAATGCTGTTTCCTTTTCCCTACGGTCTAGTAAGCTCTTTGCGCATACTAAATTACTAATTATTTAGTCAATAAGGAACCATCCAGGAGCACCAATAAACCTGGGTTATCTTACAGGGGGCAATCAAAATTATTCTTGTGAATTCAGCACGTAGGGGACCTGCTGAATATGTTCCAAAGGTTGGGAAACTGACTGGTGGAGAACAACGGTACGTGATTAATTTGCACGCCAGCCATGGCGTAAGAAAGGACCTAACTCACCGTACAAACCCCTTTAATGTCAATTGCTCGCGTTGAAGTATTTCCTGGCCGCCGCAGCAGCATCTAACTCGTACAAGGCAGCACGCCCGTCAAACATGCCACCTTGTTACATAGGGACTGACGTAGGTATGACGTCACACCCAGTAGACACGTACGTCTTGAAGCTATTTTCTCGCCTACAGTCGCCTCCATGGCATAATGGACATACGAGCCTTTCCATTACATGTCTAAAACTTTAACGTTACTGAAGTACAAGAAGTTAAGACGTTTTTGCTCCTTGAAAGAAATAGCCCAAATTAAAGTGCTAAACCACATATACGTAATATTACATACACCCAAACATCCAAACAAACTAAAACACTAGCAACAATATGACCTTTTCGGTGGAGGTAATAACTTAAATGAACTAGGATCCATGGGAGTCATCGCAGCGGGGATTTATGACCTTCGCCAAGAAGGCAGCGTTTGTTGGGATGTACGTATGTTTGAGTGGGCTTTAGCAGGATACCTCAAGAAGCTCGGATGGATTGGATTGTCATGAAATTTGGTACTTAGGTAGGTCTTGTCCTATAGAAGAAATAATTGTATCGAAGAAAAGAAGTAAAACCCAACAAAATATCGTACAATGACATATTGTGTAGTATAAAGTGTACCTAGGAATCAGTTCTTGATATTATTGGATTTTTCATAATATGTAATATGTTAGCATTCGTTTACAATAATAATAAACTTGTTATCATCAGTTATTTCAGCCTACATCCTGTTTTTTGTATTTACAAAAATGTTTGAGACAAGAATAACGTTTATTTCATTTTTTTTGTAATTAAAGCGGTCAAGAAGATTCAAAGTCTACTTAACTTATGCTTCAATCTTTGCTCCTAATCTATTATGTGAATTATATGTACGATGAGATGGTAAGATTATGTGTGTATGTGTAGGGGGATCATTTTTAACTTTATCCTAAGTTCTATGTTCCTAAATACATGCAGGACTAGGGACTCCACAGTACATGTAGCACTCACTGTTAGTTTATTCTGTAATACGAGCTCATGCAGGATACCATCTATTACTATTGAAAAATTAACTCCTCAGTAACTGTGAAGCTACTTGTAGGACTGTCTTTACAAAAGTCCCCGATATGACGAAATGAAGAGTATTCGTCTAGTAGTACCCATCCTTACCCAATAGCATGGTAGGCGAGACCATGCGAAGGCAACATACTGCATTTGCTTGCAAATGTTACTTTTCTAATCTCATCATATTTACATACATGCAATAAGATTGTGAGATAAATGTGCCATCTTTAAGTAAAAAGCTGTCCAGATTCAGAGTGCTTGTATTTTCAAAAAGGTAACAAGGTTGTAAGACAAGTGTTAAAGGTTTCAAAAATTGTTTAATTAAAGCTGTCAAGATTGAAAGATTCAATGTGTACAGGGCTTATACATGCATCTGTCCTCTTATTGCAAACATGATGAGAGTGTGTGCTGAGTGAATCGTTTTAAACTTCATCATTGGCCTTACAGGGGCATAAATCATTCAAATCCCCCAATTAATGTTACTCTATAGTACCAGTGGCTAAAAGTCAGCAATATAAGCAAAATATTTTTCTACCCAAGTCAAGTTTTGAGAATACTTGTTACCGAAAAGCATCACATTGTGAAATACCTTTCACTTAAAGGCACTTAATGGGGGTTTCTATAACACTTACCAAAAAGCACTGTATGGGGGTTTCGAGAATATTTTTCACCGAAACACACTGTATGGTGGTTTTGAAAACACTTCATACTTGAAAGCACTACATGGGAGCTTTGAAAATACCTGTTACTGAAGAAAACTACATGGGGATTTTAAGAACAATTGTTACTGAAAAGCACTGTATGGGGCTATCTAGAATTTTTTTTACTGAAAAGCACTGTATGAGGGTTTTGAGAAAATTTTTCTACAAAGCAGCACTATTAAGAAACACTGTATGGGTATTTGGCACTACATATGGGTATTGAAACGCTTGATACTGGAGAGCACTTCATGGAAAAGGTTGATAATACAATTGTACAGTCCATTGTGGAATGGGAAGATGGAATGAGATATACTATATTTGCTCCCGAGCAAATGGCGGCCTTTCTAGCAAGTCAGGCCGCAGCAAGTAATTTTTATGGATGACATCAGCGCGCGCATTGATTTTCGCCCGACTTCAGAAAAAAAACTTTTATCCTCCAGAGCACACGTCACACACACAGATACTGACACACAGACAGACACACACACACACAAACACACACACACGCGCGCGCACACAGATACACACACACACACACAGACACAGATACTCACACACACACACACACACACAGACACAGATACTCACACACACACACACACACACATAGGTACACACACACACACACACACACACACACACACACACACACACACACACTTACAATTTTTTTCCTGGCGGTAATAAACAGAACTTGTCAGCTCGAACGTGAGATCAGCACCAAGGACAGAGCCAGCCGTTTTCCTGTCTGTTTCCTCATGCGTGCCCGAGGTATGACGTTAGATGATGAAACTAGTCACATGACCAGATACATAAGTTGTGCAGCAGTAGACAGACTATTATTGCCCAGTGTGTGTGAATCGCCTTTCTGTGTTCTGTTTTCAAACCTAAACTAACCCCATACTAACGTGTAACTTAGTTTCACTTTCATCAATGCGGTACTGCACAGGATCCGCCGTTTCAGGCTCAAACCGTACCTTCCTTTGTCAAACTTGTGTGTTATGTATGTATGTTTGGGTATATAAGATTAAAGATTTGATTTTGTTTTGCCCGCCACCCACCTGTCTTTATGACGCGGTTCTCGAACAATGAGGCCGCCGGGAGACGTTCCATAGAGACGCGCCGAACAGTAAACAGAACCGACTCGATGCCCTAGCGATCGGCAGGAAACTCCGGCAGCTCCACAGAAAAATCATGGCTTCCTTAACCAAACTCTTCAGCCGGTGCCTTTCACTCACTTCTCAGGTCCTTCCCGCAGGGAGGCGCCTACATATGGCCGCCGAGGGTCCCGGCTGGGACTTCATCACGGTAAAACTTGCGGCCAAAGTCTTGTTTTTGTCCAGTGCTGAATGTTGGTTCACATGACGCTGACATTTAGAAGTTCTAGTGTACTTCTACCGTACCGTTATCTTGCGTTCCAACATACAACTTGTTAGTTTTGATGTTGTTTACTTTTTATCAATGAACGTGGTCCGCTATCCTTCTGTGAGTTCTTTGGTGGAAAAATTTTTGGGATTTTTATTGAAGTTTTCTACCAGTTTGGGCCTTTGCTTTAGTTGATGTCGATATTTAACAGCTTTCTAGACCCGTACTACCGTGCGTGGCTTGTCATCATGACGATGGTAGTACCAGGCGGCGTTTTGCTTTTGCCTTACGTTAGGAAAGACCGGTTAACCCTCATACACTATACGTGTATTTCAATTTCTTGTTTGTACTGTATTTTGTATTCCAAATTTTGTTGATATTTATCTGAATGGTCGTTGTTCCTTTCCGTGCGGAAGGGTCTGGGGACAATGGCCGCCCAGCTGCCAGCGGAAGAACCGAAACCCCGCCGCACTATCCTCAAAGAGGGGTTTGCCGTTGACAACATTGTCTACCAGGTTTGTTTGTTGTTTGTTTGTTTGTTTGTTTGTTTGTTTGTTTGTTTGTTTGTTTCTTTCTTTCTTTCTTTCTTTCTTTCTTTCTTTCTTTCTTTCTTTAGTCTGAAACTCAAATCAGTCTGCTGGCCGCTATCCTGGGGGAGTCATAAGGGTCAAAATATAATAAAGATACAGATAGAAGTACTAATAAATTCATAAACATGCAGTCCTAGTAAATCTGTCTGGGTGTCAAAATACGCTAAACGGTTGTAGATTTATTCATGTGCCTGTTTTGCTATCGCGTACTGGAGAAATGTGTGATATGATGTGTATGTGTACATTTTGTAAGAAGAAAAAGCAGGGAAAGTGGAGAACATGAAAACGGCCACCAGGATGTATTCATTGTCGAAGGGCCAATGTTCTAGAACACGCGTATTGTCGAAAACAGCTATGTCGACAGAGAGCTTCCCCAAGAAAATACTCAAACGTCCATACAGGTGGCAGAAAGTTGGTGAGCTTCTATCCCTTGAAAATTGCTGGGCTTGAGGCAAGAAAGACTGTGGTCGTATTGAGTAGAGTATCTAAGCAGATGTTTGGCTCCGACTTGTTTTGCGAGTCTCTCTACATGATGATGTTTTGGTCTTCTTTCTAGTGGTGCGCGTTTTGCTGTTCCTCTCGCGCACTACCAGAAAAAATGTAAAACCGCCTTAAAAAAAGACGCCCAAACCAAGCCATACAGCTACTTAATACTTTAGATAAGAGTGCAGGTCACGGACAGTGTAGATTAACCAGGTTTTACACGACTTGTTCTCGTGTCCCACAGGCCGCCATGGAAGGCGCGGAGTCCCTGAACCTCCATGATGATGAGCCCCTGAGCGCTTCCGCACTCCGGCTCCTGGAGCACGTCGAGGCTTTCAGCGTCTCCCAACCCGCCAACTGGTGCCTGAAGGTACGTCAGAACTGCGTGCTTTACCCAGAACCATGCTTTACCCAGAACCGTGCTTTACCCAGAACCGTGCTGTACCCAGAACCGTGCTTTACCCAGAACCGTGCTTTACCCAGAACCGTGCTTTATCCAGAACCGTGCTTTTCCAGAACCGTGCTTTTTTTCCAGAACTGTGCTTCATATAAAACTACGAGCTCAGGCACGGTTCTGGATACTCCTCGCGTATCCAGAATCGTGCCTGGGGCAAATCTACATTCTTGGATACGCGGAGACTATCCAGAACCGTGCCTTTTTTCTGTCAATATTTCCTTCTTCATCCTTTTCTCTTTCATGGTTTCGTTCGTTTAGTCCTTCAGTCTTTCCTGTTTAAATAAACTCCTTTTCTCCGTAGCCAAGTCTTGACGACTTGACGCCAGTTTTACCCCCCCCCCCCAGGGTGAGGTGTCCCAGCAGTACAAAGGCCTCAAGGTCAGCGTGTGGAGTTTCAAGGACGGAAAGCTCGCTAACAGCATCTAAACTCCGTACAACTCCTAACCCGGCACTGTATAGCAGCTGGAGCCAACACCTAACCCGGCACTGTACAACAGCTGGAGCCAACACCTAACCCGGCACTGTACAACAGCTGGAGCCAACACCTAACCCGACACTGTACAACAGCTGGAGCCAACAATTAACCCGGCACTGTACAACAGCTGGAGCCAACACCTAACCCGGCTCTATACAACAGCTGGAGCCAACACCTAACCCGGCACTGTACAACAGCTGGAGCCAACACCTAACCCAGCACTGTACAACAGCTGGAGCCAACACCTAACCCGGCACTGTACAACAGCTGGAGCCAACACCTAACCCGGCTCTGTACAACAGCTGGAGCCAACACCTAACCCGGCTCTGTACAACAGCTGGAGCCAACACCTAACCCAGCACTGTACAACAGCTGGAGCCAACACCTAACCCGGCACTGTACAACAGCTGGAGCCAACACCTAACCCGGCACTGTATAGCAGCTGGAGCCAACACCTAACCCGGCACTGTACAACAGCTAGAGCCAACACCTAACCCGGCTCTGTACAACAGCTGGAGCCAACACCTAACCGCAGTATGAATGGTATGAATGGAGGGTGGATGGATGGGTGAATGGGTGAGTAAAAGGACGAATGAATGATTGAATGAATGGAGGTATGGATGGATGGGTGGATGGATGGATGAATGAATGAATGAATGGAGTTATTGATGGATGGATGAATGTATGAATGAATGCGTATGGATGGATGAATAATAAATATAAAATTTAAAAAAAGAATTAAAAATAGAAAATGAAAAAAAATTATAGTGGGGAGCTGATAGAAGGAGATACCTTAGATGTGGATTTCTCCACAGTGGGTGAAACTACGGCAAGTGCCGCACATGAGAAACATGTACCATCCTAGCTCATGCTGTGACTAACGTAAAGTAAAGGAGAACCTTTTCTCATCCTTTCTCAGGACATTGAAGGTGTCTAGTACACCTTCAGAGAATTCAAAGGGTTTGATAATAATTCGGGAAAACCCACGTTCGTTGCTGCAAGAGGATTACAATGTATCTTCTAAAACTCTCAAAATGTACACGAATTCGGTCTATATTTCCTCAGTATAGGACATTGCCCCTTGGAAACATTCTATGTGGATGTGAGTTTCTATTACTCCAAAATGACGCAACAAAGTTAGAAGACGTACCCCTTAACAGTTGTAAAATATAGAGACAGAAATTCTATATAAGACAGTGCTACAGGTGCCTCATTGGAATATATTGTATAAGGATGTGAGTTTCTATTTTATGCCCCTAAAGGAAACAGCAAATTTGGAAAAAGACCCCCTTAAAGATATATATAGTGTTGTAAAGGACTGTATAATGTACCACAAAGCCGAGAGACCTACATATTTTATATAATACAGACAGATATCAGCTAGTTTTCATCTACATTAAGTTCATATTTGGGGGGTAAAATGTCATGTAATTTGCAGGACTGGTGAAAGAAAGCTCAACTGTTTGTTTATTTTTCACAATGGGATTTGATGTTGAGAAAAGTGTTGGTAGAGAAGGAACCAAACCCGACAGAAATCGCGCCTTCTTCAGTCTTCTGCCTCCCCAGTCAGGAATAATGCCCGACTAACAAAAGCACAACGGACAAAAACTCCACCTGTTGTGATCTTTACCCTAGTTAGCGACTTTCAAGAATTTTTTAAAGTGCTAAATTGGCAGACTTGTCATCTTCCAGACGTGATTTGTTTTATCTGGTGATCTGGTTTTAATTTGCTCAGGTACAGCAGATGTTCAGGTCCGGACCTGTACCTGAACAGTTCTACAGGTACAGGTACAGGTACAGGTACACAGCCCTATCATTTAGCGTACCCTCGTGTGCCACTCGTCTTCCCGAAAGGGTCCGGGGGGAAGGGGGTTGGGGGGAGGGGGTTGGGGCGGGGGGGGGGGTTCCCCAGAAGTCTGTCGGCTGCTCCTCCAAGTTGCCTCGAGGCTCCGAGCTGCGAACAGCAGTCAGACATTGGTCTCCAAAGTCGGTCTGTTGCTCGCTGTGTCTCTTCTATCCCCTATCAATCTCCTATCCTCCTCTGTATCTCCTATCCTCCTCTGTCTGCTGTCTATTGTATTTCTTCTATCCTCTATCATTTATTGTGTGTTGTTTGTTGTCTCTTCTACCTTGTATCGTCCTCAGTCTACTGTGTGTCGTTTTTCTCCTATCCCTTATCCTCCATTGTCTGTTGTGTCTCCTCTATCTTCTAACGTCCAATGCCTGTTGTTTGCCGTGTTTTTTCCAGTCTGTTGTCCATGTGTCTTAATGTGTCTCTTGTATCCTCTATCTACCCATTATCCTCCAGTGTCTACTGTTTGTGTCTCTTCTTTCTCGTATCCTCCTGTCTGGTGTTTAGGTCGCTTGTATTGTATATTCTCCTTTTCCTACTGTTTGTTGTGTCTCTAGTATATTAAGTCTGTTGTCCATGTGTTTGCTATCCTCCAGAGCACACACCACACAGGGCACACGTCACACACACACACACACACACGTCACACACACACACACACACACATACACACACACACACACGCACACACACACACACACACACACACGCACACACATACACACGCACGCACACACACACATACACACACACACACAGGACAGGGCACACGTCACACACCACTGACTGTTCCTTTCTTTTTTTGTTGCTTTGTTTTTGTGTTGTTTGCTGTCGGAGCCTTAAGGCAACCCGGGAAGGGGGGGGGGCAGGGGGAGTTTCCAGCTGACGGACCTGGGGCCAGGCGGGCCCTCGGGAGGACTAGTAAAACACGAGGGTACGGCGGACCGAGGGTATGGAGGACCGAGGGTTCGGAGGATCGAGGGCACTGAGCACCTCTGAGCCACCATCTCAACCATATTTGAACATTGTAAAATATTGTAACCTTTCAGGTTCTAGATAGATGAATTTATTATTTTTACTTTTTGCTGTATTTTTACCATTATTTTCAATTCTGCTAGTCTTCACACTTTAGGTAGTGGAATTTATTTGAATATAATTACACATGTTTAAATTGTTGACAGAAGAAAACAAAATACCCGCCATCACAGCAGGTGGAATTTTTCTCAGTTGTATCTTTGTTGTTCGGCCATTTTTCCTGACTGGGGAGTCGGGAGACTGAAGAGGTGTCTGGTTTTCGGCTGGGTCTGGTTCAGTTTTTGTCAACATCTTTTGGAAATTTCGAAGAACATTCAGAAGTTAACACACCTTTGTGATTCTACCAGTCTGCAAAATTACACAATTCTTCCAAGATAGTTATCACCAGTACCAGTGTCAAAATGCAACTTCATGTACACATGTACATGTACGCAGTGTTGAATATTGTACTGTATGGACTTTAAAGTCCTGATTATAGACATACTGTGGAAAATGTAGTATCATGTTGATATCATATAAGGACTCTTGAACTCTTTTGTACATAATATGAACATTCCACTGTGAACAGCGCAACTTTGGGCTGTCAAACTTTTGTAATGTTTCCTTCCTGTGGGGTTGAAATTCACGATATCCATACTCTCAGTGGGTGCACGTTTTCTATCATCCGCAAGGTGGCACTTCTGTGTAAATAAAAACATCACATCTGGTAACCTACATGTATGTGTTGGTTGTCTGTATGAGGCTTACGCGTTATCTGACACGAGTCTTTTTTTGCCGTACAAAGATCAGAGATGGTAAGACAAGCTCTGTAGTTTATTGACATGTATACACATCTACAAGGGCAGGTAATACAGTTGTCGAATACAGGAATAAAAGACCTGTTTGTTGTCATTTCATGTTTTGAGACATTAATTCATGTTTAACAAGGTTTATGATCTCAATTTGAAAATGTAGAAATCTTGTGGGGTTTTTTTTTGCACGCCTTGTCTTTTTTTCGCCCTATCGCATTGAATCTGGAGTCTGCGGAGGATGTCATCCATAAAATGTACTTGCTGTGGCCTCAATGAGTCATCTTTACCTAATTTCAATGGGTCTCAAGTATGAACACTTTGCGAACACTAAATAAAGAGACTGTATCAGATTTCGAACTTGGCCAGAACTGCAAGCCCAAATACTAAGAATTCTTTCCTTTTCTGCCACTGATTTATATTAGTATATCCAACCTACTGGGTGCCGTCTCCTATGTATCACTCTGTGGCCAGCTGTCATGTTATGGATAAAATTTGTTATTCTCTATAATCAGGCAAAGTGAACAAGGCATACATTTTGCACATCTGTCTGACTTATGGGCACGAAATTCATGCACGTGTAACAAAAGATTACGACAAAGAAATTCTTGCTTTATTTTCAAAAGTACATGACTTTTTTGTGTGTAATCAGGGAAGTTAATAAGTACAGTTTATACAGTTTGCTCCAGGACCACACACTAGAGGTGAACTTTGTTAGCATAGCCAGAAACATGGAAGAACTTTACCCATTTGCACAGTAAATATTTGTCTTCAGAGCAGAAAATCATCTTTATCATAATGATTAATTATTACAATCGATGTGAATTTGTCAAAAAGAGTTGTACAACACAAATGTATAATGTATAGTATCTGTACCATGTTCCAATATAAAGTCCAGGAAACAAAATGTTACAATTTAGGAGTAATGTGTAGGCACTACATTTTCAAAACTTCAATGCAATACAACTATTAGTAACTAATTTCAGCTCATTTGCAACATAAGATAAACCTGCTCAATTTGTTAACATCTTTCTGTGGAATTCTTTGTACCATATAGCAGCTGTAATGCCCATCAAACTTATCTGCCAGGTTCCCTATTTGAAGAAATCTATAGATGCAACCCCAGGCATGTAACTATAACTAATAAAGTATGTACAGTTCAGATCCCCAGGGCCACAAATGTATTACTAAGTAGTCCTGATAAGGCTTGGGTAATCATCACTGTGTATAAAGATGACATATAAAGATCAACAGTTACTGTCCATCTGTCTGTCTGACTACATGTACCTACATGTAATGTACCTTTAGTTCGAAAAGGTGACACACTGTAGTTAACAGGAATAACACATAAATGTCAAATGTTCAAAACTCTTTTATCAGTTTTCCCAGCCTCCATAGCCAGCTCCACTGTTGTTGAAAAGGCCATTCACGCATAGTAGCAAACAGCGATTAGAACTTCATCGGTTAAAAATAGTGTGATAGTAGAGCCTACTTTGAAGGCAAAGAAAATTGTTGAAATTTGAAAAACAATTCTATCTGTTCAAAACTCCATGAAAGTGGTTTATACAAATATAGCATTTTCTGTCACACAGCAGTTGAATTTTGTAGGGTGAGTTCTACGACTCTCCAAGATATTTCCTAGTTTCCTCTTCCAATCCTACAGCATGATGTACATGTACAATGTATGTGATAGGGGGCTCTATATGTTCAGTTGTTGTGCCCACTTCTCTCAAACTGTGCACCAAAACTGTACAAAACAAAATGGTGTATGTTTGTACCAGGGTTGTACATTTGACACAAGAGTTATCTGGTCCGGCGGCTCCTCCCTGCCCTCTGCTCGATGCCTGGTATCACCGCCATATCCTACAGGTGTTGTCCTTACTTCCTGCAGAATGATATTAATCAAATTGAAGGTTTCTTTAAAAATAATTACAAATTAAGGATATCTCAGCCACATATATAATTTAAGTAAAGTTCCACGATGTCATACCTTTGCCAGATGATGCTAACCTTTACACCTGACAACCTAATGTTTCTCATTGATTAATATGCAAATACCATCTTCATTTACATGAATTATATCACTTGATCATATTCTCCACCCAATGACAGTCTTATCTTAACAAAGAAGGCTATTCTTGGCTAGCACTTTCTCATTTTAATACTTGTCACTTGTGACACATACAGTATAGACAAAAGTGAATAACATTACACATGGATTATGTAAATTCAGATTTCATTAGTGTTATCAATGACAAAATTCATACCATCTTCCTGATCCTTACATCTGTACATTTTGTACAAAAATACAGTGACATTAGGTCACACCACTTTGATCAATTGGTTCTTGGATTTGCCCTCTCCTTTTTTTTCTCATTTGCAAAAAACAATATACTTCAGGTTCTGAATCAACTAAAAATTGCTTGTATTTAGGCCCCAACAGTTGAATAAAGTCCTTGTCTTCCTAGTTGTTACAGTTTTTCCATCTATCAATGCAGTCATTTGATTAAAAGTTCAAAATTCATTGTTTTGATTATAAACCACCCTGGTATGTTGACTCCATATCTCCTATCATAACATTTGGGGCTATCATAGGATCCCTACACCTGTTTTTTCCCTGTCGCTTCATATTTTTTCAGAAAAAATCCAAGAACCAACAAATTAAATTGGTGTGGCTTTAGTTACCTGTTATGATTGTATTGCCCTCATAGTTAAAGGCACAGCTGAAGATCTCGTCGGAATGCCCGGCCAAAATCTGTTGACATTTGCCAGTCTGGGGGTCCCACAGTCGAGCCGACTTGTCTGCACTGGCAGTCAGGATCTTGTTGCCTTGGGGGTTAAAGCACACCTAACAAGGAAACAACATAATGTTCCTTGCTTGTTTGTGTATGCATGTAGGTGTTTGTCTGTAATATTGTGTCCTAATTATTAAAAAAATCATAACATCTTGACTCATAAATAATATCATCTTTTTGGCAGTTAAGTCCACCACTTAAGAACAATTTACTGGTATTACATATGACATGTACAGTTGTGTATAAGATAAAAACAATGTATTATCATAATTTTTATGATGGTAGACTTTGATGTCCTGTATCACAACTTGTATCTACACCAAATGAGTGAACAGAACTCAATATATAAAAAAATTCTATAGCTTTTGGGGATTTTCTGTTACACAACCCAAGATTCTCTCACCTATATATTACATGTATACATGTACGTTACGTTTCTATGTCTATCAGACACCTTCCTCAGAGCTTCTGAGTACTGCTCCTCTCCTCTATATGTAGCTGATGTGGGTGGTGTTTTAGCAATATCAATACTCGAGTCAGAAGTCTGAACAAGGTGTAATTTAAAGTTTACATTGTATAATACATATTAAGTACCATATGCATAACCAATAAAGCTTATAATTACCTTGGAGATTTCTCCCTCATGTCCTTCCAACTTGACCAGACACTGGTGAGTCACAGCGTTGTACACACGGCCCGTGCCTGCGCCAAACAGATAGACCACAATCACTTTCACCAGACCTGAACCTGGACTTGATCCTGGTATTAGCATATCATAAACTCACTTATGAAGCCACTTATTTGCATATCACAGTCCAGTGATCTCCCAGTGGCACTGCCAGTATGCAAATAAGTGGGTTCGGAATGGAGAGGTCAGAGCAAAGCATTAATCATTGCCATCGCGGCGGGCGAGGTAGGAGAGCGCGAAGCTCAAACGCGTGCACAGGGTAATTTTTGGCGGACTAATGTAAAAATTTAAATACATGTATAGCAACTTTTTTATGTGTAAACTACTGGAAAATAATGAAATTGAAATTTTGTGTTGCGTTCCTTTAATAGGTCTGTTCATTACATAATTGTAGATCTTTAATAAGTACTTTTTTTTCGAGGCCAGGGACATCAGGTCTCGGCATAAGTCAAGTAAGTCAAGTCAATAAGTACAATTAACAACAACTTTGCACACATCCCAGTCACACAAAATAGTATGCCTTTTGTGAGATGGTTTCTTCATGTTGGACTCTCATGTGTTGACAGTACTTACTGTCTGCTGATGCGGTGGCTAACAGCTGTCCTGTGTAGTCAAAGGCAACATCCAAAACCTCATCTTCATGGCCTCGCAGTGTGCCTATGCACTGCCCTGTGCAGAAAAAATCATGTAAGTTAGTGGTAAATAATGGAGTGTTCATACTAGTGACAGCAACCGGTGCAATGGCCAAGTGGGAAGAGTGCTCGTCTTGCATTTGGTAGGTCGTGAGTTCGATTCCCAGCCAAATCATATACCAAAGACTTTAAAAATGGTACATACTGTCTTGTCTGCTTAGCACTCAGCATTTGGGAAAGACTATGGGAGTTAAACACACACCACTACCAGTGGACTAGCCTCCTGCTTTAGTGATTGCACAACTGTGTGGCCCAAGGGCTACAGAAACGGAGATGGACGCCGCCCTATGCACCATATATACATGTAAGTGCGGGAAGGAACTTTTTTTTATACTAGTGACACACTGTCAGGTAGGATAAATAATATCAAATTGAATACATTCTATAATCAAACATGAATTACAGAAATTTAAATATCATTTGCATAATCAATGAGAATATGTAATAAACTGTTACAATAGCTTCCTGAAGAAGGATACAGTATTACAGTTCTGTAGGACTTTTATTCACCTTCCCTTTCAAACTTACATGTATGTTGCAAGTATGAAAATACATTGTACATGTACTAGCAACATATTATGTAATTTTGAAAGGCAATGAATTAACATGAATTATGCTTAAAATAAGAACCTTCTTCAATCTGCAAACTTTTAAGATTACACTAACTCAGTGGTAAATGATAGTTATGTAGAACTTCAAGTCATATATACAACATGGCAATTACTAAAAGTTGGTGGTAAGGTTTGGCCTGACCTGTCCTAGCGTCCCAAATCTTGCAGGTGTTGTCCATGGAGCCTGTGGCTATCAGGGAACAGTCCCAGTTGAACTGAGCACTGCTGATCTCACCACGGTGGCCAATCAGAGTGTGGATTCGACTGAGACAGACAAGAACATTTATTACACTGTGAGTGTATACATGTACATGCATTATGTAGAATACAACACAGTGTATTCCGTATTGCCCGATCCGACTCGCGAGAGGGCCCAGACCGAGGGCGATGCGGAATGCACCGTGTTGTATTCTATTTATATCATACCCACCCTAGAAAACAGTCTTTCAATGCAAAATGAGCAAAAATTTGGTGTCCCTAAACAAACAAAAAACTGCAACAACATCAATTCCAACATTCGAATCCTGTATTCGAATTTTCGAAAGCGGAATGCGTTCGAATCGTTCTATTATATGGAAGTCCAGTTTATACACCCTGTCGTAGTGTAACAGTAAAATACAACACCGTCGGGAACACTGTAATGCCGCCCCAGTCTGATATAAAGAGTGATATACATGTACAGCCTTCTTGATTTCCTACATTTTCTAAGTGGTGTAACTCAAGAAAGGCAAGAAACAACTTCTTGTATTTTCTTAACATTACCAAGAAAACTAAGAAAGTTTCTAGATAAGAAAAACAAGTCAGAAAATTTAAGAATTCAATGCTATTCTAGTCATTCATCATCATCATCATCGGCAGTGGCTCGGGTCTTAGTATTTTTGTCGGTGTCAGGCAGATCCACAGTCCATGTAATGATGGTGACAAATGGCACTCACGATCGCAGCATCACCATGATTTGAGGATGAAGGCAATTGAGCAATAGCTGTGATCAATTTAAAATTAGGATTGACATTAATTTTTTGGACCATAGTGCTTGTCCACCCTTACCAAATATCAGATCATTTGGGTTTAATGCCAGAGCACTGAGAGCCCAAAATTGTTCGTCTGAAAATAGCCAAAAACCCAAACAAAATATACATCAGAAATGGGTGAGCCTGTGTCAGAAATACAAGGGCATGGATCTAGATCTAGAAAAAGACAATGACCACGTACACCTACCTGCCAGACCTGACATCCCAGCATGTTACAGTGTGGTCAAAAGAGCCTGTGATGACTTGGTCCCCTTTTGTGTTGAATGACAAGGAAATGATTTCTGCTGAATGACCCTGCCAGGAAAAACAAAATGTAAAATTTACTGGTGCAAAAACTATTGCAAAAATTGGCTGCCATGAGTTACACTATTTTTGTTGCCAATGATAAGAAAGTAAGCACTTTAAAGTGTTTACTAAGAGTTGTACAATTGCGTCTTACTTTTATTAAATTACATTTAATTTAGCTCCTCTGCTTGTTAGCATCTTTGATTTCAATTTTCAAAATTAAGAAAAATGCTCTCCAGGCAGAGGTTAGGCATCTTTTGGACAATCACATTTTTAAAGCTTTTTTAGGCATTCTGTCAGGCTTTCTATATTACCAGCTTTTCTTCAATGGGGCCAGGATACCTAAAGAAGAGCAAACAAGAGAGAAAGTCCAACAGATTGCCTAAAAAGTCTTTAAAATTTTGAAAAAAAAAACCAAAACAGGTCTAACCTCTGCTTGGAGTAGTTTCTAGTATTGAGTACCAAGTGTATAACTGCACATCAAGAATTTCAACAACAAAAAAAGCTTGCACATAAGGTTAAAAATGCTTTTGATTACATTTTCTTTGAAAGACTTTCCTTTCAGTTTATTCTCAGCATGCATACAAAATGCCTGAATCACCCAGAGTTGAAAATCTCAAGCTAATTACCATAAGTGTGGAGATCTCTTGTCCAGTTTGCACGTCCCATATCTTTGCGGTGGTGTCCATACTGCCGGTAGCCACTATAGTGCTCTGAGGATTGAATGCTGTACACACCTAGAAGTCAGCACACAACACTTATGAACAACACTAGAAAGGCAGACATTTGCTCGGGAGCAAATGCAGCAAATGGCTTCACCACATCCTCCCTACCAAAAATAATCATAGGGAACAATGTCAACAAAAGGTCAATGACCTTACCTAGCCTGTCTGACCACACCACTATCTGCAGCTAATTTGGTTAAAAGCCTCTATCAAGAAATTGAAAATGCCTATTAGTAAGAGTATTGGTCCACTTAACCTTCATTTTACCAAATTTCAGATCATTTGGCCCAAAAAGGAAGAAATTGAATCCATTTAAAGAAATGGCAGGAGAAGGAGGAGAAGAGGACGAAGAACATGACAAAAAAACAATATAACTTCACCACACACTATGTGGTGTTGGTGAAGCCATAATTATGCACCTCAGTCTGTAGTCTCTCTCTTGGAAAAGCAACAACAATAAACTAAAGTGCAAAGACCATGCAGACAGCATACATGTAAAATTAATGCATACATTGCTATACTGTACCAAAGTACATACAATTTCAGCAGTATGGCCCCTGAAGGTATGGTAACATTTGCCAGTCTCGGAGCTCCACAGCTTACACGTCTTGTCGAATGATCCAGTGGCAATCTTGTCACTGCAATGGCAGAATAACAACAACAAATAGTATATCATAACTGTATGCACAGTATGTAATTATTATAAAGCTTTAAAATGAATTACATACTTGACATGTCTTATCTTGAAAGTTCATCTGTGTTGGTAGAAGTCATTATAAACGAGTTTAAACTGTAATTTCCAACACAAGGAATTGGACTTACCCAAATTTTCGACTGTGCAACTCCAGTCTTTGTCAAGGAATGAGAAATCCACCGCTTCCGTGACGTCACGTTATGCAGATGACTCACATGACTCCGTGAGCAGTGGATCATAAGTTGCAGACAGTCGACTACTTCAGAACATGTACATATAGAATCGCCTGGACATTTGGTCTTATTGGACAAAGTAAGAATCTTGGACTCCGAGCCAGACTTTTTTGCACGACGTGTGAAAGAGGCCATATACATCAGGGCTTTACAACCATCCCTCAACAGAGACGGGGGGCGCTACAGACTTTCTGCAAATTACGATCCACTGCTCACGGAGTCACGTGTGTCACCTGCATAACGTCACGGAAGCAGCTTAAACTCGTTCATCACTAAAAACTAAAGCTGGCAGGCACTTTTAGATGTAGATGTTCTAAGCCACCTCAGGACCAAAAGAGTCCCTCAACTTACCCATACGGATTGTTAAAAGCAATGGCATAAACCACATTTCTATGTCCCTCCAGTGTGTGCAGTTCTTCTCCTGAGGCTGTGTCCCAAACCTTACAGGTTCTGTCATAGCTGCCTGTGATAAACCTGCAGGGTGCACACAGGCAAAAACAGTCAGTACAAAGGTTGTATTAGACAGAGCATGGATGGTAATGCCAGGTTCTGAACTGGCTGCCATGTGAATAGACCTGGATAGGTACATGACTTGCACAAAATAATGTACAATCATGTAAATGACTGACATGATAATACCATGCATGTGGTGATGTGCAAGACTAAGTACTTTAAAGTTAGCAAGAGCTTTCCAACGAATGAATGCGAAGAAGCTGCCATGATGGTGGGACTTACATTGATCCAGACTTGTTGAAGGCAACATTGGTGAGTGGAAGAATGTGAGCCCGAAGCACCTACATCAACACACAAATATTCAGTAAGTGTCAGGATTCAGTGAAAATAAAAATTATTGATTGATTGATTGATTGATTGATTGATTGATTGATTGATTGATTGATTGACTTCTCATTTCATCAGCATAACGTAAATCTGTCAACCCCTTCTTATAACTAAGCAGTGGTCGAAATACATGTCCTTTTTTTCAGTGTTCTACATTACTGCAGAAAGTCAAAACAATTTTTTAAAATTAATTTTTATATGGAAATATTTTCTGCCAGAAAAATACACAAGCCTTCATACCACAACCTTCAGTTCTCAAACCAACAATGGCTATATTTACATCATATACAATGTATACCTAGTCTCACTCTAGTTTTAATTTCAGCCTTCACAGATCCTTCTCTGCAGCAAAGTTATCTTTCCTGTACAGTAGGGGTGGATACCAGTTTCACTTGATCAGGTTCAAGTCCAGGTTCAGATCCAGACCTGAACTCAGACCCAATCTTATTTACATTATGATTATTTACAATTCCATCAAGAAAAATATGCCAGAAAATATTTTTATATTAGTAGTGCTGCGTACCGGTTCGCTGGACTCAGTTCCGGACTTGTAAAAACGTTTAGGTTCAAGTCCAAAAAAACCTGAATTGCGGGAATCAGTTCCGGACTTAGTTGGAAAAAAAACCATGTCACATACCCCTTTTTGTTCCGAACCACATAAAACCTTCCATAGATCGCAAAATCTGTGCTGCGAAATGAAGAAAACATTGCCATCGGGCATTGTCAAGTGTTGGCCTCCATGTTATGTGGCCACAGTTTCGCCCAGACAACATAGCAAGGTTGCCAACATGCAATTTTGTACATACCATGGGTTTAGGTCCGGACTTACAAGTCTGGAACTGAATCTAAACCTCTGGACTATGAATCCGGACCTGATGTAGGTTTAGGTACACAGCACTATATATAAGTAATTAGAGGTTTCCTGCGGAAAATGATGGAAAATTGAAAATTGTACAAAATCCATGTGACAATTTTTTCGTAATCTCCGACGATGTAAATTCATTGAAATTGCACATCTATGTGAGTAATAGCATGACAAAACCAGATCACCCATGCGGCGGACTGATACAAAAAAGCTTCGCTGACTGACCAATTTCCCATGCCTAAACAGGGGTCGAAATACCCCTCTGTGTGCAACTTGGTGCAAGTAAATTTGGTGTCGTGCAACTAATTTTTTGCCGGTATGCACCACGGTGCAAGTTTGCTCTCATGCATGGGAAAAACTTCACTGACACCAAACGTACAACAGATTTACTGAATCATCGTACTTGTTCCTTTGTGAGGAACAGATTACCTCTTTTTTAAATGTAAGTTGTATTTAGGAACATGTATCATGTCGGAAATATGAGCCAGTACTAGTAGTTAACGTTACGTTACTATCAGAAATTCGGGCGAGCTCGGAACATGTGCTCGCATATACATGTTTCTCAAAACGATCTTTTTCAAGTGAAAATATAAAAGCAATACCACATAACAATGTCTTTTAGCATAGTAAATTGTATTACTCACAAAAAATCCAAAATCCTACCACAAACATGACAATTTAAGCTGGAAATATTCCGTTCTGAATGAAGTAAACAGCTACAAGTAGAGACGTTCTTCCCACGATCTGGAAGAGCTCACTCCAAGGAAGGGGAAACAATTCTTTTTACTACTATAAATAAACCCTTTGACAAAAATTTACATATGCATGTTGCATTCTAAGAAAGTTAAATATGATGTAAAAAGTTATAGACATGACTAAAATTTCAATCTAGTTATATTAATTATCACATCGAAATGTTTTGAAAAAAAATTCCCCCTACAAAATAATGCCCCAGTTTTCAAAGAAATTCTGTCCAAAAACTGTAGCCCCGCCTCCCTCATTTCCATACTATAGTGAAACCTGAGAACCTTGAGTTTGTGGCAGCTTGTGGATTTTGTGTTGCAATGTTGCTATTCGTCTGAACTGGGTGTAATAGTGTATAAAGGGTGACTTGCAACACTAATAAAGGGTGAAGTTGTAGATTGTGTTGTGTGTACTACCTATTGAACTTTTAAAGGTATAAAAATATATATCATTAGACAATAGAAAATCTACATTTGTATCAATGGTTAATTTTTTTCCTTATGGCTTTTCCATGTTACTGGAAATTTTTATACCGATCAACATGTCTAGCATATATTTAGCATATTGTAAATTTCTGTTCAACTTCAACCACTAAATGTAATCTTCCTGATTTCTGATATTATAGTGACTATCAAAAATCAAGAACTCTTATTTCAAAATTATACAACTCAATGACCTTTGAAAATGCATTTTCAAAGATGAACATGGTTGTCAATTTGGTAATATTATTCTGGGGAGCAAGTTTATTAGATTTTGAAGACACTACATTTAAGTAGCATGGAATTTTCCGGGGGTACTTTTATTCCAGGGGGTACTTTTATTAGATTTTGAGGATTTTCCAGGGGGTACTTTTATTCCAGGGGGTACTTCTATTTGAGAGGTGAGAGTAGTAGTGTAAACAAATATTGGATTCTAATATTAAAGTTGCTACATGTACTTTTGGTTGTGTTCGTTTTATTTTTGGGGGGTGCAACTATTTTTCTTCTGGTGCAAGTATTTTTTTTTTCTTCTGCACCAGTGCAAGTTGGCCCCAAAATCTATTTCGACCCCTGCTAAAAGTACTACAATAATCCAGAGGCTTTTCGGTAAATTGAAAAACTCTTTGCACACCATAATCAGATTCTATAACAATCACCGAGCAATGGGAAGCAAACCTTAGCATGACGACCACACAATTCCAGCGTATTACTGCACACTTACTAGAACTTTGGTCAGATTTGAACTCCAACCCAAAACCTAAAAACTACATACATGTATCACTATTCGTAAATTATGTAAATGTGGAAGTCATCTTCATAATCGATGATGAAATGTTAAAATGAAATTCTGCCTAAGGATAGGACTTCACATAATGATCACAATTTGTGTCATTTGGGTACAAAAGACCATCAATTAAAATAGCTTATGCTAATTGTGTGTGTACAAATGTATGTACGTGTGTGTGTGTTTGTGTGTGTGCATGTGTGTGTAAGGGTTCATAGATTTATCAGAATCCGTATCTTTGTTATATTTTATCTGACCCTCATGACCTCTATGAAACTTAGTGCCTTGCAGACTAATCTGAGCTTCTCATGACTAAATAAGGTTCAAAGACAGGAATAAATGTTACTACAGTAACTATAGCAGCAATGCTGCCAGTTAAACCTGTTTGAAATAAAGTACAGTCAAGGAGTCATGACTGTTCTCTGACAAGGAAAACATGATACAACATACATGTACATGTACATACCTTGAACAGGTAAAAAGCATGGTCGTCAGCAGCAGCTAGCTTCTGCTGGAGTTCTGATGGTCTAGTCAAGAATCATCATTCAACTCAATACCATGAAATAATTTAGCATTTTTTGTATTCAGAACAATTGAGTACAGTTAGTTAGCATTTGATAAAAAAAGACTGTCATTTAGGGCAGTTACTAACTTACATGATTGTACTAAATTTCAGCATAGTTGCTTCAACTATATCATGGTACAGGAACCAAAAATATACATTTTTAGCTAAAAATACTCCCAAAATTTCACAAAATTGCAAATATTGAGATGCTTCCATATCTACATTGAGATGCTTCACCCAAAATGGTCAGGAAATAAACATTTTCCCCCACAAGTCTCACTCTATTGTCATTTAGATAAGTAGTACAGCAGCTATGCTGCTTTAGTGTCAATTTGGTCATATTAGCCCAGTGTGGTTATGTGCACACAATGCATTATGGGTAAATAGAACAAAATTCTAGTTTTCTTGAAAATTAATTACAACTACTTCCGCTATGAAATACAATAGCTTTTTCACAAATTGATGAATTTAACCTACTTTATCAACCGTACTTTAGCAACCGTTGCTAGGAAACGCACTTTCTCCAATGGCACCCCCCCCCTCCTCCCTAAAAATGCAGACTCAGGCTTCAGTATGCCAGGTTTCATGCTTTTATCACCAACTGAGCAATTATAGCTATATTTTGCACCGGTTGCTTAGACTATATGAACAATACAGGCAATTTGGTTTTAATACTAATGCCTTGAGTTGGTTTTACAATGGACCTGCACTGGTCCATGATAAAACCAACTCTCAGTAGCTTATATAGTTATAGACAACTGAAATACCTCCAGTCCAAGTTTACCAACAATATCTCCACTACCCGGTCTGTTATCCATTGTACACACGTGACAAATGTCTACATTGTAACAGTGAAAATCCTAATATGGTCTAGTGGTTAGGATTTAGCGCTCTCACCGCCAAGGCCCGGGTTCGATTCCCGGTGTTAGAACCAGTAAAATGCAAGAGGCGAGTAGAAACAGGAAAACCCCTGGCTCCCAGGTTGCCGGGAATCGAACCCGCGCCAAACCCGGGCAGCCAGCCCGCAAGTCATCGCCATAACCGCCAGGCCAAAAGGTCCAGGACCAGTTGGGCTGGTCAGTTGGTGGCGCTTGAAACCCACTGTTACACTATATGATAAACTTAAGGATACTCTTGATGAGAGTTCTGACTTGGTCCATACGAGATGGGGTGATGAGAGGTTCCTTACGAGAAATCTCATCTAATACTGCATCCACATCAGTTCTGCAGAAGAAAAATCATAACATTTCATCATTCATAGACCTGAAACTTCTACATAATGTACAGGTCAAAGCCACAAATTCAGTCTCACTGGTTAAAAAAAAGGAGCCTCTAGTATCAAGCAGACATTAAGTCATTTTGCTGCTTTTTCATTTCCCGCGCTGATTTTGACGGAGGTGTTCAAAATACATGTAGAACACTGGGGGTTCGACGCGTTCAATCAGGATCGGCCTATATTCAAGACCATTTAAGAATGGACTCTTCCAAAGACACCTCCGTGCAAATTGGGACCTGTCCAAAATTATTTCGGCCAAGATGGAATATTCTAAGATCACCCCTGACCAAAAATTGACTATTCCACATAGGCCAACTGAATCACACACACATACACACATGTAGACTGGACTGGACAGCACGTCGGCAGAACGTACTGCGCCTGCGCGAAACCCTGATTTTTCACGTTTTTCGTTGGATGTTTGGTCAACGTTGCATCAAAATTTTGCCTGTTGCAGACGATATCTTTTCCTATACAACATCTGAAAACTACAGGCAGGCTGTCAACCTTATATGCCCCAATACAACCTTATATGAGACATTCTGCCAAAGTGCTATATATTGTACACATCAGATGATGCCAAAATTTTGGGGGGAGGGGGCAAATCAGAAAAAAATGAAGCAGGTGAATCCAAGAACCAACAAATTAAATTGGTGTGGCCCAAAAGAAAGATTGTTGACAAATGTTTGTTGTTCCATGAAAAAGCTGTTAACATGCATTGAACTTACTCTGGTTTCAGGTCCAGCAGGTCCACAGACTTGGTCTTGGTCTGCCCCCCTTGTTCATATTCAAGGATGATCCCTGCAAGTAAAGGGAATCTTTAATAACCAGAGTCTGTACCAGGGGGAAACTTTGGATATGGGGTCTAAATCTTTTACCTCCATGGAAAATGCAGGTATTGTTTTGGGTGTGTCTGTGTGTGTGTGTGTGTGTGTGTGTGTGTGTGTGTATTTCCGCAAATTTCTGGTCAGCATAACAACGCCTTTAAGAATTGTGATGATATTCGGTAAGGAGTTTCACCTCTTTTTTTCCAGGTGAGGCTGAGAACGTTTTGAACAGCCCTCGTATATGGAAATTTAAAAAACATTAAATTAGCAGTCAAGGTCCACTCACTACTTGTGTAATTTCTAATGTAGCCAAAAAATTAGATAAAATATTGAATGAAGCAAATATATAAAACTGCAGAAAGTGCATCAATCTTGCACGCATTATCACGAGATGTAGCGAAAGCAAAACGTTGTTGTGCCATGCAGTGCAAGTGGGCAACCAAGTATTTTGCAGGCTGGTATTGAGATGTATTTTACTGTCTTTTTTACATAAAATAAATTGCGTGGGAATTACCGTAACTTATAATTATACAGGTGCTGAAACATTTAACTTTATATCGGTCAAAACAAGCTGGCTATCAGCGACAATCGCCTCCTTTTAATTTTTGGGCCAGCTACTTTTGTGTAGAAAAATCGATGTTAACAAAAGTTTGTGTGCTAGCTTGTATTTATCCCACAATACGTGTAGCATTGTAGTGACAATTTCTTAAACCATGCCGCCATGTTGTTCCCAGCGGTGCGGCCCAAAAAAGGACTTGCGTATGCAAATCTGGCATCTCTGATTGGCAGTGCTACATCTGGTGGGTTGTGGAAATTTTATTAACACAGACATTTCTTACTTACAAGAATACATGAATTTGGCTGCTTAATGTATCTGCTGGCGAGTCATGAAGATTATCTTTTTCAAAGTTTGTAAATAGGTTGTGCCAAACAAAATATGGTTGCGTGGCGCAACCAGATATTTTGAACCCTGACTTAAATTGAATTGGCTGCACTTTACATGATGTGAATTTTGGTTTACTAATATTATAGCAACAACAACATTTTTTGCACAGTACTTTAATACCTGAACAAAGGAAATAATTAAGCAATGCTGCTACTTGGATAAGTTGTGGTTCATGTGATTTATTATCATATAGCCGGGTAGCGTTGACCAATCAGAGGTCCCCTTTTGCCATTGTTTATGACACCATAACACACCCACGCAGAGGTTATTAAAATCCAACGAACACCCGAACCAATCAGCGTCGACCTATATTACCGCCGGTGACGTCACACCGGCGGTAATAAGGTCGACGCTGATTGGTAGCCAACCGGTTCATTTTGAACTTTTTCGGGGTCATGCAGGCTGCCGCATCTATTCGTAATGGCGTCAGGGAGGCTTCTCGTCGGTAGCTCGAGGCCGTATTTGTGGACAAATTTCGGTATTTGTAGAGGTTTTGTGACACTCTAGAGGAAAATAAAGCCTCGTACGTTGTTTTCATGGGTAATATCGCTGTATTGCACGAGTCATTTTTCTCCCGCTTCGCCGAATTTGACAGAATGTCTCGCGGCCGCCACGTGCTTGGTAAGGGGATTTTTCCACAGTTCGTCCGTAAACATACTAGTAGTAGCCAATAAACTTAATTTCTGAGCCGTGGGCTTTGATTCACAAGGAATCATTCACTTAGCGTTGTTTACATGATTTTAAAACGCCAGCGAGGCGTCCGATGTTCCACTAATGACAGCGATTCCCTTGTAGCGATGTGCGAAATGGTCATTGTTGACGCGATTATCGCCCATTCACAAGTTTTCACAGACAATGCCGACAGGAAAATAGACGCCACTCAGCCCTGAAATGAGCGAATTTTCACGAATTTTGGCAAAATTATCCGGAAAAACAGGGATGAAACACCCTAAATTTGGAAAGCAGTATACCGGCGCTGAGCTAGGAGTATACCGGTGCAGCGCCGTTGTTCCGTCGTCTGGGGAGAACCCTGATAGGCTATATGATAATAACGTTAATTCGGTGGTTTATTCGGTGGTTATCGCACCTGACCAGGGATTATCTCACCATATACACCTCGGGGCGGTGCATTAACCCTTTATTAACAGACATTAAAATTGTAACTGGTTCATATTCATAACAAAAGTATTTTTCTGCGAAAGAGGCTATTGACACTCCCGGTGTAGATATAAGAATTTTTATTTTCTTATTGACACTCCCGGTGTGGATATAAGAATTTTTTTTTTTTTATTGACACTCTGGGTAGAAGTAAATGTATACATTGAGAAAGTAAAATATGCATAATTTATGCAGAAATTTCTCAAAAAAATGAATATTAATGAGCTGTATCTCCAGAACGGTGTCAGATATCAGAAAAATTTTAACGTTTTTGTAATCCTCATGTCGTTACCAGTGTACCAATTTTCATAAATAAATATTGATGTTTAGATTTTGGCCACTCCCCCCTAGAAATATGCATTTTTACTTCTGTGCTCCATGTACTTAACATATTTAATTAGCGCTAGCGGGAGCTTGATACCACAATTTGAGCAAAAAAAATATCATTTGTGATGCAGAAGGACCCCCTCTACTAAAATATCAAGTCAAACCTTTTCTGTAATATGGGTTGAACGAAATCATTTTTTTCAGGCCTTGGCTCCTGTACTCCCCCTTATTGACACTCCCGGTGTGGATATAAGAATTTTCATTTTCTTATTGACAATCTTGGTGTGGATATAAGAATTTCTATTTTCTTATTGACACTCCCAGTGTGGATAGAGGATTATTTTTCCTTATCGATACTCCAGGTGTCATAAACCCTAACCCTGAGGCTGAGCTACAATAAGCAAAACACAAAAAAAGTTATTTGGGGCCAGTGTCACTGGGGCTACCATTCTGGTGTGTCAATAACGATTTTTTTTTCTTGCTGCCACACCGGGAGTGGTAACTGTTAATTGCCACAACGTTTTTTCTGCAAGTTACAGGTTGAAGGGGGAGGGGGGCGGCTAACTAAAAAAATCTCTGTGGTCGCATAGCAACAACCCACTCACATAACCACATAAGTACCACACAGGCCTGCCATCTGTCATTGGTCACTACTGTTCATGCAAGATAGAATCACTGACCTAATGGGGAACCATCATAGGGCAAAGAGTGTCTCTCGTTATAGTTTCTGCTGCGATCATAAAGTATAATCGCAGTATAACGTCAGCGTTGTTTTGGGGAGGGGCGTCGTCCAATATAGTTTATCATCAAATGTCGGTCGGAAACCTAATAATAGCCGAAGTCGCCGAACCCATGAAACATTTTTGTGCCTGTTGAAACCACGATGCTGACGAAGGTGCCAAATGTATAACTTGTACGTTGTACGTTAACTAACTCACGTCGAGCTTCTGGGTGAAAAAAATATTTTGCTAAACGTTAATTAACGTTACTTTCTAAACACCGGAACTGCCCTCATTCACGTGTAGGCAGTATCCCTGGCTCTATAGTGCAGTCACAACAACATTATCTGCTTACCTGGAGGATAATATCGTAGAAGAAATCTTTTAAGACGCATTATTTGGCAGGAGTCAACGCTCAAATCTGAAGAAAATCTCTCAAGAAACTTTCAAAATGGCGCCTGCTACATCCGGGATATTTCTGCCTAAGTAATGAGGCGCACAGCCACCTGTTAACCCCCCCCCCCCCGTAACGGAGTGGAACATCCCAGGGGACATCCTAACCCACACCTACATAACACGTCGGCAGAACGTACTGCGCCTGCGCAAAACCTGGATTTTCGCTGGATTTTTGGTCAACGTTGCATCAGCATTTTGCCTGTTGCAGACCGTATCTTTTTCTACACAACATTTGAAAACTACAGACCGGATGTCACCCTTATATACGCGAATTCGACCTTATATGAGACGTTCTGCCTAAGTGCTATGCATAATACATTACGGATTTCGCGCAGGCGCAGTACGTTCTGCCGACGTGCTCAGTCTTCCATCTGAAGTCATCTGAGGTCATTTAGATGTTTCAAGAAAGAAATTTTCTTACAGTGGGGGTGGTGCGAAATTTGTTTTCTTTCCTTCCGCTCATAATTCACATGTATTGACATGGTCTTTATTACCTTCGCCAAGAAGGTTATGTTTTCGTGGCCGTGTGTCTGTGTGTGTGTGTGTCTGTGTGTGTGTCTGTGTGTCTGTGTGTCAACAGCATAACTCGAGAAGGCATAGATGGATTATCTTGATATTTGGTAGGTGGGTAGGTCTTGATGAGACCTCGAAGTGATTAGATTTTGAGCCCCCTGGCGGCTTGCTATGGTACTGCAGCGGAACTTCCGGTTTTGATATCTCGTGATCTGGACATGCTAGGGTGATGATTTATGGATGGTAGGTAGCTCTTGTGCTCGGGAAGAAGTGACGTAAGTTTGGGCCCCCTAGCGGCTTGCTCTGGAACTGCAGGGCCATTTGTATGAAAATATTTAAAGTAGGATAACTCAATAACCGGTCGACGGATCGTCTTGATATTTGGTGTGTAGGTAGCTTAAGTGATGCTTGACATAATTAGAGGGCAATTATGCAAATTATGATCTAATTTGCATAATTAATGAAGGAATTCTATAATTCAGCTACCTTCCATGATAGGACTATTATACCCTGTAACATGTGTAATTAAGAATGAGAGGAACATCGCCATATATTAATTATGTAAATGAAGACCTAATTTGCATAATTAATTAGAAAATACTATAATTCCATAGTGGTTGATGTTGGCAATTTCATACTTGCGCATTTCGAAGTTGACTGGAGGTGAACATCATTCAACATAACTTATCAAAATCAGTAGTTCATTTGCATAATTTATGAGGAAATGCTAGAATTACCTTCCTTGTTAAGATAACACTGTCATTGGGAGGAGAATATGATCAACTGATGTAATTCATGCAAATGAGGATCTTATTTGCATAATTAGGGGTGAAATCTATCATTTGTCAGTCATAAAGGGTAACCTCATTTGGCGAAGGTATGAGATCGTGGAACTCTAGTTTTATTATACATTGCTGTAAGAATTAGTTGATGGCAAGACTGTATACATTTCTATTCAACAAGGAAACAACGTGCTACATATGTTAGCAAAAAGAGTGCACCCCCCCCCCCCCGCATAATGGTTTACTCAAGTGGTTTTTATCTCGCAACGAAGGACCACGTATGAAATAAAGACCGCTTGGGATGATTTTGCAATACTTCTATCATGCTAACTGTGACATTATGGCGTCATAATCAATAGGTAACGGGGGCTTCTGATTGGTCAACGCCACCCGGCTATATGTGGTATCCGATATACGGACCCGGAGGTGAATAACGATATTGACCAATCAGCGTCGACCGATAAATGACAAATGGCCGCCGGTGACCTAGTTCTGTTCCAATGAAGTCAGGTCGAACGGGATTCGGGTTCGACAACAAAATCTGTCTATTATTTTTATGCATGTGACAACGTTGCAACTCCAGCTGGATATGTCAATTGCTTTGTTAGACAAGTGCCTTGGTTATTAAAAAAGAACCATGTAATTATACAATCTAATTAAGTTATGGATATTCTTGCACTCATCCACCTTTTAATTTTGAAAGTTTGAATGATGAAATTATGAAAGCAGGGAGGCAGGTGGAGAACCAAACTCATACAATTGTTTTCCATTTGATTTCTACCTATGGATAATGGAAGTTATGATGTAGGAACAAGGTGATGGTTTGATGGCAAGAAGCAAAGAAATAGTTGTACAATGTATCCGTGGTCTTGTACACTTGCTGAATGTTTGTGCCTTCTTTCAAAATACTAGTAAATGTTTAATGCATTGTATGAGCATTTTTTCACCACTACCAAATAAAATACTGTATAAGGGTATATGTTTCACAGTTTTATCTTATTTTGTGTAGATACTACATGTTTTTTGAAATACACTGAACAATATCCACACACAAGTAAACACACCTGTCCCTAGTGCTGAACAATATGCACACACAAGTAAACACACCTGTCCCTAGTGCTGAACAATATCCACACACAAGTAAACACACCTGTCTCTAGTGCTGAACAATATCCACACACAAGTAAACACACCTGTCCCTAGTGCCGAACAATATGCACACAAACGTAAACACACCTGTCCCTAGTGCTGAACAATATCCACACACACGTAAACACACCTGTCTCTAGTGCTGAACAATATGCACACACAAGTAAACACACCTGTCCCTAGTGCTGAACAATATCCACACACGGGTAAACATACCTGTCCCTAGTGCTGAACACCATCCAAACACGTGTAAACACACAATTCTATACACATACACGCACCATTGTGCCCGACAGAAACTATCCTGCAATTTCAGGAGACACTCCGTTGTTAGGGTTAGGCTCCACGGCACCTATTTCTTCCTCTTGTACAGCAGGAACCCGCCTATTGCTATTCCTGCTCCTGCACAAGCCATCGCTCCAATCACACCGCCCGCTACTGTCCCTCCCGGTGCCCCGCCCTTGTTAGCGGCGGCGGATCCTCCCTCCCCCAGCCGGCTGGTAGTTAGCGACGCGGTCGGTGGAGGACTGGTGGGATCCTCCGGCATATCGTAACCTGACGTCGCAGTGGTCAAGGTGCGCGTGGTGTATGTAACAACAGGCGTGGTGGTTGTGATAGCAGGCGTGGCAGTTGTAACAGCAGGCGTGGTGGTTGCAGCAGCAGGCGTAGTGGTTGTAACTGCAGACGTTGTGGTTGTAACAGCCGGGGTTGTAGTAGTGGCGGCCTCAGTTGTAGTTGTTGCTGAAGTGGAAGAACCTGCATTTGTAACTAGAGTTCCACGACCTCAATTACATACCTTCGCCAAATGATGTTATCCTTTACTGTAGGGATTAAAGATTCCATCGCCCATATGCAGAATCAATCACAGATAGACCATATGGATGACATTGGCATAAGCATAAGCATCACTTGCTGTGTATGATGCTTATACGTAGTTTCTTTCTATACTACTCAAAGTCAAGAAATGTAATGTATTTTTACCTGTAGTAGTGCTCGAGCCACACCTATCCCGTGCTGCGACAATCTGTTCTTGAGTCATGGCGTAGTCATACAGCTGTAGACAGGCTATACGGCCAGCGAAGAACCGGCTGTCTCATACAGGAATAACAAGACCTGTCCTTGGTGCTGAACGCCATCCACACATTATTGTGCCCGACGGAAATTGTCCCGTGATATTCACCTTTTCGTGAAAGCTTTCAACGTTGAACGCCCGTCTGTGTGTTTGTGTGTGTGTTTGTGTGTGTGTGTGTGTGTGTGTGTGTGTGTGTGTGTGTGTGTGTGTGTGTGTGTGTGTGTGTGTGTGTCTGTGTGTCTGTGTGTGTGTGTGTCTGTGGTGAGTGTTTTTAAGTGTTTTAAATAAGGAGCTATAAGATAACGTTGATATCGTCCTACCTTCACCACACAGGAGAACTCCCACCCTCATGCTGAGCCATCCAGACCACGTCCACGGGTGGAACCGAACAAACCTTGCCGTAAACGGCGGGACAATAAGGTGTTCAACTTCGGTGTTCATGTCGGTGTTGCCTGCAAACACCTATCAAGTTAAAAGAAAGAATCAGAAGCTTCTCACCTTCTCTCCCACCCACCCATATACTTTTAGGTACATATATTTTTACATAAAAATGTCCTCAGTGTACAATTTGATGTAGATATGTAGATGTTTTTATAAATGTATTGTAAGAGGTACTAATTTTTTCAATCAAAAAGTCACATATGAATGATTAACATTGGTTACTTTGAATTCGGAAACTTGAGAAAAATTGAGAAAATTAGTTCTCATCCTATATCAAACAGGAATCCATTCTGCGATAAAGTTTACATAACGTTAATATCACAAGATCATGATTTTCTGCATACTTGCTCACATCTGCTGAGATTTCCACAGGTATAATTGTACTGTTGTAAGCTTTATAATAATCTAACGAGATATTTGCATTCACATGGATTACATTTGTTAAGTACTGAGCGTTTCCAAAAAAGGTTAGTAAGTCAAAGTGACTTAACTTGTGTTAATTGATGTAGAAGAAAAGAACAGTTTAGATCAAATAACACACATAACATTTCAGTTTCTTCACCCTTTACAGAAACTTAAAAATTCATGATGTAAGATCGCTTCTGTCTACAACCTTTTCTTGTCCTTGCTCGGAGTATGTCTCCCACACGACGCCATCTTGGCTGAAGGTTAGTTTATAGCTGGTCACCCACTGGTGGTAGTCTCCTCTTCCTTGTGTGATTACACCTGATACACTGGTCAGTGAAGTCAGATCAACCTATGGTGTCCCATTCAGAAACGAACAGTAAAACATTATGTAAACGTATCTTACAAATGATTACAAAGATGCGATGAAAGTCATACTAATAGAGACATTCAAACCAACAAAAATACTCACTGAGCCCCTGCCATTGCCACATGAGATGACTATGTGAGTCGAATGGATGTTAGCCATAGTTAAGTTAGTAAGTTATATAACTGTACCTGAAGCCACTGTCCAGATGTTTGCCCAGCATCGGCGCACCATGCTGTCGCAAATCGAGTTTGCGTGTCCCCTGGTTGTGAGCTTAAGAACGCGTTCTCTGTGGAGCAGTGAGGTTCAACGGAAGACGCGGTGACCGTGGCGGCAGCATCATGGCCTGACGGCTGCACGCTACACGCCTCTGTTAGAAATAGCCGCACGTTTAGAAAGCTTTTACGTTCATCAAGAAAGGAAAGACAAACTAGAAAGGCCGACATTTGCTCCGGAGCAAATACAGCATATTTCAGCCATTTCCTTCCTATTTTAAAGTCCCATTTTACCCAAATTGCAATTGAAAGGGGTGCATTCCAGCAAGGTGAATAACGTTCTATTTGCATGTGTCCAAGGACCCCCAGTACCAAATATCAGGTCATTTGGTTTTAATATCAGGTCAAGGGAGCCAAAAATGTGCATCTTTTGTCTGAAAATAGCAAAGAAGGATCATTTTACACAATTTCCAAATACTGTATGCCACACTTTTGAACAATGTTTCGTGGGCGGGCATGTGTCCAAGGTATCCCCATAGCAAATCCCAGGTTATTTGGTTTTAATATCGGCACAGTTTTGGCCGAAAATGGCAAAAACACCCTATTTTACACAATTTTAAAGAGATGTATGTCAAAATTGTAAATGACGTTCTGTGGGCATGTGTCCAAGGTATCCCCATACCGAATTTCAGGTCATTTGATTTGATATTAGGGACAGGAGCGAGTCCGAAAATGGCAAAAAAAGCCCTCTTTTACACAGTTTTGACACGGTATACGTCAAACGCGTCAATGGCATTCTATGAGCATATGTCCATGGTATCCCCGTATCAAATTTCAGGTCATTTGGTTGTAATATTAGGGCACATGGGCCAAAAATGTACATTTTTGTCCGAAAATAGCAAAAAAAAAACTTATTTTGCACAATTTTACAGAAGTGTGTGTCAAAGGCGTAAATTGCGTTCTGTGGGTATGTGCTCAAGGCACCTTCATACTAAATTTCAGGTCATTTGGTTGCAATATTAGGGCAAAGGAGCCAAAAATGTACATTTTTTGTCTGAAAATAGCAAAAAAAGCCCTATTTTGCACAATTTTGTAGTGCATGTAGTGTAGTGTATGTCTAAAGCGTGAATGATTTTGTGTGGGCATGTGTCCAAGGTATCCTCATACCAAATTTCTTGTCATTCAAATTTAATACCAGGGCTCCAGGTCCCAAAATGTACATTTATTGCCTGAAAATGACACAAAAAAACAACAACAAACAAATAAAACAATTTTAGAACCCTGTTTCAAAAAAATGAAGAAAAAAAAAGTTTGGGGGCATTTGCCCACTCTACCTCCATGCCAAATTTCAGGTCATTTGGCTGAAAAACGACGGAGTTGAATCCGTTCAAAGAAATGTCAGGAGAAGGAGAAGGAGGAGGAGAAACATGAGAAAAAGCAATATATTTCATCCATACCTATGGTATGGCTGAAATACAAATAGCCTCCAAGGAGTGAAAATGACTGCCTTACCGACGTTCGTTAGCACGACCAGAAGACCAACCAGACAGCGCATGGTGTCGGCGATGTTGTCGGACATGTTAAGACATTTCTGTTTGTCTTGTCTAAGCGTTAAAAGGCAACTCCCTGGTAACACAAGTTGTTTGTTCTATTTGGTTGAATAGCTGACCTAAAGAAAGAATCTAAACACCATTAGTGACTTTGGACTCTTAGTGTTTTCTGTCGATGTCAAAGGTCTTCTCTTGACGCATTTGCTTCATAATGTTCTTACTTTAAAGCAAATCACGACGAAAACAGGGGACTATTCCGTTTCTTTCCAAAACAAAATATCCTTATCGTTACCTCATAACATCTTAAGAGATGTGATCACGATTGACGAAGATTAACTAGATCAGAATGTTGATTAACTTGATCGGAATGTTGATTAACTTGATCGGAATGCTGATTAACTTGATCGGAATGCTGATTAACTTGATCGGAATGTTGATTGACTGGATCAGAATGTTGAAAATATGAACGGTGGTCAAAGTCGTGAAACCAGATCTCGTCCTGGTTACCTAAATTGTAATGTTAAATTGTTATGTGTGTGTTAGGTTCCATTACTTTTTCAGAAAGGATTAACAAAAACTTAAAGCAAGTTTTGAAACACTGATCCAAGCCCTCCTGGGGACGGCCAGTCGTTATCAAGTTAACCGTTGTTCAAGTTCTGAAACAATTTAGACCAGACATTTGCTCAAAACTGACTTCTTTTGTGCCCATTTAATCAGCATGGGAAGATTATAAGTCGGTAAGAATGGACTTGGGTCCTGCTATGAAAGAACCTGCAGATAAGTTGATTACCGAAGTTAAGTAAAATGGGAGAAAGGAGAAGAATGCTCGTAGATTAGGTTTGCATCTGGAAGACTGAACACGTCTAAGGTTAAATGAGGACATATTGGCATGACATGTAGAAGTGTCCCAAGAGGAAATTCTATCCTCTATATTATACAAAACATTAGCATAAGCATTAGCATTGCTACATGTATCAAGTATAACGTCTGAGTACGGAAAATAATATGCAGATGATAAAATAAATATGGATGGACGAAGGAAGACCACTGAATTTTCGAACGTCGTACCAACAAACAATGGTCGAACGAGACTGTTGTTGTGACGTTCGGGGAGGACATTAGAGACATCTGACCCTAGAAACCACAGACATTCACTCCCTCCATACAATATGACTTATCCACTTAACGATGCGCACGCGGTTTCACGTCGCAGTCTTAGGTAAATGATTCAAACCTCAAGGTCAAATTAGGGAGCTTCAGGAATTAATTTTAAGTTTTGTTAATTTTCTGCCATTCTTAACCCTCTCGTTGTAATCTAAGAAACTGTTCTGAACAGTTTTGTTTTTGATTTTCTTGACTTAAACACTTTGTCTGTAACGTTACAACAGATGTAGACGAATGTGCGGAGGGGAGTGACAACTGCGCCCAGCTCTGCACAAACACAGTGGGCGGGTTTACCTGCTCCTGTTGGGAGGGGTACACACTGCACGATAACGGCTGGTTCTGTCATGGTAAGTCAGGGCTGAGCCATATTACTTGTAGGCGTCATAATAACATTATTATGACTGTAGAAGACTAGCTAATGCTCAACACGATAAACAGTTGTGATTTGTAATCGTTTCAAATAGCACAACTCTCGCACGCTGGAAACTAGCTTAAGTAGATCACGTCGTTGCATATGAATGCATTGCCGATAAGTACAATTATGGTTACTTTTATCAATAAACAGACCATGTATACCAGTTGACAGTTACATCTCTTCATCTGTAACATTTGATTTTGTTTTCCATGTATGTTATGGTGTTATTCTGGTCTCCCTAGGCCCGAATGTGGACCTGTATGCGGAGATGCAGTATCCCAGAGTTGACGTGACGAGTACAGCTAACACGGAAACCCTTTGCAGGCCTTCCCTGGGGGGCCTGACATTGATTCATGACTACCATATCGGCATCAAGCTGGACACAGGTCGGCGCAAATGTGGCATCATTGAACACCATCTCTAGTGTATTTATCTTAGAACGGACCCCATTGTTAGTAGTAACACATAGCTTCAGTGCACAGTGAACCAATCATAATTGCCCTAATGAAAATGACAGTCATCGAAACGTCAGCTCTTGTTAAACAAGTGGTTGTGAATAAAGAACTTTGCTATTCGGTCGTTCTTTTTGCTGTAAATTTCGTCTGGGTCTAATACCAAACACTCATTTTTTCATGGTACGGCACCAGCATAAACTAGCTATATAATGTACGGAGTTCACTACAGCAGTATTGGTCCCTCGTCTGGTAGATATGGGCTCAGGCTCTTTGACGACGCCGGGCATTTCCGAGTCAATGCCTTCTCCTGTAAGACGACTCGTCATGGTTTAACTCGTGAAGTCATCGACATTACGATTCTAACCACAGGTAAGAGACTGGAATAGACTGGAGGTTTCTATGTGTTGGTAGGTAACATGGTTTAAAGGCACCCAAAGCGATTTAAGGGCAGTACAACTGGATTTCGAAAGTCAATTTTGTGGTCATACTTTTAATGTAGTAAGTTGAATCAACCCAATCCAATAGCATACTGATATCTGTAACGTAAGGCAAAACTGTGATGTCGCTGACGGAAAACGGTTGCATGTTTCGTATCGTAGGCTGGCTCTAGCCATTTATTATTGGTACCAAAAAATTCTCACTTAGCTTGTTTTGGGGCTATTTCAAACGCAAGTATGAAATGATGACAAGAAATTCCAGTAAATGTCAATATCAGACAGATTTTCTCATTCAGAATATTTTTTTGGCCGCCCTGAAATTGCACTAGATACAGCATGTTCTTTTCCGCCGCAGCTTACTTCCACCCAGACTCGTTCACTGTCACGGTGAACATCAACGAAACCGCGACGCTGTCCATGTACAACTCGCCCCCTGGTGGCCACGACAGTACTACAGAATGGAGGAAGGGCGGTTCTGTACTTTCCGGGAACTACACGAATTGCACGCAGTTTTTAGTTTGCCCGCCATCTTTGCGTAGAGAGCACGTCGTAATGGATGTGCAATTTACCATCAAGCAGAAGATTTGAACTCGATACTAGGTGCGTGGTCGCCCGGGAACACCCGGCGGCACCAGAGGAAGAAGGGAGAGAGGTAACGTACTCGTTTGAATGGACAGCTAGAGGAAGCGCGAATAAAAAAAACAACAGCAAACGTTTGGATTGGCTATATGATAATAACGTTAATGCCCTTCGGACTCGGTCGTTCATTCGGTGGTCATAGGAACCGACCATGAATTATGACGCCGTATACACCTCAGGGCGGGCATTAACCCTATATTGGCTTGTATATTTTTGGCATCAAAACGTGTATTTTAGTGGTAACGTTAGAGATTATCCCTATGTGGAAGTATAATTATAACGTCACTCTGTTTGGAAAACACATCATTATGGTGAAAACGTGAGTGCTGAACAATGGCCTCTCCTGCTGTTTCGGCGCATTCAATACACCTGTAATAAAAATCAGTCTTGGCTAGAATCAATAAGGGATTAACGCCAAACACTTTAATTGTATCATATCTAAAATTGTGCACGTAATATCTGAAATATTCAATGATTTCTAAATAAAACGAACATTCCCATTACATACCCACGATGACAAATTTTGATTTGATGATTGGAGTAACGTCACATTTCAGGTGCAAAATGCTTCCTACAACAGGAACAAGAGGTCACATCCGGTAAAGTGTGTTGTTGCCTTGTCGTGGGTACAAGAACTTTGGATTCCTTGCTTCCCTGTGTAAGAAGTAAGGTGGACATACAATCCACCCGCCCGATGTGTTGGTCCCTTGACGTTAGATTATTACCTCCATGAAAAATGGAGGTATTGTATTTGATTGTGTGTGATTTTTTTTGTGTGTGTGTGTCTGCCTGTCTGTGTTTCCGCAAATTTGTAGTCATCAACTTTAGAACGCCTAAATGGATTGTGAATTTGTGATGATATTTAGTAGGTCGTAGGGAGACTAAGGTCAAGGTCAAATGTGGACCTGCTGGTGGCTGACCTTGGTACTGCAGCATAACTTCCGGGTTTTGTATCTTTTGTCCTGGACATGCTATGGTCTTGATTTTATTTCGTGACAGATACCTTTTCCTGTCAGAAATAAGTGCTGTAGGTTTGGTTCCCCTAGCAGCTTGTTCTGGAACTGCAGGGGAGTTTCCTGAGAAATCTTTCAACGCGTATTCTTCGCTTTCACGTGACGTCACAAGCGCGTTCGAACGTTCCGGCGGCCATGTTGGATGTATTAGCCGGTTGTTGTGACATACAGTACCCGCATCGTAAACGTTAAGTTAAGTAAACGTAATTACGGCATAGACAAAACGTACACACGACGTAACTACGATCGTGATTACACCGTGATTACGCTTTTGGTCGACAACAGATTCGCCGGTACCGGCAGCTCATTATAGCTAATGAGGTCGATAATGAGCCGGCGAGTTCGCACGGTAAGAACTGATTAATAGCGCCTTGATTTTACAACAGTTAATTTTACGACAGATGCGTGGCACTTGGAGCAACAGGCTCGCGCTAGCGCCATGTGTATGTTTGGTACCATGCTAGCGCAGAGTCCTATCGGGATCAGGAGCGAGTTGCGTTCTCATCAATATATACAAAATTAGCATGTCAAAAACTCTATTTTTGTGTGAAGATTGCAATCTGTTTTTAGTTACATTCAGCGCTCTAAAATGATAAATTTGTAGGTTGGATCCATAAATATCTAAGCCGATTTCAAAGCCGCGCATATGAGGTCGTTGACCCCAAGAATATTTTGTGACGATTTGGATGATTTTTTTAGTTCTCCGTGGGGTGTAGGCGCTAGGCGCAGGCGTAACTGCATAGCACACAGGGCATTTTGTGTCACAAGTGACCGGATGTGTGTGGCACGAAGCCACGACAGAATTTAGGGTAGTGCACTTCAATTCTCACATAACACAGTCTGGCAAGCTGCCCACACTTTCGGAGAATAGAGTGTGTAATTTCAAGCCGAGTCAGGGCGCTGTCACACCTGTCCTGATCTCAGACATACCATCTCATATCATCTTCATTTCATAGATATTATGACAATGCTGGGGAAGTTGCCATAGCCATTTTTGCTTTGTTCTTTTTTCTAATATGCTATCTAGTTTAGTATGCTCACTTTTTTAATATTTATGGGCATGTTGTAATTAGTACCTTGCCACAAGTACCACTTGGCCATGACTCAACCCAAACATCGTGTGTCTGCTCTTTTAGCTGACTTCTCTTTTTATCTTTTTCTTCTCGATGCCAATGGCCCCACGTACACAATACACGCGTTGTTTTCGCTGAGGCATACACAGTTTGCATTGTTATTCATTGTTGTCAGTACACTTCACTTTATATTAAAGAAGGTAACTGCATTTCTCGCTTAATGAATGTTTTGTACTGAGCGTATTTTGTATTTAACCCAGGAGGTAGCATGTTTGTTGAACTTTCTTCCCCACCAAGCAAATAAGGACGAAGTCAAATACTTGCAGGTGGGGTCGGCGTAAATAAGGCTGTACCATTGGCTTTTAACAATCACTCAACTGTGTCATAAGTGGCCGGACGTGTTATAATGTTTAAAAGAAGAAACACAAAGGCTCGGCTTCCTGTGGAATTTATAACGTCAAGATGATATACGGCGTTCTAGACTATCTATCTGAAATACAACAGTTTGACTCACAGCTTAAACATTTGCAGAATATGTGGGCGTGATTTTCTACTAATTGATCCACGTTATACAGCAAATGTGACAAGGGGTCGGATGTAAGTAGCCTCTACCAGGCACCGCGGATCGCTGGAAAAATAGCTACGGTCAAAATTGGCCAAAATACAGGGAATAGTATACCAGGGGAGTTAGTCGGCCAGAGAGGGTACGATCAAAATGTACTCTCTAGCGGACGAACTCCCCTGGCATGTTATCTCTCTATTTGGCCAATTTCTACTCTTTCCAACCGCCTCCCGAAGCCTGGTAGAGGCTAGGATGTTAGTGAGATATTGTTTGATTACAGATTCATTAAAGAAATACATCGTGACGGTTTCCTAAGGTCAATGTGTTCAATGCAAATTTAACTTTAAAAAACAACTCAAGGCATTCTCAGATGTGATAGTCTGGCGAGCTGCCCACACTTCGGAGAATAGATGATGTCATTTCCTGTTGAGCTAGGTTATATGCCGCTAACGTGGTGCGCTGGGATTAGTCTAGGTTCAGTTACCTGAGACTCAGACACAGTGCTCCGGGCACAAGGCGGTACAGCACAGGTGTGGGCAGCGTTGACTAAGGTAGGGACTAGACTTACCTTTTTGTGGTGGGGGTAGGGCACCGTATCTGCAATTTTTGTGTGCGTGAGCACTTTTTAATTAAATTTCTACACGTGCTGTGATGAACTACACGTTTTGATACTGGAATCGCTAAGTCGCATCAAGTCCGAATAGAACCTCCGTGGTCACATGGAACCTCGCAAAGTTAAAGCCAGGTACTAGTTAGTCTCCACCAGACTCCTTTGCAGGCTGGAAAGATAGCAGGAATCGGCCTAAAAAGGCCAGGCGAGTTAGCCGGCCATACTATAGGACCAATTGCCGTGCAGGCAAATGTAAACAACACACTTGTTTGAATTCATTTCAAAGCACTCAAATATAAAAGGTCACGCGTTTCTGTCGGCTTTGCAAAGGGCGGGGGCGTGGCCAACCGCACCTCCTGGTAATGATACCCACCATGCCAGCGCCCGGCGGCCTCGTGGTACAAAACTTCAGTTTGCGCGCGTTACCGCCCACTAGCATGTATTACGCAATTCATTTTTGGGCCGTGCCGGCTGGGAACAAGTTGAAGAAATTGTCAATAACGCTGTATTTCGTGGGGTGAAGGCAGGCGCACCAACTTTAATCATTATTTTCTAAGGTCTAACATGGTATCTACAGGAAAGTAGCAGTCCCAAAATGTACATTGTAGGTGATTTTTGCCGGCAGCTGACTTGTTTTGACCCGTAGTTGTACCAGATTTTTTATAGGTCTTTCACGATATTTTTTACACGAAAGGCTGGTGGAGCGCGCGTTTCTACGTTAACAAAAATCACGGCGCGCGATGTCTTGCAAATTCATTTGAAACTTTTCTTTGACACTGTACTTGCAATTACCCTTCGGGCATGACTTTGCAAATGAATGGCTATATGAAGAAAATTTTCTACAACTTGACTGGAGCGCTCGCATCGGCGTTTGTTCAAACAAGAAGGTTCAAATACAGAGGTCAATTTCTTTTCACTTGGTCGGAAAATACATGGATTGAGTTATATTTCGAACTGAAAAGAAATCAGCGGATTATTTTGATGTGTTTTTTTTACCCAAAAGATCGGCTCGATTTACGTAAAAAACTCCATCTGAATTACGTTGAGCATGCGTTGCAGTCCTCTGTCGGCCAGGCTGTCCCCCCCCCCCCCCACTCCCGGAACGTAATTACGCTGTGATTACTTCGTAGTTTCGGCGTGCTTACGATTACGCAGATCGTAATTTACGTTAACGCTTACGATGTGGGTACTGTACGTTAGCCTGTGATAGCCGGCGTGCCGCACAGCTGATCAGGTAATTTTAAGTTTTCGCCGCCATGCCCGTAACTTGTAAGACAACGCACTCGGGCACACAGGTAACTTTGACAGCGCCATTCTATTTTTGCCAGGTTACCATCCAACATGGCGCCGATGCGGTTTTCGAACGTTCGAACGCATTCCGTGAAAACGAAGAATAGGTCCGGAAAGAAACAACGTATGTTCACCATTTTTGGTATGTAGGTAGCTTAGACAGAGATGTACATAATTAGATAGAAATTGTGCAAATGAAGAATTAATTTGCATAATTAAGGAGGAAATTATGTAATTCCAGTGTTTTACATAAACGTACTTTCATAAATGTAATGTACATAATCTATGGCAGGTCGAACATAGACAGATACCAATAATGCAAATAAGGACCTAATTTGCATTTGCATAATTAATGAAAAATTTTGATGATTCCTTATGGTCAATGATGGGAATTTCATACTTGTGACATATGTAAGTTAGTTAAAGGTTAACATCACTATACATATATTATGTAATGTACAGGTCATTTACATAATTAATGACTTGAAATAAAACCTTAATAATTAATTTTGAAATGAAACCATGCCAAAGGAAAGCACTTTCACATATAAAGTACTGTATATGTAATTTGAGTTGAGAAAACCATAAATTCAAATAGATTATGGTAATTACAACCTTATTCCCAAATCAATGAGACAAATTGAAAGCAAAGAAGATTTACAAATACATTTTTCATGGAGGTATGAGGTCTCCGAATTCTTGTTTTCTAACTGATGGAAACATCCTGTCCATATATGTAGCAGCCACAGCAAGTAAATTTAATGGATGACATCCTCCGCAGACTTAAAAATTGATGCTATAGGGGGAGAAAAAAAACAAGGCGGGCAAAAAAAACAAGATTCCTACATTTTCAAATTTTGAGGTCATAAACCTTGTTAAACAAGAATTGAGGCGACAAAACATGATATCACAACCAACATGTGCAACATGTCTTTCATTCCTGTATTCAACAGTATTACCTGTCCAGTGTAGATGTGTACACATCTCAATTAACCAGAACAGAAAAGAGCTTGCCATACCATCATGGGCATCATGCAATGGACACCTTAGACTGTTAACACTTGCCATCAAACGTTGCTGGATCCCCGATGGTCTCTGAACCCGATAGACGTTTACGACTATTTGTCTATTTTCGGCATGTCGACCCCGTCAGAGGGCAACAAAACCCACTTTTCTCCGAAATCAGGCGAAAATAAATGCGCGCGCTGATGTCATCCATAAAAATTACTTGATGTGGCCTAAAGTTTGTTCTTGAAGGCGTTAACGCCTTTTGGATAGCTGCCAGGCGAACAAGTCTAACAATAATGAACACGAGAAAGCAAAACAAATGTCCCTATTCCATAATTCCACCGGGAAATATAACAGCAGAGGGGCGAGTCCTATTTTGAAGGACATCACTCATCAGAGCGAGGTTGCTTTGTTTGGTTTCGCTACCATGGTTACTATCACGTGACTTGGCGGGTGGGGTCAGTTACGTCCCAAGGCACCTGCCGTGTGAGCTAAGCGCACAACAGGTGTAACGTTACGTGTTTCCAGCTGTAGCGTTCACAGCTTCCTGGTGGTGCAAGGTACGTTATCTAAGGTGTGTGTATATCTGTGTATGTTAACGTTAAAACAGTTATAGTCTGTCCTTGACCGCGTCCGACGAAGTTACTTTTCGAACGTCATAGCGTTGTGTGCCAGACCTTAGTTTTCAGGAACAACAAGTCGTTTCCTTGATCCATGTAAACAGCTTGTTACACGGCGTGCGAGAACTGTTCTGCCACGTCAGCCACAAACTCGGGGTCCTTGGAAAAACAGAATCCCCCCGCCCCCCGCACTAGGGGTGGTGTTTGAACTGAAGATAGCATAGTAACAATTTAACCTGACCTAACCTAACCTGCGTGGTTTACCCTGCATCATATACTTGATTGACTTGACTTGACTATATCATGGTGAGGGTTATAAAAAATCCCTGAATTTACAACTTTGCCAACCTACAAGTACGTCAAACCTCTGCATAGATTTCAGTACAGAAACGTTAACGTTACTGTGACACAGCTTGTTTTTACCTTTGCCAAGAAGGTTATGTTTTCAGTAGCGTTTGTCTGTTTGTCTGTCTGTTTGTCTGTTCATGAACAACATAAATCAACAAGCTTTATATGCATTGTCATGAAACTTGGTAGGTGGATAGATAACTACCCCCTCCCTCCATCTCATACTCATTAGCTGGACTAGGTTTGGGATTTTTCCCCCAATATTATCTACCTGTGCCTTTTGTTAGATGATGACCCAATTTGGGAACTATGGGTGTATTGTTTGGCATTTTTTCTTAGCAAAAGTGTGATATCAATATTTTCCTATGAGCAGTGTGTATCATGGCTAATTTAAAGTTGCCAGAAATACCTTGGAAAGCTTGAATAACTGCAAAAATGGTATAGGTTTGTTGGAAGTGATGGACTGACTGATTTGTGAAGGTTTATAACAATAATTTTTATCAATTAACAGCTGTCAATAATCAAAATGTGCCCTGCATGGGACCCCCCCCCCCCCACACACACACACAGCACACAGAAATAATCATTTTTAGTGTTTGTTGGAGGCAAAACAAGGATGGATATTGCTATAACATCTGTATCCATAATATCACCAGGGTCCATAATACCGCCACCTTGAGGAACAGTGTGCTTAAAGACATTTTTACTGCAACATACCCTAGGTATGTACATTTGAGGTGTGCAGGAGTGCACACCAAAAGTATGTTGCAGTAAAAATATCATTAAGCACACTATTTCTCAAGGTGGCGGTATTATGGACCCTGGTGATATTATGGATACAGATGTGTATATACCAGGACAATGTTTCCTGTGAAAGAGAAGGGATTTGGTGTGTGTAGAGACTTTCCAGTTCTTTGTTCTTAGGTCCTTGTGTGTGAATTTGGGGATTTTCATAGGTCAGTGTGGTCAGGTACCTGGTATAAAAGTCAAAATAAAAGGGCTTCTATTGGATTGATGCCAATTCTCTTCAGAGTAGTAGAATAGACTATGGTAAGTACTTAGTGAGAGTTGTCAATAGACAGACCCTTGTGAAGTTTGAAAAAAGTCATGTGATAGTGGTACAGTACAGCTTTCGTGATATGCATCAAGGTCTTGCGTGATACCGCGGGATAAGTCGCGTGATACCGCGTGACGAGTCGCGTGAGATCGCGTGACCAGTCGCGTGAGATCGCGTGAGAGCTTGCGTGATTTTTGAGAGACCCCGCGTGGCTAACGCGGTACTCACGCGGAGCCTGATCGTGTCTCGTAGCCGATTTTCCTGGTGTGAGACCTTGATAAACAGGCCATGTTGAAATGAAAAAAAAACAGTATATAGAACTGCGTAGTTGTCGGTAGAGATTGCAGATCTGTTACCAAGGATCGCAAAAATGAAAATAGTTGTGCATGTATAACTTTGCTTTACCTTTTTTACTCGGTGTTAATATTTGGGAGTCACGGAAAAAAACCCGGAAAAACCCACCGATTAACCAAGAGTGCACGTCTAATTTGCATGACCCGTTCCGTTCACATAAACGAAACTACTACTATTATTAGCTATTTTCACATACCATCAAGGTTTTCACAAAGAATGAAAGATGGTAGTGTACACTTACACCCGGGGACCATCTTAACACTGCTAAGTTGACTTTCACATACAAATGTGCTAGTACTACAAGCCGTTAGGTACAATTGTAAATGAGACAAAGGCCCCGTTCAAACAAAGTCGGTGAGAAATAGTTAATTGAAGCACTTTCATATAGAATTTTTTTAAAGTTTTTTAAAACGTTTCAGGTAAAGTTTTATTATAGCGCTGAACGGCAAGTGTGTAAAAACTTATTATATTATAATATTATAATATAGATTGACGACCACGCAGTTCTAATGTCGAATGTTCAGAACCTGAACCGGACTTTAAGGTCTCACACGATGTTCCTGTCGTCTTGCATGATACGAGACGATCTGCCTCACGCGGGAGTCATGCAAAATCACGAAAGCACTCACGCAATATCACGCAACTTGTCACGCAGGATACTGCGATTCATCACGCAATCTCACGCGACTCATCACGCAATCTCACGCAACTTGTCACGCGGTATCACGCGACCTATCATGCGGTACTTTGCTGGCACACTGTTGTACAAGCCTTAGTATAGGCCACCATGGCCAGCACTGGTATAAGCCTAGCTCTCAATTCCCAAGGAGCATAACTCAAGAACCGGTTGACGGATTGTCGTGATTTTTGATATGTAGGTAGCGGAAGTAATACTTAACATGACTAAATAACAATTATGCAGATCAGAATCTAATTTGCATAATTAATGAGGAAATCCTAAAAATCTGCTTCACTTGATTATAGGCTATGAAACACTTGTGACATGTAATTGATGAGGGGACCATAAGCAGATATTGACAGATATGTAAATGAGCACCTAATTTGTATAATTAGTGGAAAATTGCTATGAAGTATAATGTCATAGTGGTAACTGCTGGGAAATTAATACTTGCCGCATTTGGAAGTTAAGTGAAGGTGAACATCATTTAACATAATTTATTCAAGTCAAGACCTAATTTGCATAATTTATGAGGAGATGTTAGAATAGCGTTCTTTCTTAAGTTAAGACCGTCATTGAGTGGAGAATATGATCAACTGATATGATTCATGCAAATGAGGCTCTTATTTGTGAAATCAATGAGTAAAATGTACAATTTGTCCACCGGAAGGGTTAACATCATTTGGCAAAGGTATGAGGTTTTGGAACTCTTGTTACCGATAAAGTAGGGTTGGAACAGGAGGGAGATGGACTGAAATATACAAATTTGCTCCCAAGCAAATGTCTGCCTTTCTTAGTTTTTATTAAGTCTTTCTATTTTTAAGTGCATAGAATAATTGTCTTTTTAGGCCACACCAATTTAATTTGTTGCTTCTCGGATTCGCCTCTTCATTTTTTTCTGATTTGCAGGAAAAAATATTCTGGTTCTGAATCAACTAAAAAATGCTCATATTTTGGCCCCAACAGGTAAAGAAAGTCCTTTTCTTTCTAGTTGTTACAGTTTTTTCATCTATCAATACAGTAGTTTGATTGAAAATTAAAAATTCATTGTGTAAATTTTAACCCAGCCTTTTATGTTCACTTCATGGCTCCTATCATAGCATTTAGGGCTATAATAGAATGCCCAGGCCTGTTTTATTTGGTTTTATTTTTTTTTTCCCGTCGCTTGTATTTTTTCTGAAAAAATCCGAGAAGCAACAAATTAAATTGGTGTGGCCTTACATTGCAACAAAATGTTTTCAAGATGAGACATCCATAATGCTGACAGTGTGTGACTAGGAACACAATATTACTGTTACAGTAGTGACTACGGGAGTATACGGTATTCAGCAGTGGGAGGGCCGAGGGTATGGTTTAAAAAAAATTTTCCTATTCTTCCTAGGTCAAAAAATTTTTCCTAGACCACCCCCCCCGGCTCAAAATTATTTCCTAGGCGTGAATCATGTAAAGGATATTTTGTACTGGGGAGGGGGCAGATTTTGATTGAACAATTTCCCCCTGAGAGCGCCAAAGGCGCGAGCTGTCGCACCGCACGAACCAGGCACGGACCTAGGGGGGTTGGGGGCATGCTCTGGAATATTTTGACCCTGTACGTAAAGTGCTATTCCCTACATCTTAAGGGGTAAATTTTGCTGCTAAACTGAGTTAAGTTTATGTGTATTTGAGCCTATATTTCGTCCACGAACTTCATCCACATGCTATTTACACAACCGGGGAAACAAATTATATTGTAAGTTTGTTTTCAAAGTTAAAGTTTTGAAGGACATTCAGAGAGGCAAATAAATGTTGAGGCAGTCCTTGGTTTAATTAAAATACCTTGTTTAACGCGTCCACATCCATGCCGAGAAGTTAATGAGCTGGGCGCGGGTGGGGGGGGGGCTGGATCGATGCATAAACGATTTTGCACAAAACATTACCGTTGTGCAGCTGGAAAGGGTGCGTTATGTCGCGAAAATTAATTGAATGTTGTCTTCAGAAGAGGCGTGGCTACATTTTTATCGATATCATTACAAAAGCCACTACGAAGTGCGAGTTACTTAAGTTGTATCGTTGAATTTCAGCTTCTTTGCGCCACTCAACGCCAAGCTTTTGAAAGGGTAAGGGGAAAGACCTGTACCCGTACAGGTACGGTACAGTACAATACATTCAAAGGCCCATAAGTGCAATGGACAGCCAGTTCCTACTGTCACCAGGGCTTAGGGAATGTCTTTACTTACATTTCTTAGTTTTAATGTACAGAATTTTAATGTAGACAGAATATGATCAAAGAGAAAAAGCTATAGATAAGTTGGTAGCAAAGTGAAATTGTCAACGAGGGATTTTTTCAGACCTTCCCTGCCAATGAAGAATAGAAACTGTTTTAGTATTTGATGAAATGCACATCAAGCTTGGCCTACATAATGAATCCCTAACAGTAACCATGGGAACTTGCTCCACCTCACCACACCAAGCATGATAGATTGTGCACACGAGGAGGAAACATCAACATTGACGGGGAAATACATTGATGGGGAAGAGCAAGAAGGGGAAAAGTTCTGATTCCCGTCTTCTGTATCATTATCTGAAAAGCTTAATGCGCATTTCTTCATAGGCTTAAAACAGTCAAACAGTTTTTGTACCTTGTAATTACATGAGTAGCCTTGTCAGAAAAACAATCCTTCATTTTTTTTGACAGTTTGCTACCGAGACAATCTCTCGCTTTTTCCTCCGTTCCCTTAGTATTGACCTGTCTACATTGAAAACAACGCTATATTTTAAAAATATATCTATATCTACATGTATATAGAAGTATGTATACTAAGTAAATACTACATGAGTACAAATACTGACAGTGAAGAAGAATACTGGCTCCACATTGTACTTATGGGCCTTCGCGCGCAGGTATACTGTATTACCTTAATACAGGTACTCAGGTCTTTCCCCTTACCCTAAGGGGGTTTTGGGAGATTTGAGCAAATCCACTAGAAAGATAGGGATGCGTACTATTATTAGTATTATTCTGCCGATCCACTGACCGGCGAATCGCTAACGATACATATGAGATAGACGTAAATCATGTTTTTAAAATTATCAAAACGTCAGAAAGTTTAATGGATCTTCAAGGCCCTCCCCCCAGGTAAAATATTTTTTCCTAGGCCCTCCTCCCAGCTCAAAATTTTTTGCCTAGGCCCTCCCCCCTAGATGACCGGCCCTCGATCCCCCCACTAAATATTGTACACTCCCTAAATACAATCTCAGATTAGTGACTACAGTAATATTGCAAAGGTTCCTATGTCACAACGTATTGTGTGAGAGCTACAAAATATCAGATAACTAAAATAATAGGGATTTTCTTCTTACACAACCAGTAAGTTCCTCACCTGCTTATGTTTCGATGTCTATCAGACACCTTCCTGAGTGATAGACATTGAAACAAGCAGGTGAGGAACTTACTGGTTGACTGTAAGAAGAAAATCCCTATCCTATGTTCTACCAACCTGATGAAATTATTCACAGGAATACAAGAAAACTGTTTGTTGACAAAAATGTGCTTTCATTTACAGTAAGCTATATCCAGGAAATTTAGGATGCCAGCTTGGAGGTACAGTGAGTTTTATTATCAAATCTCTTTGTTGTAGGATACTACTTGCTACTGGCATCGAGGATGGCATTCCAACCAGTCACTAACCAGCCAGGTAAGTAAACTGGACTAAGCGGCTTTAAGGAGCCTTAGTCCTTAATGGATAAAATTCAAAACTATGCTGCTGATAGTTTGAAGTAAATACCCAAGAAGGCCCCAGGGGATTGAGGTAAAGTGGTTGTCTTGGACACTTAATGCTTGCGCCTTTGGGAAAAAAAAAGCAAAATCTAAGGGACTAAGGAAAAATATCGGTTTGCTATGGCCAGGTGGCCCGGGCTTGCAGAGGTGGCCGCTTGAGCATGTTTGCATGACTGTATTGCTTACATGTATATGCCTAAATTATTGCGTTTCTGATTGTAGTGACTTAGAAGTAATTCAACAAATACAGTCACTGTGTAACATGTTAAACTGAGGGTTATGTCCAGAGTGTCAATACGTTTCCTTGCAGGGAAGGGATATTACTTCACCCAATTTAGTCAATAAACATTTTGATTCTGAAAACGTGCCAAGCAACATTTTAGAGGGTTGAAATTTGGATAAAAAATTTTATGGTCTCGACAGCCGTTGACCCCCCAGGCTAGTGCCGACATGTTTTTTTTTCCCTTACATGCAGCCTTGCCTCTTCTTCTAAAATCTACATACTTGTGTTACAGGCTACCCTTCACCTCAACAGGGATACCCCCCTCCTCAACAGGGATACCCCCCTCCTCAACAGGGATACCCCCCTCCACAACAGGGATACCCACCTCCACAACAGGGATACCCCCCTCCTCATCAGGGATATCCTCCTCCTCAACAGGGATACCCCCCTCCACAACAGGGATACCCCCCTCCACAACAGGGATACCCCCCTCCTCAACAGGGATATCCTCCGCCCCAAGGTTTTAAAACATTTTTATTTTGAATATCATCTTGAAATATGCTACTGTAGCAGTGATTTGATATAAAATGGAAAATTTGATTTGTGAATTGCAAATAGGCATCATCATCATCATCAGGAATAACAGTCAGGCAACTCAGAGCAAGCAAAGCAACCTTTAGGTAAGGAAAACTGAGACTCAAGAAATAAGATCCTCATTTGCATGAATTATATCAGGTGATCATATTCTTCACACAAATTATCTCAACAAAGAAGGCTATTCTACTATTTCTTCATAAATTATGCAAATGAATAACTTACTAAGTATATGTTTAATGAACTTAACTTCCAATTGCTGCAAGTACAAAAATTCCCAGCAGTTACCATTATAGAACAAGTAAAATCGGCGATTTTGTACCTCCGGGTTTGTTGTAATTTCTTTTTGTATCTGTTGTTTGTTATATATAGTTGATAGTGTTAATGAAAGGTGTGTCGGGTAATGGTTGGGCGTTGGCATTGTAACTGGTAGTAAATGCAAGTGTTTCTGATGTAGCATGGTGAGATATGGAACATAACTGTTGATCGGTTTGTGTTATTTTGTAGTGTGAGTAGCTTGTTATGTTATGCGTCCTTCATCAACGAAGAAAATTTTCTTCTAACCTATACTTAATAACGTGACGGTCTAAACTATGCCTAATCCACTATAGCGAGATTACTTATGTTAACAACATATGCGGTATCTGTCTTAAATTTGAAAAACTAGCTATAAACTTAAGCTTTTAAAGGCCATGTCGTTGTAAACCTTGTAACTGATGGCCACAAAACCTCCGTCTGACGGCGGTGTTATGTTACAGTTGTTGCTATAACTGGCAACGTCCGACTGACGGCTAATTACATCTAAACTGACGATGTTGTGTATATAACGGTCATGATGGTGTAAATATAACAGATGACTGTCTATAACATTCAACTCACATCATACCGCGATAAAAAAAACTAACGGAATACTTTACCTACCTAAACCCTTTTTAAACACGAAAAATAAAAATGTATAGCATAACTTTAATAAACAAAAACCAAACCACATTACATACAAAAAAATTAAAACAACATTTGGTTACAGAATGCGCTATATTCGATAACTACTAACGATACAACGCAACCATTAAAAATAACGTTAACTACATGTAGTCCACACTTCTGACAGCTCCGCACGATAGTGTCAAAAACTAACATTTGAAACAACAAACCACCAACCCATTTTCATCTGCAACTTAAAACATAAACCTACAAACTTATGAAAGCCGCAAGGAACACGGAACGAAACACAGAATGACAACCAGAACAGTAAAATCAAACGTTAAAAATAACGTGTAATACAGTAGCTAACCACTGCCGTCAACTGCACCAAGTTGCATCTGATCGCCTACATCTGAAACAACTAATCTCCGACCCCGTCCCGCGCCTACGATCTGACTAAAACCTAATTTCTTTTTATCGGAACCACACACCCCTCTGTCAGACGCCTGATAGAAATGGACGCACCCGGCTATACCTTGACAACAGCCAAGTAATTTATGCATAACCATTTTCAGACAAAAAGGGGTGTCCTGGGGCCTCCAAAAGGTTTCATTTCCACGCCCGAAAACACACATACAACGAAAAAAAAGGAACGTGCCACAACTGCAGCCTAACAGCAAAACGTATCCCGAGTCCCACAAAAATCCGCCCACCCAACCGCGAGATATAGCTGCGAACATGAAAATGACGACCAGTCGCCCTACCCTTCCGCGGAAGGATACCTCCTTCCCCGGAGGTAATTATATCAATTCCCCACTAATTATACAAATTAGGTCATGATTTACATCAAAAACTCCCATACTCCATCCCCAAAAGTTGTCTCTGAGGATGTGTGGTGTATCAACCCCAGCAGCCATGGATTACCTCATCCCAGCAGGGGGCTGTTTATGTAGGACAGGCTGGAGAAATCCTTATGAGAGTGTAACGTCATAAAGATCTTGCAAAGATCTGAAGAAAACACAGCCACAAAGAACATATTGCTACAAAAAATGGCTCACGGTACTTAGGTACATGTGCGGCTGTACTGGACGCACATGTGTATATAATTTCTGACCCTTACCATAACAACATGGTCAAACGGACAATAATTTATTGGACCATCCACACAAAACCATTAGATAATGAGCGTTCCACCTGATGGAAAGACTCTACTCTACTTTACTTCTATTTCGCCACTGTAGACTTCTAGGCTACTCCCAATAGAACCACACGGAGCCGGACCATTGAACTTCCAGTCCTTTTAGGTTAATGTCTTCTTCTACTCTCTACTAAAACTACTGCTCATGCGCGCAGCTCACATTCTTGGGTTGACCTCGAGAGGTCACTTGTCACTCAGCTGGTTTCAATATCACTACAGTTGGGTCCAGGGCCTTTTCTAGTACAGCTTGAAACCTTCTGGTAGTGTAGTTTCAAGCTAATGGGATAACAATCACAATGATCTTGAAAGTTCATTTGTGTTGGTAGAAGTCATTCCTTGACAAAATTTTGTCCAATTTCTTATGTTGGAAATTACAGTTCAAACTTGATTCATAATCACAGTGCTTGTTGGAACCTTATGCCCCTAGCCCACTCTGGGACTAACCAAGTGATGTCTGGTTGGCCCCTGGAGCTGTGTTTGTTTATTTAATGCAAGATTAATCATGACCCCTGGGAAGCCATCCTGCAATCATGGGGAGGGGGTGACAAATAGGTTCCCCTCCCAGCCAATTAGAAACCTATTAACAATTATCTGTACAGTGTTCGAAATACTTTTTTGAACCAGGTAGCACAGTGTGCACCTTTGAGTTCAGCGGTACATATTTTCAGGTTGCGTGGTGTGCTACCTGAGTCAGGGAGCAACTAGCGCACAAGAAAATCAGGTAGCAATTGCTAGTGTGCTAGTGGGTATTTCGAACACTGCTGTATCAACTCTGGCTGGACACTGTAAAACACTGGGAATACATACAGGGAGCACAGTGCACAGGAAGGTATCTTACCTAAATTGCCTGTACTTTGAAGGTTTCTTTGCCTGTAGTCACCTTTGAAGGTTTCTTTTTCACAGTGTCTGAAACTAGATACATGTACACCTACTGAAATGACTGAAACATTCTGAAAAGGTGAGAAATCTGGAGCTCTGCTTGTGTTTGTCTCTTTAAGGCCTAATTTACGCGGGGCAAAAAATATTTGTCCTAAGACATAATCGACGCACGGCGTGTGTCGTAGGACAGGTTTTTTATGCCTGTAAAAACGCCCGCCACCGAAGCGTGGCGCCACACATCGTTTTTCCTGTGGCATATCGAGGAGGTCCACAAGTGTGGCGCGACTCGCCGAGGAGTCTGTGTCGCAGGCTCAGCTGTGTGTAAACAGACTGGTGTCGCGCACAGCACATTTTTGCATCACAGTAGGTCGGGGGTTATATGAAAATTTAACATTTCCTGCGCTAGCCTGAAATCCACGCCAGGCTCGTCTGTTTGTATTCCTTCTGCTGATCATTACATATCTAGTTCTCCTTGTTTCTTTGGATTTTTGCTTCTGATTGTTTGCTAATCATTGCGAAAGTAAATGTAATGGCCGTGACCTCAGCAGTAACTGGAGCAGCGCTGAAACGTGATGTTTGATCGGGTTGTGATAGAATTCGGAGCAAGATGAAAACTTACAGAAAGAAGGAGGCTTTCGGGCAGATTGCGGATTAGTCAATTGCAGCAGGCGGGGTACAACAGAAACTCAAAACAAGTCCCGAAAATGATAAGGGATCTGTACTCCTACTGACAAAACAAGACTCAAACAACCAGAGCGGTAGACTACATTTGATGCAGCATGCCGCAGCCCACAGTAGCCACTTGGCAGTGCACCACAGCTGCGGCGTGCAGCGGGAGTCGCAGTCGATATTGTGTAAAACGAAAAGTGTCCTAGGCGATTGACAAGCACCGCACGTCGAACGTGGTAGGACAGATATAATTTTGCCCCGTGTAAATTGGGCCTTTAATAAAGATGGGGTCTGCCTGAATACCTCGACTGCCCTCAACCGGGCCTAATATGCAGTGTACATGGCTTAATATGAACCATTTTCAACGCTCTGGATACATTGTCTATACAATTATAAATAAAAATCCCAAAGTAACTCCTAAGTATTTGCGAGTTTTTTCAAGTTATAACTTCTAATTAAAATATAAGTGGAGTCACAAATGTTTAAGTAGGTTATCGTCTTTTAGGGACTGATACACCCCGCAAAATATCCGCCCTCAAGTAATGAGTGCTAAATCCACCACCGGAAACATGATGTTTAAAGAGGTTTCCCTCTATATCTGCTAAGTTTCCGTGCTGCATAAGCTTTTTTACTTTCCTTATTTTGACTTGAAACTTACGTCACGATGCGTTCAGGCGGCTCGACGTAAACAAACAAGATGTCGGACCCTGTTCTGCGGGCGCATGGTGCGCCGTAAAAAACTGGTAAAAACGTCAGAGCTACAGTGATTTTCCTTATAACTGCATAGGCAATGTATCCATCGCGTTAAAAAGGGTTCTTAACACATGAATACTCCATATTAGACCAGGAAGTGGGCGGTTGAGGGGGGTTGAGGTATTTAGTCATACCGTTAAAGATGTTGCACATTCATTTGCATTGTACTTGAACCCATTTATAAAAAGAAGTGTAACAATATAGGTACGCTAACTGTGAGGTGAACTGACATATCGGAGTCTAGCTCAGACAAGACAGTTTGGAGAATAAGTCACACATACAATAATTGTAGGAAGACAACAGACTCTTACTAAAAGACAAAATCCAGACAAACAATATCTTAACTGTGGTAAATGTATATCATAACCCTGAGGAAAAATCATCTTAACCATTTCTGTGCAGTTAACTAAGACAGGCTTTACCAGGAAACCATATTCTGTCTGGCAATAATAGCCTGTTAGGAGGGAGAACACGACTTTGGGAATAGGTCCTGCTGCATCATCTGCAACAGTCCTACCGACAGAGTGAATAAGTCTGCTGGTCAGCATTAGAATGATATTCTGTATATATCTACTAGTAGCTGAAATGTATGAATACTGTGCAATGAATCTTTTTTTTTCTGTGACATTGTGCAGGCCAAGCAACATGGATGCCGGTCCCACAGGCTCCCCCTGGCTGCCCGCCTGGCCTGGAGTACATGACCCAGATAGACCAGCTGCTGGTGAAACAGCAAGTGGAACTACTGGAAGGTTTGTAACCTGTCCCTCCTCTCTCAAACAAAGAATTTTTTTTTATTTATTTTATTTTCCGTCATCTTTATACAGGGTGGCCCATTAAGTAAAATTGGGATACAATAAATAATGAATAAGAAGGCAGCAGTCTAGCATTTCCTCATAAATTATGCACATATTAATAATAAGGTTCTGATTCGAGTATTTTACATTTAATGATGTTCACCTTGAAAACTTACTTCCAAATGCCACAAGTATAAAATTCCCAGCAGTTACCACTATGGAATTATAGTATTTTGTAATTACTTGATACATATTTACAAGTTAGATAATTTACATAATTTACATATTAATTGATATCTGCCTATGTTCCTATCATTCTCTGATTGACATATGGTTCCGGGTCGGAGTTCAAATCTGACCAGAGTCTAAGTAAGTGCGGAAGTAAATCGCCGGATCTCGGTGGTAATGTCACGCTAAGTTTGGCTCCCCCTTGCTCGGTGATCGTTATAGATAATCAAATTTGTATTTTTCTAAAAACCCGTGGTTTGTAGTATTTTCAGGTGTGGTAAAGTTGGATGGCCAGCAAAGCGTTTTTGGTCTTAGTCCGCGAGCAAGAGTGACGCGGTTTTGTCGCCTGATGACCCAAATAGCTGCGTTCTATATGGATTTTCAAGGGATTTGTGTCACCGGAGATTGCGAAAAACATCGCAACAACCTATACTTTATTTTGAATTCGTTTTTCAGAAACAGGAAGTTATAAGTGAGCTTTTTCGTCATATAAGCTGTTACCCAGGGAAAAATTTTTTTCTCAGCAGCTCCGCTGAAAAAAGTGTTTAAAAAACAGTATTTTTCAGGTCCAAAATATACATTTCACAACAGTTTCTACCCGAAATGAACGTTCAGCAGACGATACCCAAAAATCTATCGAAAGCCGCCTGGAAACCTCTGTTCACTGACATAATAAGATTTTCCGGCCAACTTTTTTTGGCGTAATTATAACCCTTCAGCCTGGGGGTGTCGCCGGACACAAAAATCGTAAAAGAAACTCCGGTCCGAGACCATATGTCACAATTTTGAATAGTGCAGCAGGTTTATAGAATTTCTTCATTAATTATGCAAATTAGGTCCTAATTTGCATAATTGTCATCTAATCATGTTAAGCATCACTTAGGATTAACGTACATACCAAAAATCACAACGATCTATCATTAGTATCAACGGGTTCTTGAGTTTCCTTCTTCATTTGTCCCATTTTTGTACCTGGTATTGCTAGTCACAAAATCCGTCATCACATAAGAAGTTTTACAAACTTTAGGGCTTAATTAAGGAGAAAAGACATGGAATAAAATAGGATGAAAAAGGGACAATTGTAATTGCAAGTTCAGTGTCATCATCATCATTTCTGTGCATTTTGCACATTATGCATGATTTCTCCTCTTCTTTTATCAGCCTTCACTGGATTTGAGACTAACAACAAATACAAGATCATGAACTCCCAGGGCCAGAAAGTATATTTTGCAGCAGAGGACAACGACTGCTGCTCACGACAGTGCTGTGGAAACATTCGCTCCTTTGAGATGAAGATAATGGATAACAGTCAGAACGAAGTTATCCACTTAAGCCGGCCGCTGCGCTGCATGCACTGCATGTGGGTTTGTTGTCTGCAGGAGCTGGAAGTGCAGTCACCCCCAGGTGCTAATTTATATTTTGTAATATGATTATTAACAAAGCCTGTGAAATTTCTACCTTAAAGCCATTTAAGAATATACTTACTAGGTGACCGGGACATGACATTCTATGAACAAATCAGATTCTACTAAGAAATTTAACATTATCTAATACATGCTTTCTGTGGCTGTAAACCAATTAGTAATGCAATACATTTTAAGTTGAGGGACTATATATAGGGGCGGGTAATCTTACTCCTGAAAACAAAAAGTAGACTCATTTAAATTGATAATTGTGACATGACACTGATCCTTTTCTTACAGGAACTACTGTGGGGTGGGTGCGACAGACCTGGCATCCATTATTGCCCAAGTTTGTTGTCCAGAATGCTGCTGGGGAAACTGTCCTCAACATTGAAGGGCCATGTCTGAACTGTTCCTTCTGTGGAGATGTGGAATTTGATGTGAGCTTAATTTACATTCACCACATGGTGTTTTTGCTAGCCAGTTAAATCAAGAATATATCTTGAATACTTAAACTGTAACATGTACTTTTTTTGGATCCTTGATAAAGATCAATCCTCATGAATTACAGACTTTGAGCATTTTGAAGATGGGAATCAAACAACCTACATGTAGTCAGTCAACATTAATGTGTTCTAATGTCTAATGTTTGAATGTTAACAAATCATGTGTATCCCCCTGTGACACAAGGCAGCGTCCAAACAATTCTATTAACTCACAGTCATGATATTCATTCTAAAAATAAAAAAAAGACAAACTATGGTGCCAACTATACTAAATGTAAATAGCAAAATACACTGAAACATGACACACCATTTGGGCACCTGAAGATAATTGTTTTGATGACATGCTGAAAATCACTCATTTTATATCATCAATGAGGTCAACTGATAATCAGATGTTTTTCTTCTAATTCAAAATAATAATTTCCTGTAACAGTCTCCTACCTTTTCAACTTCAAAGCTCTTACTTGCAAAATGCAAAATAGGACCACATTGGCATGATTAGTGACTGAATTCTACAATTAATATTTAGTAATATTTAAAGATCATATGACACTGAATTAAATAGAAATTCAACTGTTAAATTTTCCAATTATAATCCACAACAATGATTAAAGGGGTGCACAATCATCATAAGTGACAAAAGGTGTGAAAAGGAACAAAAAGGAGAGAAAAGGAATGAAATGGAGCAAAATGGTATTATATATTAATGAAATTGAAAGCAATGTGATTTAGCAAGGAACAAAGTTGATAGCAATGTGAAGCAAGGAACAAAGTTGATAGCCAAATCAGCACTAAATACAAAGGAAACTGAGTAAAGGACGAACATACACAGAAATCAGTGGTAAATGTTGATGTTCTGAAGGTCTAGAATAAACAAAGCCTGTAATATACGGGCAGTAAATAAAACAAAAATTAGCCAATCCCTGACAATCATGGGTCATTTACATTATGCCGCTCAAGGCCTTGTTTGCTGTAAAAAAAGGCCAAAAAATTGATTCTAAATTTTGATCATTCCAGATTATGTCTGCTGATGAAACCAGTAAAGTTGGCAAGATTTCTAAGCAGTGGAGTGGGCTTGCCAGGGAGATGTTCACAGATGCAGACAACTTTGGAATCCAGTTCCCGATGGATCTTGATGTCAAGGTCAAAGCTTGCCTGCTTGGAGCAGTATTTCTCATTGTACGTTTCCCTGTTTTTCTTTTAATAGTAAGCAATGGCACAAAAAGCTCACTGAGTTTTCAAACAAGCTTTCAAACAATTTCCAGACGTAATGATATGCATTTGTACAAACACTATTGCTGAAGTGTTGCAAGAAAAGTCTGTCTAATAGAAAGGCTGACATTGCTTATGAGCAAATACAGGCATATTTCACTCCATCTCTTTCCATTCACAAATGAACTGTTCCAAACCCATCCTGTGCAAAACCATTCCAAAATGACTTCTGCCCAAACTGAACAATGTGACAGATTGCAACTCATCCCAGTCTAAAATGGAGCCTTCCAAATTTGACACCACTTATATATATATATAATAAGAAACATTAAGTGCATATAAGTGCACATGTTGTATTAGACCCATTTTACCATACACTGATTCTATTAAAGCCAATCAACTATTCAGCCCTTAAAGCGCTGTTATCTCTGCCAACAGGACTTCATGTTCTTCGAGCAAGTTGGGAATCAGGAGCAGCAGAACACAGTCTGGTGAACATCAACGCACCTGGCATCCAATTGCAGCTGTATAATGTGTTCAAACTTTTTGACTTCACTTATGTACGCATTCTCAAAATGCCCTCTGCCAGTGATCTGATATTATAATTATAGCAGACTGAACATGCATGTGCCGAAGCTAGAAGTGGACAATTATATGATATAGAATATATATTAAAGAATAATTTTGTTTGTTTTTTTAGCTTAAATTTTAGACATTTTGTCAGGCTTGCAATCTTGTCAGCATTTCTTTCGATATTCACGCCAGGATACCGAAAGACATTTAGCCAAAAAATATAGGTTAAGAAATAGAAATTATTAAAATATCCGAAAACAGGCCCATAACTAGTCTGCTTGCAGACAAGACGTAGAGAAGCACAGGTTGTAATTGAGAGAGAGTTGGGATGTCCTAGTAGTGTAGTCTGTGAGTTCCTCCATGTGTTTTTTTATCTCCATGAAAAAGGGAGATATCGTTTTGGGTCTGTCTCTGTGTGTGTGTGTCTGCGTTTCTGCATATTTGTGGTCAACATAACTTATGAAGGCATTTGTAGATTGTGGAGATATTTGGTATGTGGGAAGGTCATAGTAAGACAAAGGAGAAGGTCAAACATAGGCCTCCTGGTGGCTGTCCTTGGTACTGCAGCTGAACTTCCGGTTTTTGTATCTTTTGTCCCGGACATGCTATGGTCTTGATTTTTTGGTGGCTGACAGCTTCTCATGTCATTTCATGATTTTTGGCATGAAGGTAGTGTAGACAGTGATATATACAATAAAATGCGAATTATGTATTTGAGGACTTAATTCGCATAATTAATGAGGAAATTCAAAAATTCCATTGTTGTACATACTAGGACTTTGATACATGTAATCTATGGCTAGTGGATCATTAAGAGATACTAATTATGCAAATTAGGACTGCGAAAATGCTATAATTTCTTCGTGGCAAATGATGTGCATGTCGTACTTGTGACATGTGTAAGTTAGTTTGTGGTACCCTTATGTATATATTACGGTAATGCGGATAATTTACATAATTAATGATGAAATGCTGGAATGAAACCTTGAAAAAGGATAGGTCATTTTATGACATATATGTAATTTGAGTTGAGAAAACCCAATTATGAAATATTTTATGCTACATATAATCATCACATTTCCATGATCAATGAGACAATAAAAACAAAAAATAGGTCTACAAAGGCTCTAAATATTCTATATAGGTATGCGGTCTCCGAATTCTTCTTTGATTATACAGTCCACAATAAATACCTTCTGGGGTGTCTTAAATTCCTGCTGCTTTATGCATCTTGAAATGTGATAGAACTACAAACATATCACTAAAGAGACACAAAAACATGTGATCGCTTTAAAGTACACAAATCACAGAGAAATGCTGTTTCTTACTCGAAATTCTAACAAAAACGTTGTGTCTTGCTTGGAGAACTATTTTATCTATTACAATTCACTTTAACATATATCCATAAATACTACATTGCAGGTGGTAATTTGAAATAACCCTAGTCTTGACTGTAGTCGCGAATCTTCCCCAAAGAGACACAAAATATGTGATCTACACCTTACAGGTAACAAAGCACTTATTATTTTAAATAGTTAAAATACTTCATACAAAGTTACCGAAAAAATGTTATAAAGCTGGTTAATTCACTCATTTCTCCATACAGTTTCCTCAGATTATGATGCTTAATGATGTTTCTTAAAAAATAAAGGCTCCTGTTGTAAGATAGGAAGGATCAAAATGTCAATATTTTGAACACATAGTGTACTAACTAGTCCTCTTTTGGTCGTAGTTAATTATAAATACTTGAAATGTGTTAGAATGGCAAAAAAAAAGTTCTTACAAATGAGAACATCAGTAAACCATTTAATCCAAACATAATCTTCTAGTTTGGCACCAAAATCCTACAACATGAGCTTTGACATACATAATGACCTTTTAATCGTAGTTCTGTTTCACACTGTCAACATATTGTGTTTTAGTGGTAAATATCATCATCCACTGTATTCTGCATTTGCAGTCGTATGAACGTCCTGCAGCTGCATTCAGTCTTTCTTCATCTTCTTCCACTGTTACTTTTTTTCTCGCGAGCTCTTTTAGGGGTTACTTTCTTTGCTGTTGTAGGAGCAGGGCCTTACGCCCTCTGTCTCCCTTCAGCATGCTATTGTATAGGATGTAGACTGGTGAATATGGCCATCATTAATCAAATCTACACAGATCATGTTTCTGATGTCCGCAAATGCTTCATGCTATTTCTTATAAGGATTTCCAAACGCTCTTTTGCCTCCTACATCCGAGACCTTGTATGCCTAGAAAGCCAGACGGTAGAGAACCTGGCCGCCCAGTGCAGCGGCGACCGTCCAAATCATGGCCTGGTCCTGCGACCCATGGCTCTCCAGGGACCCTCCAACAAGATACATTCGTTGACATTAACTTTGAAATCTTTGAACTTCAAGGAAAGCGGAATACTGTTCTGTTCTAGAGCTATTAAAATGTAGACTTCTACATACAGTGTATCATCTTATTGTCCCAATATAACGTTTATATTCCGGTGGCATTTTGATAAGATATTGCTTAGTACATAGGTTATAATAAGCTTTGCAAGTTGACAAGACGAAATGATGATAAGATATGACTACGCTTTAGTGAGGTGTAAACATTAACTGTAGAGCGAGAATCAATCAAGTTACTGGTAACCAACAATGTGCATGGTGTTGTAGTTGTAGTTGTAAGGAAAATATAATCTACAATCTAACATACAGAGGTGCTGCGGACTGTTGTGTCAGGTATTGTGATAAATCTACAGATATCTCTACGTCAAGGTACATTAGAGCTACCATCATTTACTAACCAGGGGAAGTGCATTATTTTGCTTTTAAAGCTAATTTGAATATAGATCTGCAGTTTTGGTACCACATACATGTGTTTGTCATCTTTATGTTTTTGATGGGTTTGCCGCTAAAGAGCCTCCTTAGAAGAACAATTGAAATAAGACAGGTCAAATATAAGGCAGGTGAAATGCTGCCTTTTTTACACATGTACTAAATCGCAGGCTTTACCCATACACTGCTTTGCGACCAAGTCCCTCAGACAAAACAGGAGCACAGAGGATGCATGGCAACACATGCACAAACACACAGAGAGACAGACGCAAACACACACACACACACACACAAGCACACACAAACAGACACATATATACGCAAACATGGACACAAACACAGAGAGACACATGCAGACACACAGACAGAGACATGCACACACAGACAGACAGACACATAGAGACATACGCAAGCACAGGCACGCACACAGACACAGAGAGACACATGCACAGATACACACACACACGCGCGCGCGCGCGCGCGACATACACACACAGACAGACAGACACACACACACACACACACACAGAGTCATACGCAAGCACATACACGCACAAAGTCTCTACGAAACACATGCAAGGACATATTAAGCACATACACACAGACAGACAGATTTGAGACACACAAACAAGCCAGAAACAGTACTTCAACCCCTTGCGGTGAATGATTAATGTCTTCTGTCTGAGCCACTACGAAACACATGCACTGTTGTTTATAAGCCTATCCAGTCAGCTGGGAACTCCCTGGTTGACAGCTGGGCCCGTTGCCAGGTCAGTGCTAATGAGCTCTAATGTCGCTAATGGCAGTTGGGTGAAAAGAGATTGCGCCCCTTTAACAATATGACCCTGAAGTTTGGAAAGTCCGACAATAGTGGTCCGTTTAGTTCCAGCCTGTGCAGTTTGGACCATTTGGCTGTGTCTATCCTCAGATCAGATGAAGGAAACTCAGTGTCAACACTATCGCGTCAGTTGTCATCTGACAACACTGATGACCTTGAGGAATCATGTCGGCGGCAAATGACCTTTGTGACAAAACTTGAGGAACTGGTTTCATGCAAGGGTGTATCATTCAGTGATGCCGTCTAGCGGTCTTCTGTAGTTGCCTAGAATCTATAAAGACACTGGGACCATGGCCTACTCTGGATATTGCATCTGTCACCCTATATAGCAGCAACAACATTACAATTCTGGAATGAAGGCTACTCGATTTTCTCAATTTCACAGGACCTTTAGGTAATTCCTCTATCAAGAACTGTAACTCTATTTCTGCTGCTGCAAAGGTTCATTTGTGGATTTGAAAGCCACTGAATTCATTCAAGAAAGATTTTCAAATTATTGGGCATCAGGCTTGAGCATGTTTCTTGACAAGGCACGGTTCTGGATATGCTTGGACTATACTGGAAACCGTGCCTGAGCATTTTTATTATGGAATAAGACACAGTTCTGGACACAAATACAACAATCCTCGAACACCACCTTTGGAAGCTCCGGGCAGTGCCTGGTTACAGCAAACGATATCCGCTCTTTCCAGCAACCTTTGAACTTAGAATCCTGCCCATAACGTGAGCCCGTGGACTTCCTAAAAACAGCTTGGTTTGTGTAAACTGATTTCTTTTAGTGTAAAAAAAAATGCGATTTTCTATGAGAGTCTTGCCCGGAAGTGACCGTCGCCCTCCCCAAATGGCGAGAACAAAAGATGAATTCATTACTCGATGACATCTGGTACTTTTGACCCATTTGAGAATAGAACAAAGACGTATCCAGATCGGGTCGTGGTCCCTCTTGCCATTCTTACACGGAAAACATATTCATGCAATACTGGACACCAAAAGTCAATGACAGATTGGTAACCCTGCTATGTGTATTCATTCATTATTACTTGCATTGATAGAAAAGATCGCACGATGGCATAAATGTACATTGTATGACTCACATGGCGTAAACCGGTTCCCCAAGGTTTTCACACAAGTTCTTTTGCCGTCATGTTCCTTAAGATCGCCCAGTTTGCAGCCTGTAGTGTTCACTATGGGTTACTTATCACCTTCGACCATAAGAAAGTTACAATGTACTCTGTGCGACTATCGATGTATGGACTATGGGTGAAGTGTGGATTACCTTTCCGTTGGAATACGCCTGGTGACTTGGACAAGGCTACTTGTCTCAAGAGTACTGAGAACAATCATGTCAGGTGAGTTTGATAGTTCTATCGAACACATTCCACAAATGTAGGTTGAAATGCCTTTTAGAATTAATCTCAATTTTAACAGAAATTTAAGATGAGATGACTGATAGAGATGTGAATATAGTGCGGCTCAAGTTTTCCCTTTTATCCCTTGAGTTATCTATGGTTCTCTGAATAAGTTATACATCAACATGATATACCTGTTCAGTTGTCTAGTTTCCCGAAGAAGGACACATTATACCAAACTTACACATGGTACATTCTACACTTCCTACCTGGCCTCTACACACGGCCATTTTGGATCGTCTCTTTGAACCTTTGTGTGGGGGCGGCTTATTCTTACCCGAAACACGTCTTTTCAAAACATCCTTATAGGATGGTTTGCTAACCAGCAAGTTTCCATGTGAATGAGCAAAAAAACTGTGAACAGACTTGTTAACCCCGGGACCTTTTTATGCATGAATAGATCGCGACCGACATTTTACTGTCTGTAGAGGGTGAGATCATCCCATTGAGCGCTTGTCGAACTGACAGTCGTGCCGTGTGCAAATTACAAAATACGTGCTCTGGCGTCGTAGGTTATTGACATTAATACTGACAGTGACAGTGACAATGGATTTAAAAGGGATTGTGTCTAATTATTTTTCAATCACATGACAAGTACAGAAGACAATTTGATGTTTTAAAACATGACGGACTTTCTCTTAACTTTCACCTCGCCATTAGTAAGGTTGCAGAAAGATAAAGATACTATTTTAACGGGGTTGTCTTGAATAAATTAGTTAACTGAAACTTTCTCCCATTTGAAAATTGTAATATACAAGTCATCTGTTATGTCAGTTGTTGACCTTGAAACATATGTATTGCTCTATCAGGAAATGTATCTCTCTAATACCGTGATTTTTAATTTTTTTCTGAATGACAATGCTGAAATAGATTTAAGCTGTCAAACCTATTCATGGCGGGTTTGAAACGCGTACCTCACAGTGCTGGTGATTTTTCTGAAACATATATGAAACAAAAATAAAGATTCGTGGCGAATGATTAATGAGTTTAAAAAATGAAGCGTTCTGTACCTGAAGTTAGTAGTGAATCTTGTTCTCTTCTCCGTAGTACTAAACAAGGTGTCCGTATAGGTTTTTCCTGTCCTCATGTTTCTTAAACGCTATGCACTCTGCATTCTAGGCATATTCTATCTCCAATTTGGTATATCTTGGTTATGTGGTTCTAAAGGCACCGCCGTCTGTATTTGTTGTCAGGGGCTGGGAGTTGATCAATTAGATTAGACTGAAATCACATTTTATTGCACTGGACATGCTAGGGATATCCTTAATTAGACGATTCTGGTGATACGTCTAGTCTGTGTTGTCAGAGCTGATTGTTTGTCCTTTGATTTGTCGAGAGTTAAATTACCTTGTGTTAGGCAAGGGATAGCCCTCTATTGGAATGTGCACTTCGTGTCACTCATATTCACCTTATTTGGCTATTCTTAGATACTGTAATGGATAATAGGTATGGTAACGGTAGACCAGAAGTGTTCAAATATCTGAAACACATTTTTGTATCATGCTTTGGCAGACGATCTAGGTGAGTATTTTGAGACCTGTGCATAGAGCACATTGTATCAAACCGGTTCTGTCTTATTGATGCATTTCTCTAGTTCTATATTCAATGTCGCTGGCATGAGCTATATATATCAGTCCAACACTGTTCTGAATCGTGTTGCAAATTACATTTTACGTTTACAAAATTATCACCGTGAATACTAAAGCAGCCGGTATGCTGAATTGGAATGCGGACATTACAACCCATAAAATACGGCTGAAATTAGTAAAACACTTGATTTAATAAGAAAACAATATAGCAGGGGTTAATACTTTTGTAGCAAGAGCACAGCAGAATGCTGAAATGTCTGTCACTCTCGCGATCATGATTCTGGTGGTTTGTGAGAATAGACAATTTTGTAAGAATTTTCAAGAGATAATAGTTTGTAAAGATCGATTCTAGCCTGCGCTAACCTTTTGGACTATAATTGCTACATCTATGAAAACGGGGGTATTATAATCATCTTGATTAATGAGATGAATGGTAAAGTGGGATTCTGCTAAAGGATAGGACTTTTGCACATACGATATGTGTAAGTTAGGCACAGAGGACCATCAATTGAAATAGGTTATGCTATATTATGCTGTTTGTTTTAACAAGGCGGTCACACGCTACATCATCTAATAGTTTAGTGTCATGCCGATTATCATCTAATATACATCTATATACCTATGCTGCGCTCACGTGTTACTTTCCACTGATTTGTTACAGTGTTTTCTTTGTTGTTATTGTTGTTTTGTCATCGACACTTCCTGTTTTCTAGCAATGTCGGTAGACGCTTTTCTCAGGACTGTGCGTCCAAGCAAAACCTTGGTCCAAGTCACGTACACAGAACCTCTTTTTGGCAAGAAGCTTGAGGTCACACGTAGCGTTGTGGATGTCAAATGTGCTTGTAGTCGTTTCGATTGACTGAAAAATATGACAACACGATTCAAGAGAGGGGACAACACTCAATTTGTAAAGCTCATGGCAGTGTGACTAAGTATAAATAAAGAACTAAAAGAATGATTTAACCTTCATCAGACCGAAGAATTTTTATTTCTATTATCTAGTCTTATCCCTCACATTTTGGTTTCCACCTGTATATTACAAAGCAGTAAGTTGTTTACTTCTTTTGGGTTCCTTATCCCCCTGCTTCCAGCAAATGTGTATATCTAGAGGATTTTCGCACCAAATGTTAGACTTTAAAGTCAACTTTACTGTTTCAATATTTCGATGTATTTATTTTAGACTTCGAGAAATTTATAAGGTGAATCCCCTGATAATATTGTAATATTTCATGTTCATGGAAAGAAATGTGGTCTTCCTTTCTTGAAGTGATTTTGATACTGTTGTGCCATGTAATGGTTTATGATCTGTACCTATATCCTATTGAACATAACAGGTAGAAGTCAATAGAAAGAGATAGACGCCAGTAGAAGTGTCTAGAGAAAAAGCGTATGGAGTTGACAAATTGTCTGAGTCAAGGTATAAAACTGAAGCTATGCTGTTTTCCGAAGGGACGATAGTGAGTTTCTTCATATTGCCTGCGTACTTGTAGAGGCCAGAGTCAGACCAGGGTAGAACAGGCAAGCAAGTTGTAAATGGTTATAGTTTATCGAACAAAGATGTTATTGCTAACAGCAGAAGCAGATATGCATGTATTGTTTCCATCATCCACAACATCAAACACTGCATCAGTCTTATCTTTGAAAATGCCAGTTCCACATACGGGCATCTGCAAGTCCATTAGTTGTAATACTGAAGGAAAACATATGGCATAGCAGTAGAGGAAAACATCAATAAAAAACGAGTTAAGAGAAGCTGGTGGCAACTAAGGAAAAATCGAAAACAAAGCAAAATTACTAACTTAAAATATGTATATTTCGAATCGTGTTCAATATACACAGTTTAATTAGTTGTAGCATAACGGTTATACATATAAAAGGGATACGTCAAAATTCCCATATGTGTTGAAAATAATAAGAAATTCGATCAAGAGTTTTGTTGATGTAGAACCCATCTCCAAATGCCCCCTCCCGTCATATGCATACTAGAAAACATCCATGGTTCCCTCGGCTAAAACATGATAAGACTATGGCAGGTGTGTTGTACTTCAGGCCATTTCCCATTGTCGTACGATCGTCGTACTGTACGGGATGACAAACTGAGGATTTCTTGGGATAATCGTGCGTGTGCGAAAAAATTCAATTCAACGTGCCCGACTTTTCTCAAGTATGTTCATTCATGTATGCATTCATTCCTTCAAGTTGAGAAACACTAGGTGATTGTCTGTGGGTTGCCTGTCATGGACAATACACAATACACAATACACAATCATTACGGCCCAGCTAGCAATAACCACCTGTACAGCCCGGGGATATCATGTCATTTTAGATATTCTTCTTGAATGAATATTGTCCCCCAAATCACCTCTAAACCTTATCTTGACGAATCAGACTTTATATTTTGTTGAATTCCTTTTGATAAAAACATATATTTGATAGATCCTGCAGCTCAGTTCAGTCGATTTTGCCGCAACTGATAAGTTTCAATCCTGTTTACTTGCATTTAGGCTTTAGAAAGTCAATGAAAAACTGATATAAAGGGATTTTGATATTGTTGTGTCTTGCGATGATTTATCAACCAACTACATATATGGTCTGTAACATTATCCTACTGTATATACCAGGTAGAGGTTAGTATATATAGGTATAGGCCTGTAGAAGTGTCGGCAGAGAGAACGCATGGAGTCGACCACGTGACTGTGTGAGTCAAGGTAAAACAAAAATGCATCTTAAGATTGCCGTTCTTTGATCAACTATTTTGCCAAGGGACTGATAGTGTGACATGCTATCGCACTCAGAAGAAGGACATTATGCACAATTAGTGAATTGCTACATCATCCACAACGTCACGCTTTTGCTACTCCTATCCAAATGTTGCACCAGCCTCATCTTTGAAAAATGCCAGTGGCACATACGGGCATCTGCAAGTACAAAGGAACAGTTGTATTCAGCCAACTACATGATACGTTTTTCTTGTTTCCATCACCCACAACTGTTACATCACATGTTCGTGACGGTCACCCTTATCTCAATCTTTTCTCCGCACAATTACGAACATTTGATAAAAAGATAACTTTTAAACAAGCCATTCGTACCATTACACAGGCAATGGTTCTCTTAACATGTGAATCTGGTACTCTACAATCTAGAATTCCTGGCTATCCTTACACATCTGCTTATTTCAGCCTCATGCTGCGAGGAAATCCTCAGGAAGGATATGCGTGACCATGTGTGTCGAATTCCTTTGCATGTAGGACTGCCTTGCCTATAAGAGGCGGCCTATAAGGGATATGGCGTACCTACCGAACAGAATGACACTCAATATTTGACCCGTCAATAGAATATTAAGATTTTCTATTTAAAGATTAAAACTATGAGTGTCACGACTCATAACAGATAAAGGTCACGCACTGCAACTTGGATCACTTCTAATTAAATCATATGAGAACCTTGAGAAGTAGATTGGACAAATCACACACTAAGCTAGGAAACACGATCCCACTTTACAAATGAGATTGAGCAGAAATCTGTAATTATAACCAGAAAGTTGTCACAAAGGTTTGTACAAAAACTCAAGGGACAGATGTATTAAATACAACAAAGGAAATATTCTTAAATATGGGGGTATCTGGTGATTCTGTTGTTAAGGTCCATTTCAAGGATTCTAAACATGTCTGTGATATACAGGTGTGGGTTTTTCCTAAGCCATACCCAGGTTTTAAAAATAGTCCATTTGGCTACAGTTATTGTAAAAGTTCTTTTCTTCACGTCATAAGTGCTTAGTGACTGATTGAAGTTTTTAAATATAATATCCTGGTAAGTAATTGTTGTGTCAGGGGGAGGTATAATGAAAGTCCCAAAAATTACCGAGTCTTTTGGATCTAAGAAACATGTGTTCATAATCTTCAGCACTTCCACTGTTACATAAAGTACATGTTGAATGAAATATTTTCCCGTTATCATCTTTGATATGCCATTTGTGAAGGTTGTAAGCACATGGCAAAATCCGGTGTAACAATTTGTAGTTTAACACTGCTAACTTCGTGTCCTTACAAGTCTCTTAATAAACACCAGATTTTTTCCCAAGAAAATGTTACAGTTGGAAATTGAGATTGCCATTTTTTGCAACAGTTGGGCACCATGATATGTGTTTGTATAATTATACTATACAGTAATTTGCAGAAATTCCTGGATTTGATTTGTTGTTTTGTTTTACCATTAAAATATGGGGGGTAAGGGTACTGAGGTGTAATGTTTGATAAGGGATTAGGCCTTCATGATTTCTAAAGTTTCTTCCATGTTAGAGGTATAGCTTGAAAAAGTGTTACATATTCAATGATACCATTTGGTCTTGTGTTGAGGGTAATTTGAGGATAGTCATTTATTGAAATGAACTTGCCAAAGGGGAAAAGGTCTTTTATAAATAGTATGCCTTCTCTAATCCAAGTTGGAAAGAAGACAGTGTTACCTTGTGACCATACATATTTGTTGCACCAAATCATTTCCTGCATTATTTCATTAACATCAGAGGGGTTCTTTTTCCGACCTCCACCAGCAAAGTGGAAGGATAGTATTACCTGCTTGTAAAACATGAGGAGTTTACTCATATCTGGTCCATCCTTTTCACAGGAGAAATTCATATGAAGTAACAGGTTTTCTACTCTAGACCATAGGATTTCATGTATGTTAAAGCAATTGTTTTCCATCTGGCATTGTTATTTGTTACTAGTCTTTGTACCCAAGATGCAAGTAGGGATTGTTTCTGATATTCTGAATTTGTCAGGCCTAGGCCACCAAAGTCGATTGGTTGACTAATGATATCTCCTTTAATCTTATCCTTTTTTTTTCCTTTCCACAAAAAAGTGAACATTTCTTTTTTTTTACAGTTTCTATAACCCAAGATGGGGTAACAATCATTGACATGTTGTAAATTATTTGAGAGAGACTAAGAAATCTTAGTACTGTCTTATCCATAGACAGTTAGGTCTCTACCTTTCCAGACATGTAGTATATTTTTCAGTCGTTCTATTTTTTTTTTCTTTCAGTTTAGTAGTTCGCATTCATGGTGTAGGTTTCTGTTGGAAAAGTAAATACCAAGGGATTTAATAGGGGTTTTTGGCCAAGAGATACCCAGGGGCTTGTCTTGTCTATGTTCCAATCCATTAACCTTCGCATTTACCTATATTTAGTTTTAGGCTTGATACATTACAAAAATAATGTACATGTCTAAAAGCATTTTCCATAGATACGTCATCAGAGACAAATAGGGTGGTGTCATCAGCTGCTTGTGATATTTTTATTTCTACCTCATTATCTGGGTCTGTTTTAACTTTAATTCCCCCTATGTCCTGAGCATTTCTTATTTCAACGGCCATAATTTCTACTGTGAGGATACAGAGAGAAGCAGATATGGGACAGCCTTGTCTTATACCTTTCTTTAGGGGGAAAAAATCAGACAACCATCCTCTATTACAGATGGTGCTACCTATGTCATTATGGCGTGAATAAAAAAGGGGCCAAAATTAAATTTTTCCAAAACTTTACACATAAATCTTTTATTCAAAGAGTCAAAGGCTTTGGTAAAATCCAGGAATTCTGGTATGTTTTGTGTTTCAGCATACTCAATAACATCATTTATAAGTCATACATTTTGTCCAATGAATCTACCCTTGATATAGGCAGTTTGGTCATTGTCGATTAATTTTTGTAGAACTTTCTTAAGTCTGTTGGCAAAAACAAAGGCAAAGATTTCAGTGTTCAGAAGGCTGATTGGTCTCCAGTTGTCAAGGTTATGACGTTAATTTTTCCTTGTGTATTAACCTTATTACTGTAGGTCTTTGTGTTACAGACATTTTCCCTTCCCTTAAGGATTCTTGAAAAGAGTCATAGACTAGGTCTTCTATAATGGGCCAGAAAAATTTAAATAATTCTGAGGGAATGCCATTTAAGCCAGGGCTTTTGTTTCCTTTCGTGGAGAAAAGGGCTTCCTTGCATTCATCTTTTGTAATTGGTTTATCCAAGACTTGTCTGTCTGCTTCGTTCAACACATTTTCTAATTGTATGCTATCTAAATATTGCTTCATTGCTGAATCGGCTATACTGTCCTCCGGATATAGTTGTTCATAGTATTTCCTACATTCATTAAGAATATCAGAGTCCTTTCTAAACTCTTTCCCTGTAATAGATAAAAAAATCTCTTTGTCAATACCTGTTTTCTTTTCTAAATTTACAAAGCATCTCAATCGTTTCTCTGCTTTCTCTGTCTTTCTTAGCTCCATATTGCTTAGAAAACTCAGCTATTTTGATCATGCATAAGTCTAGTTTATCTCTCTTTGATTAAGTGTTTAGTAAAGTAAATCTGGCTGCAGGTTTAATCAATATTGCAAGCCCCCTGCTACGATTAGACCCAAAGGCTTAAAAACAAGGTCCTTGCCATTCTCTACTCAAACGTCTTTTGTCTTGGGGGTGAAGTGTTTTTCTTGGAGGAAAATTATGTCAGTCTTCTGTTTATTTACATATGATAGTAATGATCTCCTTTTGGTACCATACCAGTTGTTATCGGTTATTGAACATCCCAAAAATGTGGTGGGCTCGCACTCAGAAGACGGTGATTATGTACAATTAATAAATTTACACATCATTCCCAATATCACTTCTTTGTTATACCTATTCACATGTTGCATCAGCCAGCGGCACATACGGGGACCTGCAAGTAAGACGGAACAGTTGTGTTCTGCCAACTGCATGATACGTGTTTAGAGTTTCCATCTTCTATAGTATCACGTGTTCGCGCCTTTAGTACCACAGATGTTGCATCATGCAGTCTCATCTTTGAAAATGCCAGTGGCACATATGACACATTCATACATCAATGCATGTTGAGAAAAAACAGCCAATTGTCTGTGGGTGTCCTGCCGTGGGCAGTTGCAACAATTCACAGGCATTACGGTCCAGCTGGCAATAACCACCTGTACAGCCCGGAGATAGCATGTCATTTTAGATATTCTTCTTGAATGAACATTGTCCCCAAAATCACCTCTAAACCTTGCCTTGACCAAGTAGACTTTGTATTTTGTCGAATTTGTTCGAATGAAAACATATATTCGACATTCTTGCAGCTCGGTTCAGTTGATTTTGCCGCAAGTAATTAATAACAAGTCTTACTCCTCTTTACGTGTATTTAGACTGGCGGAAGTCAATGAAAAAGTAAGATAAAGGGATTTTGATATTATTGTGCTATCTAATGATGTTTTAACCAACTACATATATGATCTGCAACATTATCCTATTGTACATACCAGGTAGAGGTCGGTAGATATAGACATAGGCCTGTAGTAGTGTCTAGAAAAAAACGCATGGAGTCAATAACATGTGTGAGTCAAGGTAAAAGGAAACTGCATATCAATACGTTAGTTTGTTTATCAATATATGATTTTCAAGGGTAGAGGCTAGAGTCGAACCGGTTTTCCAATTTCTAATGGTTATCGTTTGTTAAAAAATGTCGTGGGCTTGTACAGATGTTACCAGACTCAGCAGGAGATTGTGCATCCGCTTCGTCTTGGGAAAATACCTGTGGCACATACGGGCACCTGCAGTACAAAGGAACAGTTGTATTTAGCCAACTGCATGATAGAGTTTTGTTTCCATCATCCACAGCATCACATGTTCACGCCTCTCGTACCACAAATGCTGCATCAGTTTCATCTTTGAAAATGCCAGTGGCACATTCGGGCTTCTGCAAGGCCATAAGATGTAACGCTAAAGAAAATACTATGGCATAGCGGTAGATGAAAACATCAATGAAAAACGCGTTAAGAAAAGGAAATCGCAGCTAAGGAAAATATTAATAGACAAATTCACAGCAATATCAACAACTTACATAGGTATCTTTCGACTTTTCTTTACCATACCCGTTTATTTAGTTGCAAAATTTGTAACAGATAAACATATTACAGAGAAAAGTCTAATTTCCTTGTTGTGTTGAAAATAAAGGGAAATTATAAAAAATGTCGTGGGCTCGTACAGATGATATCACATTCATCACTTTTGAGTTTCCTTATCCCCCTGTATCCAGCAAATGTGTACATCTATTGGATTTTTCACATCATTAGACTTTTATGTCGGATTTTTCACACCAACTGTTAGGCTTTTATGTCAACATTGCTGTTTCAATTTTTCGATGTAGTTTATGCTTCGAGGATAATATTGCAATGTTTCATGTTCATGGAAAAAACTGGGTCTTCCTTTCTCAAACTGATTTTGATACTGCTATTTAGAATATAAATCACGAAATAACAAATATTGGAGATAATTATTCATACGGGCCTGTATTATCTGACTTCTCTAGCACACTGGTACTCTTTTCAACTTTGATTAAAAAGACATTTTCTGTTGGCTCTTTCAGTAGATTCAGCTATTAATCTCATTTTTTATATTTCAAAAAAGTATTTTAGTCGAAAACAGTGATAACTACTTTCACATGTTATAATTAATGGTTGTCAGAAATGTATCACATTATTTCACTACATACACTAGACAAAATTCTCCATCTAGTGAAATAATGAGATAGCAACCGTTTATCTCATTAATTCAATAAATAGAGTACCAAAAATTCTCCTCCTAGTGAATTAATGAGATAGAGGGTCGATATCTACTAGATCTCATTATGCAAAATTGAGGAAAACCACAAATTGAGCTTTCTTCCGAAAGGTTTTTTTTTGCTTTTCTATAAAATAACAGCTTGTTACCAGATCCCATAATAAGAAATATATGTTATTAAACAAAGAGTATTAAGAAGAGTCATTGCACGAGAAAACCAGGCAAAACCAGGCAGAGGTCGGAAGATGGGGGTCAGCCAAATCGACTCATACTTTGTATGTGTGATAGGTATGTGGAACTATGAACTGCCATATAATCAAAACCCTCCAGCTATTTTTCGTTAGGGAGTTCTGGGACCCCCCTCGAAAATCAGACAATTAAGGGCTGAAAATTACTGAAATTGCGATGATTACCCTGATAATTCTGATACAGATGTGAACCCAAGTTTTATATGACCATATAGGATGGGTTTTCTACTTTAACTGAACAAAAGTTAAAGATGAAATATAAAGATCAAGAGGGTGTGCAAGGGGTTACCAGAACCTATGAAAACAGAATTTTCATCTCTCTAGATTTTAGTCATTTTTAAGAGGCTTTTTCTCTCACACGCGGTAATTTTGATAAATGGTTTTACCTTTGCTGGAGAGAGGAACATCTACTGATTAAAAAACAAGTGTCGTATAATTGGGCCACACATAACGCGAGCCGTGATTGGGGGGTCTTTATGGGGATTTTTCGGGTTTTGGACTATAATAAATCAGGTAAAGACGTCACTCTACGGGAAAAGTTCTGGCCATTTTTTATTTTGGTAGGTAAAAAATTTATGGTTGTCAAACAAATATTATAAATATTCAGAAATGTTCATTTGGGGTCTACATGGGGGTATACGGATACTTGAAAAGGAATTAAGCTGGTTATACGCATGTTATTGTTGGTCTCTAAGACATCAAACAGTGTTACTTCCAAAATAAATACTTTTGTGTATTTATTATGCGGTCTATAATGGAAAAGGGTATGCATGGGGGTATTTAGGACTCCACATATGTAATATCATTTGATATTCAAGCCAAATAGGGATATAGCTAGTAGTAGCAGTAGTAGTAGGCATCCTTCCATCTCGAGAGATATAGCTACATGTGTTTCATATGGGCAACCAAAAAACAAGGCCATAACAGTCAAGAACATGAGGCAATTTCAGCCTAATACATGTACAAGTATATAAACAAAGAAAAATTCAATATGAGGCACAAGATAGGGGGTCAGCAAAATCAACTCATACTCCAGTCACCAGGCTTTCTCCCACTACCAGTGGGTTTCATGATTGATTTAGCATTTGCCGTGCAGAAGTACATTTACTCAGCTTATATATGAATTTGGAAATTACAAAACCACAATAAAATGGAATACCATGTGCTACATTGTAAGATTTGTCTAAATAGACAAGACCATTCAGGCTTGCTCTATAGAAAACAATGTAAATGAATTGAGTTCTGTGAGGACATTTTAGTATTTTCGTCATTGACTATACCTTCATTTAAAAACTTATTGCTAATCACCCATTAGACGAAGTAAAACTTTCTTTCAAACTACTTCATTCCTAAATAACTGCATACATTAATTATGCATCATCATCATCATCATTATGCAAACAACAACAATGAAGCTGACCACTAACAACAACAACTAATTAAGTGATTTGCAATACAAATATTGTATGTCTATAGACTTGAGCGTTATCTTCAGAATGATGACTTACATCTATGATAAGAAGAACCTAGACATTAAAAGCCCACAGCAGCTACTGCAAGTTGAGCTGTTGTTAAAAACTGTAGGATAAGGACAGATATATTTACAGGCAGTATTTCACATTCCACTTCAAACTAAACATAATCTAAACCTCAAATAGTACGTCTACATCAGTTCATGCATGTGCACGTACGCACAATGGTCTCTAGTGGATGTATGTAGGAGGCTTTTCTTGACTTGGGACCTGCTATTGGCAAATGGAAGTGTTCTGCAATGTGCCCCAGTTCCTATATCTTCAGTGTGTTCAGACCTTTTGTTTTTACCAGTTCACAGATGTTGATCTGCTCAAACATGAGAGGATGACCATAGTCTATGTTCTGATATACTGTGTCTCTCACAGCCTGCCACTCTACTGCCTCCTCTATAGACTCAACATCCTCATTTAAGACGGAATCGTGGCTTTCCTGCCTTCTCTGTGCAGCAGACAGTCTGGAAAAGAAGCTGCTGATTTGTTTCGCTGATCTCCACTCACTGGGTTGGAAGAGCAGCTGTCCATCTGGGCCTCTTGCATGCTGCATGTCTTGGGCAACCTGCATAGGCATCTGCTTTCTAGCCAGATGTGGCCCCTTGATTGAACATGCTGGTCAGGTGTAGTTTCACCCTTTCAGTCATTCTCTGCCCTCTCTTGGCGGTACGGAGAGCCCAGCCTTCGGCGACGCTGGGGACTTGGGAGGTTTCCATGATACCAGGCTTTTGGCCAAGGTGTTGCTGCTGTTGTTCAGTCGATGGGCCCTGCGATATCCCAGTGACAGCTTCAGCCCACTGCTTCCGAATTCGATCGTACGTGGATTCTCTTTCAAGTTCTTTACAATGCTTTCCAACATCCAGATGTTCTTCAAGCTCACCAGGAGATTGGAATGACGACACGCATCCTGACTCGGTACAGTGGAATAGAGACTTTGCACTCTTTGCTGCTGTGATATGGCTTGTGTGTGGCTGAGATGGACCGAATGGCTTTGTAATGTTGAGCTTTGGAAAGTCCATCACCTGAGGAAATGAAGCGAATGTCACCTTTTCTCCTTCCCCGATATCGTAGGCTTTCCAAATTGTTACTCCTTCAGCCTCAAACTTGAAGTTATTCCATGCTTTGATTCCCTCCCATCTTGGCACAGTTTGCTTTTTCCCAGGAACCATCTCAGCCACTGCTATCCTGCACCCCTTCGTGCCTCCATGAGATTCCAAAGCTTTCTTCATGTCATCAGCAGTCAGGACATCATGCTTCTCATTGACGTAACGTCTGATGTGATTCTTCATTGACGCGATCTTACGGTCGCAGATGTCCTTACCAGCTTGAGGATCCGAAAAGTCATATCGGACTACCCTGACACCTGTTCTTCCTCGAATCATTGGCAGCGACAAGAGAAGTGGGGCATAGTGGTAGCAGTCAGCATTGTCAGATCTCAGGAATACTTTGGAAATCACTGGAGTCTCACCCTTTATGGTGTGGAAGACATTTTCCAAGATTGCGAAGACAGAGGACCAGTCCTGTTTACAGTTGTTAAACACGTGGACAAAGCACTGAACATCGTACTTCCCCTCCTTTCCTTTGGTGATAACCCCCTATTCACAAAACACCATTTATACAGGATTTATTCTACTTGAAAATATATGTTTTGACTATGATACATGTAAATCCAAAAGGATTGGTTAAGAATAGTGCTATCCAGCTTGTTGACCCCTTCTTCCAGTCGCTGCCAGGTTTTCTCATGCACTCACTTAAATTGTATTACATATGTGAAGTCCTAATAACCCCATGCATACCCTTTTCCATTATGGACCACATAATAAATGCACACAATTATTTATTTTCGAAGTAACACTGTTTGATGTCTTAGAGACCAACAATAACATGCGTATAACCAGCTTAATTCTTTTTCAAGTATCCGTATACCCCCCATGTAGACCCCAAATTAATATTTCTGAATATTTATAATATTTGCTTGACAACCATAAATTATTTTTACATACCAAAATAAAAAATGGCCAGAACTTTTCCCGTAGAGTGACGTCTTTACCTGATTTATTATAGTCCAAAACCCGAAAAATCCCCATAAAGACCCCCCAATCACGGCTCGCGTTATGTGTGGCCCAATTATACGACACTTGTTTTTTAATCAGTAGATGTTCCTCTCTCCAGCAAAGGTAAAACCATTTATCAAAATTGCCGCGTTTGAGAGAAAATGCCTCTTAAAAATGACTAAAATCTAGAGAGATGAAAATTCTGTTTTCATAGGTTCTGGTAACCCCCTTGCACACCCTCTTGATCTTTATATTTCATCTTTAACTTTTGTTCAGTTAAAGTAGAAAACCCATCCTATATGGTCTTATAAAACTTGGGTTCATATCTGTATCAGAATTATCAGGGTAATCATCGCAATTTCAGTAATTTTTAGCCCTAAATTGTCTAATTTTCGAGGGTCTTCGAGGGGGGTCCCAGAACTCCCTAACGAAAAATAGCTGGAGGGTTTTAATTATATGGCTGTTGATAGTTCCACATACCTATCACACATGCAAATTATAAGCCGATTTGGCCGACCCCCATCTTCCGACCTCTGCCTGGTTTTCTCATGCAATGACAAATATATGTAAAACAATAAGAAACATAAGTACATATCTTGCTGGGGCTTATTAAGGCTCCACTAGACCACATTGTATCCCCAACCAGTCTGTTAAGGAATAATAAAACAGTGCACCATGCATCGTCCACGTACAGATCTCAAAATATCTGTCTATCTTCTGCTAATATCTGAGTATTAAGTATTTCTAAAAAAAAGCAAGGTGCACAACGATTAGAGCACCAAGAAGGGGCATATGTCCAATTCTCTTTTCTCCGAATGGCTCTGACAAAAGTTTTTTTCTTTCTTAATTCATGATATCCTGGATTTATGAGTTGCTAATTGATTACATTGATTGAAATGCTTATAAGATGACTGGCCGAAACCTTTACAGACATTCGGGGAAAGATTATAACTGTGTGACATGGGCTTTAAGTACATTAAATTTCACCAAAGTGTATGAAAATGTCCATGAACTTTATTTTTTTACAAAATGTTCAAATTTCATTTACATGAATATATCACAATATTAGGGGAACCAAGTCACCCCAGCTTCTTCTGGTATTTGTGTGTGATATGTCTTTCTATACACACATTTTGAGCGAAGGCGCCCTTTTTGTTTACTATATTGCATTGTTTTTTTTTCTTCTTTGATACCCGTCTTACATAGTTCCCATAGTATTCTACTGCTTTCTTTGTTGTATCCGTTTTGAAAATACTCCACGGTTTGTGTTAAAATCTTTCTGTCGTTCTTGTCTTGACATAGCCTGTTATTGAATCGCCACATTCCTGGCCCTCTTCCCTCTGTTTTGGTTGCTATTATAACCGTTATCCCTTGATAATCTGTACTAGCTGGTCTAATGTCAGTACTAATTACTTTGCTTTTAAACGTTCGCTGGATTAGAAAAATCCAATCTACAGGCTAGCTGAGGGTTCATTCTTCTCCAAGTAAACCGTAATTTTTCTGGGTATGTCTCTCTCCAGACATCATATAGTTGGAATATTTTACATATGCTGTGTACTATCGAAGCTGACTTTGTGTAATACGCGTTATTTTGTGTAGTGGGTGGTTGTTTGTTTTTCTTGAGATCTAAGATTGTGTATACTGTGGTCGTGAAGTCAGTTAATAAGATCTTTTAAGAAAGAACTTCTCGCAATTTATGTGTTGGGTGCATATATGTTGACGAAAGTCAGCAGTTTCCCTTTAATCTCGCAGTTCATCAGTACCTTTCTTTCTATATTGTCACTGCGTAGTGTATTTCTTGTCTAGTGATAGCTATACATTGTGCGTAAACAGAATGCTTACCCGTACTCCCCAACTTAAATTTGTACGTACAAAAATTGCGATAACTTTTTTCCATTCCATTTCATCTTCATTTGTTCATCATTTCATGTGTAAAATGTGTTTCCTGCAAAAATATTACGTCTGATATACCTGTTAAATGATGGGAATTTCATACTTGTGACATGTTTGAGGTACTTAACAGTAATCAGCAGTATGCATGGATAATTTACATGTAGGAGTTATTTGCATAATCAATTATAAATGGTTAAGGTGGGATTCTGCTAAAGGATAGGACTTTTGCAGATACGATATGTGTAATTTAGGCACAGAGGACCCCCCACACACATGTATTATGCTGTTTCTGGTAACAAGGCGGTCACACGCTACATCATATAAAAGTTTAGTATCATGCCGATTATCATCTAATATACATTTATATATCTATGCTGCCCTCACGTGTTACTTTCCACTGATTTGTTACAGTGTTTTCTTTGTTGTTGTTGTTGTTTTGTCATCAACACTTCCTGTTTTCTAGCAATGTCGGTAGACGCTTTTCTCAGGACTGTGCGTCCAAGCAAAACCTTGGTCCAAGTCACGTACACAGAACCTCTTTTTGGCAAGAAGCTTGAGGTCACACGTAGCGTTGTGGATGTCACATGTGCTTGTAGTCGTTTTGATTAACTGAAAAATATGACACAATTCAAGAGAGGGGACAACACTCAATTTGTAAAGCTCATGGTAGTGTAACTGAGTATAAAGAAAGAACTAAAGGATCGATAAAATTAGACAGAATGGTTCAACCCTCATCCGACTGACGCCTTTTTGTGTCCAAACGTGTGTAAGTTATTCTGCACCAAGAAAACTATCGTTATTCTATTATCTAGACTTAGCTCTCATAACATTTTGGTTTCTATCTGTAATACAAAACAGTACATGATCCCATAATAATAAATATATGTTATTAAACAAAGAGTATTAAATATATATGTAAATACAAAATACAATCAGGAACATAAATATATCTTGCTGAGGTATTTTAAGACTCCACTATGCCACACTGTATCCCCATCCAGTCGGTTAAGGATTAAGACTGCATCATATATCGTCCACGTACAGATCTCCAAATATTTGCCAATCTTATGCTAATATCTGAACTTCTAGTATTCAGTATTTTTGAAAAGAAGCAAGGTGCACAACGCCTAGAGCACTAAGAAGGGGCAAATGTCGAATCCCATTTTCTCTGAATGGCTTTGACAAAAGTTTCTTTCTTTCTTAGGCCACAGCAAGTAAATTTTATGGATGACATCCTCGCGCGCATTGATTTTCGCCTGATTTCAGAAAAAAAAACAAGAAATTTTGTTGCCCTGCGACGGTGGTCAACATGCCAAAAAAGGGCAAATATGTCGTGAACGTCCATCTGCAAGACAAGGCTCTGATTTATTATTTTATTTTTACTTTGATACAATGTTGTATTTTATTCATTTTATATGTGATGTTGCCACTGAATCAAAACCATTTGTACAATAATTGAAAAATTTTTTTAGTCATTTCTTTTTCAAAGTTGTTTCAGAGACAAATCGGTGTTGTAACAGTTGGCACAATATAGGTAGAGTATGGCTTCCAGACAGTTCGGTTTATGAGTCACTCTGTCAGTGATTGAGCCCTGTGTTCTGCCTGGTAGCCAGTCTCTAAACTCAGAGACCACCAGGGATCCAGCAAACTTGAGGCGCAATTCCTCGTGTTTGATGGCAAGTGTTGACAGTCCAGGGTGTTCCATTACAAATGAATACCCAGTGTAGTATCTACCTTGAAGATGGTACAACAAGCTCTTTTTTTTGTTCTATTTTTTGTTCTATTTGTTCTATTCTATTCATATTTAATAAAGACACATCTGCAAGGACAGGTAATACATGTACTGTTGAATACAGCGACAGAAGACCTGTTGGGTATGATATCATGTTTTACTGCCTAAATTCTTGTTCAACGAGGTTTACGATCTCAAAATCTGAAAATGTAGGAATCTTGTTTTTTTTGGCCTGCCTTGTTTTTTTTTTCGCCCTCTCGCATTAATTTTGGAGTCTCCGGAGGATGTCATCCATAAAATTTACTTGCTATGGCCTTAAGATAAATTTATGAAGATGTCCTGGATTAATGAGTTGCTAATTGATTACATTGATTAAAATGTGTATGAGATGGCTGGCCGGAAACGTTACAGACATTATCACAAGGGGGGGGGGGGGGCAAGGTCAGGGAAAGGTTATAACTGTGTGACATGGGCTTTATGTACATTGGATTTCATCAAAGTGTGTGAACATCCGAACCTTTGACTGTCTTCAAATCATTTTTGGACACCTTTCTTGATCCTATTTTACAAGTTATCTTGTAGGCATTCTTAGTTGGTTGCAAAACTTCAGTATCATTCCCTGAAGGTATTTCAACGGTATATCTTCACATGATACAGTGTGGCAAATCGCTACAAAATTTACTACAAATACATTACATGACATCCTATTGCTGGATCGGTACAACCGCAGTGAAACACACCACAACAATACAAACTTTATAAAGGGTAACGAAGATTAAAGATGGCACTTCGTCTGTGCCAAGTTAGCAGACGCTTAGAATAGTAAAACAGGTTTATATTAGCATCAACTAGTGTAATTCCCGTGCGCAATTGCCTCACAACAAACAACACAGCCAGCCTGGGTATATAATGTCATATGTCATAATATTGAAAGTTACTCATGTTGTTGGTGACTTCAGCTTATATATTATACGCCCACTTTTGAGCGTCCTTATCCCCCTGCATCCAGCAAATGTGTACATCTGTTAGGTTTTTTCACCAGCTGTTGTTAGGCTTTTATGTCAACTTTGCTGTTTCAATTTTTCGATGTAATTTATGCTTCCAGAAATTTCGAAGGTGAATCTCCTGATAATATTGCAATATTTCATGTTCATGAAAAAAATCGTGGTCTTCCTTTCTTGAAGGGATTTTGATACTGCTGTGTCATGTGATGATTTACATGTATGATCTGTAACTATATTCTATTGAACATAACAGGTAGACGTCAGTAGAAATAGATAGGGGCCTGTAGAAGTGTCAAAAGAAAACGTATGGAGTCGACAAATTGTCTGAGTCAAGGTAAAAAAAAACTGCATATTAAGACGGTAGCTCTTCTATGAATTTCCAAGGGACCGATAGTGAGTTCCTCCATATTGCCTGCGTACTTGTAGTGACCAGACCAGGGTAGAACAGGCAAGTTGTTAATGGTTATAGTTTATCGAACACACTCATTCACTCACTCAGTCCTCTTGCGTATGCGTCGAGCCTACCAGGCGCACCAGCTCTCTCCATCTTTGTCGGTCCTGGGCGAGCCCCTGCGCTTCATCTGGGGTGGTGTTGCCCAGGGCCAGGTCCTTGGCCAGGACGTCCATCCAGCGGGTGCGGGGGGCACCCCGCGGTCTCTTCCACCCAGCAGACTGGGGGCTAAAGTTCAGAATAGCCCGTGTAGGGTGGTCGGGGGGGGGGGGAGTCGTAGGACGTGACCGTACCAACGGACTCGGCGCATGGCTGCTACACGGGAGGCAGGAGGCTGCTGGGTCCTTTGCCTGAGCTCGGTGCCGGACATATCGAACACAGATGGTATCGAAATCAGTAGAATAAAAGGAGATGTGCATGTATTGTTGCCATCATCCACAACATCAAATACTGCACCAGTCTTATCATTGAAAATGCCTGTGGCACATACGGGCATCTGCACGTCCATGAGTTGTAATACTGAAGGAAATATGGCATAGCGGTAGATGAAAACATCAATGAAAACCAGTTAAGAGAAGCTGATCGCAGGTAAAGAAAAATAGGAGACAACTTCACAGCAAAATTGCTAACTTAAGATATGTATCTTTCGAATCGTGTTCAACATACACTGTTTAATTAGTTGTAACATAACGGTTATAAATATTACAGGGATACGTCAAATATCCCATATGTGTTGAAAATAATGAGAAATTCGATCAAGACCTCTTTTGATGCAGCACCCATCTCCAAATGCCCCCCCCCCCCGCCATATGCATACTAGAAAACATAAATGGTTCCCTCGGCTAAAACATGATATGACTATGGCAGGTGTGCTGTACTTTAGGCCATTTCCCATTGTCGTACGATCGTCGTACCGTATACGTACTGGATGGCAAACTGAGGATTTCTTGGGATAATCGTGCGTGTGCGAAAAAAAATCAATTCAACGTGCCCGACTTTTTTCAAATATGTTCATTCATGTATGCATTAATTCCTACAAGTTGAGAAACACTAGGCGATTGTCAGTGGGTTGCCTGCCATGGACAATACACAATACACAATGCACAAGATAAAAACAACAGCCAATTGTCTGTGGGTGACCTGCAGGGGGCAGTTGCAACAATACACAGGCATTACGGTCCAGCTGGCAATAACCACCTGTGCAGCCCGGAGATATCATGTCATTTTAGATATTCTTCTTGAATGAACATTGTCCCCAAAATCACCTCTAAACCTCGCCTTGACGAATCAGACTTTGTATTTTGTTGAATTCCTTTTAATAAAATCATGTATTCGACAGATCCTGCAGCTCGGTTCAGTTGATTTTGCCGCAAATGATCAATAAGACGCCTTACTCCTCTTTACGTGCATTTAGACTGACGGAAGTCAATGAAAAACTAATATAAATGGATTTTGATATCATTGTGCCATCTAATGTTTTATCAACCAACTACATACTAGTATATGGTCTGTAACATTATACTACTGTACATACCAGGTAGATGTCGGTAGATATAGATATAGGCCTGTAGTAGTGTCTAGAAAAAAAACGTATGGAGTCAATAACATGTGTGAGTCAAGGTAAAAGGAAACTGCATATATTAATACGTTAGTTTTTTATCAATCTATGCTTTCCAAGGGTAGAGGCTAGAGTCGAACCGGTATTCCAGTTTCTAAAGGTTATCGTTTTTTCAAAAACCCCAAAAAATGTCGTGGGCTCGTACAGATGTTACCAGACTCAGCAGGAGATTGTGCACAATTAGTAAATTTCTACATCATCGCAACATCACGTCTTTGCCATTCTTATCTGAATGTTCCATCAGATTCATCTTGGGAAAATGCCAGTGGCACATACGGGCACCTGCAGTACAACGAAACAGTTGTATTTAGCCAAATGCATGATAAAGTTAAATTGTTTCCATCATCCACAGCATCAGATGTTCACGCCTCTCGTACCACAAATGCTGCATCAGTCTGATCTTTGAAAATGCCAGTGGCACATTCGGCCTTCTGCAAGTCCACAAGATGTAACGCTAAAGAAAATTCTATCATATAGCGGTAGATGAAAACATCAATGAAAGAAAAGGAGATCGCAGCTAAGGAAAATATTAATGGACAAATTCACAGCAAAATCAACAACTTACATACATGTAGGTATCTTTCGACTTTGCTTTACCACACCCGTTTAGTTAGCTGCAAAATTAATAACAGATAAACATGTTACAGAGAAAAGTCTAATTTCCTCGTTGTGTTGAAAATTAAGGGAAATTATTAAAAATGTCATGGGCTCGTACAGATGATATCACATTCATCACTTTTGAGTTTCCTTATCCCCCTGTATCCAGCAAATGTGTACATCTATTGGATTTTTCACACCGTTCGACTTTTATGTCGGATTTTTCACACCAACTGTTAGGCTTTTATGTCAACATTGCTGTTTCAATTTTTCGATGTAGTTTATGCTTCGAGAAATTTCTAAGGTGAATATCCTGATAATATTGCAATGTTTTATAGTAAAAGGTTGAACTTTATTTCAACACACAATTATACAGGGATCAAATTTTCAGCGACCACTGTCGCCTTCATCAGGATAATTAATGACCAATCACTTCACAACGTGATCTCGCGAGAATTACGGTTTGTAAACACGTGACCTTATTCACACGAGATTTTACTGATACGTGACGTAAGTAATTGATCAAAAGTGCCAGGGAGTTTATATCGTCCACCATCTCTATTAAGTGAAGGCTGAAGTGCTCTTATATATATGGCCTTGTTCCACAGAGCTGACTCCATCATTACAGATCCACAGGACAGGGACACAGAGAAACAACACATACAACAGGCTCTTCAGGACTGTGGTTACCCTAAATGGGCCATAGACAAGGCAACTGCACCGAAACCCACCCAACAGAACAACAGAAACCCGGGAACAAAACAGAAGGACAAAGGCCGTATCACTCTCCCGTACATCAAGACTGTCTCAGAACCCCTGCGCAGAATCTTCGCTTCACACGGCATCTCCACCTCCTTTAAACCCACCAACACATTGAAACAGCTCCTCGTGGCACCAAAGGACAAAACATCTAAAGAAGAGAAATGTGGCGTAATATACTACATTCCGTGTCAGGGAACCACAAGGCAGGAGGCCTGCGAAGAATCTTATATTGGCGAGACAGAACGCTCACTGAGGACCAGATTCCTTGAACACAAACGCCCCAGCTCGCTGTCATCTGACGTTTCTCAACACATCCACATCGAATCACCGGGCCACTCCGTCTCTTTGGACAAAGTGAGAATACTGGATACTGAACAGGACTACTTTTTAAGAGGCATTAAGGAGGCCATATATATAAGAGCACTTCAGCCTTCACTTAATAGAGATGGTGGACGATATAAACTCCATGGCACTTTTGATCAATTACTTACGTCACGTATCAGTAAAATCTCGTGTGAATAAGGTCACGTGTTTACAAACCGTAATTCTCGCGAGATCACGTTGTGAAGTGATTGGTCATTAATTATCCTGATGAAGGCGACAGTGGTCGCTGAAAATTTGATCCCTGTATAATTGTGTGTTGGAATAAAGTTCAACCTTTTACTATGATTACTCCCTGGCACTTTTGATCAATTACTTACGTCACGTATCAGTAAAATCTCGTGTGAATAAGGTCACGTGTTTACAAACCGTAATTCTCGCGAGATCACGTTGTGAAGTGATTGGTCATTAATTTTCCTGATGAAGGCGACAGTGGTCGCTGAAAATTTGATCCCTGTATAATTGTGTGTTGGAATAAAGTTCAACCTTTTACTATGATTACTACCAACACAGATGAACTTTCATGATAATTGCAATGTTTTATGTTCATGGAAAACTGTGGTCTTCCTTTCTCAAACTGATGTTGATACTGCTATTTAGAATATAAATTAAGAAATAAGAAACATTGGAGATAATTACTCATACGAGTCTGTGTTATCTGACCTCTCATGCACACTGGTACCGTGATAACTACTTACACACGTTATAATTGTTGGTTTTTAGAAATGTATTACATTATTTCACTCCATACACTAGACAAAATTATCCATCTAGTGAATTAATGTGATAGCAACCGTTTATCTCATTAATTCACTAGATAGAGTACCAAAAATTCTCCTTCTAGTGAATTAATGAGATAGAGGGTCGCTATCTACTAGTTCTCATTATGCAAAATTGAGGAAAACCACAAATTGAGCTTTCTTCCGAAGGTTTTGTTTTGCTTTTCTATAAAATAACAAGTTGTTCCCATGATCCCATGATAAGGAATATTTGTTATTAATCAAAAAAGAGTATTTAATATATGTAAAACAATAAGAAACATAAGTACATATCTTGCTGGGGTCTGTTAAGGCTCCACTAGACCACATTGTATCCCCAACCAGTCTGTTAAGGATTAATAAAACAGTGCACCATGCATCGTCCACGTACAGATCTCAAAATATCTGCCTATCTTCTACTAATATGTAAGTATTGAGTATTTCTTTTAAAAAAAGCAAGGTGCACAACACCTAGAGCACCAAGAAGGGGCATATGTCCAATCCACTTTCCTCCGAATGGCTCTGACAAAAGTTTCTTTCTTTCTTAAATTCATGATGTCCTGGATTCATGAGCTGCTAATTGATTACATTGATTGAAATGCTTATAAGATGACTAGCCGAAAACTTTAGACATTCGGGGAAAGATTATAACTGTGTGACATGGGCTTTAAGTACAATGAATTTCACCAAAGTGTACGAAAATCCGAACCTTTGACTGTCTTCATATCATTATTGGGCACATTTCTTGATCCTATTTTGCAAGTTATCTTGTAGACATTCTTAGTAGGTGGCAAAACTTCAGTATCATTCTCTGAAGACATGTCAACGGTACACCTTCACATGATACAGTGTGGCATATCCGTACAAAATTTAGTACAGATACATTACATGACATCCTAGTGCTGGATCGGTACAACAGCAGTGAAACACACCACAACAATACAAACTTTATAAAGGGTAACGAAGATTAATGATGGCACTTCGTCTGTGACAAGTTAGAGGACGGTTACAGATTTATATTAGCATCAAATAGCAGATTTCCCGCGCGCAATGGCCTCAAAAATTTTACTCCCTGGAATATTTAGCCCATCTCTGATTTCCGATCAACAATAAAAAGGCCATTCGATCGTTACGTGGACAGATTTATGTTCCTGTTTATAAAAGACAAGGCGACCTTCTTATTCAACTGGTGAAATGTATGGACAATGACAGTTGTGCCTTGTGCAAATTACAAAATACGTGCTCTGGTGTCTGTAGGTTATTGACATTAGCACTGAAAGTGACAGTTACAATGGATTTAGTAGGGATTGTGTCTAATTATTCAAGGAATTTTTCAATCAGATGACAAGTACAGAAGACATTTGATGGTATCTTTGCTTTACCATACACCGTTTAGTTAGCTAGAAATTAATAACAGATAAACATATTGTGTTGAAAATAAAGGGAAATTAGAAATTTTATCAAGACTTCTATTGATGCAGAATCAATCTCTCCGAATGGCCCCCTTTTTTATATGCAAACTGCAAATTTTTGTAGTTCTGCAGTTCTGTTTAATGCAGTGTTGTTTTAAGGTAAAACATGATAAAAGTACGGTTGGTGTCTTGTATAAAAGGCCCTTTCCAATTTGTCGTACGATTGTCGTACCGGACTGGATCGTAAACGGAGGGTATTCTTGGGATAGTCTTGCATGTGTCGGACAAAATTCAATTGCCTTGTAACATTGGTAAGAATACTTTGAATCCTTGTCGTCGGTTGGTTCTGTCAAAACTACCTTTTAAAAACGATATCAAAATTACCTAAAGATGAAGGAGGAATAAGACCACGCCGTAACCGGACAGTGAAACGTGCCCGACTTTTCTCAAATATGGCCATTCATACATCAAATCATGTTGAGGAATAACAGCCAATTGTCTGTGGATGACCTGGCGTGGGCAGTTGCAACAATAGACATGCATTACGGTCCAGCTGGCAATAGTCATCTGTGCAGCCCGGAGATATCATGTCATTTTAGATATTCTTCTTGAATGAACATTGTCCCCCAAATCACCTCTAAAGCTCGCCTAGACGCAGACTAACATTGTATTTTGTCGAATTATTTCGGATAAAAACATATTAGACAGTTCTGAAGCTCAGTCTAGCCAATGTTGCGGTAACTGAGAATTCTGGTTCCTATTTACTCGCATTTAGACTGACGGTAGTGAATGTAGAAGTCATATGAAGTGGTTTTGATATCAACGACATACTCGGTCTGTATACGTATAACGTAATATTATTACTCTGTACGTACATACCAGGCAGAGGTCGGTAGTAGTGTCTAGGGAGAGAACACATGTTAAGTTGACAACGTGTGTGAAATTCTGAAATTACGGATATTGACTCCTTTTAAACATGCCATTCGTACCATTACACAGAATAATTCTCTTAACAAGTGAATCTGATACTCTCTAAAATTCCAGGCTCTCCTTGCTGCAAGGAAATCGTCGTATGGGACACGCGTGATCATGTGTGTCGAGATCTTTTGCATGTAGGACTGCCATCTTTTATACCAAGTTATGATGATAATGACAATGCTGATTTAGAGGAAGTGGAGGTGAAAACGATGGTGGTGGTGGTTGTGATGATGATGATGATGATGATGATGATGATGATGAAAATAATGAGAAGTGACACGTGACGGCGCTTACTTTTGACTGTTTTCCATACAATGCATTACCTGCCTTTGTTCTTGACTGTTGTATTTTATGTACTTTGTTATGCTAGATTGTCTCATTCTGGTTTGTTCCTCCTTATCTTGCTCTGCTGGTGTGTCTACAATGATATCTTCATCATCTGTGTTCATGTTATCTGGAATGTTTCTTTTATGTGTTGTATCAAGTATGGGGGAAGCGTGACAACGTCTGAAAGTAGAAACCACATAATGCAAGCTTACAATTTGGTGTGAGGTTTTAGGAAAGGCACTTGGATTACGTATCGTTAACATAGAAGATACAACGAGACAAGATAAGCTATAACGTAACTATCTAATTCACCCAATGGTGTGAAGTTTTGGTGTGTGGTTTTAGGAAAGGCACTTGGATTAAGTATCGTTAACATAGAAGATACAACGAGACAAGATAAGCTATAACGTAACTATTTAACTCACCCAATGTCAAGAGTCATCTCCTTTTTCAGATTGTATTCTATCAAAATACACATGCATACATACGTACATACGCACACACACACACACACACACGGACAGAGACATACATACATCCAAAAAACGTAAGTTGGCAAAATGCATTGGGGGAAGGGGCTTAGTAGAACAATTGTGTAGAATTACTCCTACGGCACACGCTAATACCAATGCTCAATCACCATCAGATAATGTAGCCATTGTGCGACTCCCCAACCCTGTCACTAGATGAACAGGGCTTGATTCAGAAATAGACATGTCGGTATCAAGTTCTGATGATGATGATGATCATGATATGGAAGAAGTCATAGAGGACTTATTAACGAGGCAATATAAGATATAACGTAATAAATACATACACACACAAAGACAGACACACGCACACACACACAGTACAGACACACATACATAAACACATACGCTCACACACACACACACACACACATGTACACATACAGACTCACACACAGACACATACACTCTTGCACACACAGTCACACACACGTACGGACAAAAACATACATGCATCCAAAAATGTTTTGGGGAATTGGCTTCGTAGAACAAGTCTGTAGAAATGCAAATACCGCATACATCTAACCCCCCCCGTTCGACTCCCCCCCCCCCCTCAAAAAAAATAGACGACTGGCCAAACACAAAATGGTAGGAAAAAAAACATCAAAGAATAGGAAGGCAGCCTACGGTTACGACTAGTTCTGCCCAGTCACTCATAGGGCCGGGGCGACGGAGCACCGCGTGTCAACAATCCAGATTTTACACTATAAAATTAGCGGGCACGCCCCGCCACGCGCCGCTCGAAATTCTCACCCCGCGTGTACGCCGATACAATGAGTCTTTCCTCGCAGGCGACCACTGAACTCAAAGCGGTATCTCCCATTTTCAAGAGTTCACAACAAAGAGAATACTAGAGTGCCGCGATGCTTCCAACTTATTTTGTGTAAGCGGATGGCACAAATTGAATCGGTCACAGTGACTGCTTGAAGCTGACTGGACCAAAAATGTTAGCTCGACCTAGTCAATGTGTTAGTCAATCAAAGGATTCACAGTGATGTGTTAATTAAGCGTAAGAAACAAACAATTAATTGAGTCCAGACTAGGTTAATGTGTGTCCAAGACTTAAAAGTAAAATCGCAGTCTTGAATGGGCAATTTTTAATTGAATCTTTATTGCATGTTCATTCCCCGGGGGATAAATGCAGGAGATCAATGGAAATGCAATGTACTAGAGACAATTATAACAGGCTATCATTAGATCTAAGGTATAAAAAAGCTAGAAACTATATAAAGTAGTATCTATCTACGTTCTAACGACTTCTTCTCTCTTTTTGAAACATTTCGAAACATACTTGCATACTTCATTCATTACATCTACATTTGTACATGATAATATAAATTAAAAGTGTCGTGTTTTGATAATGTTTTACATTTTTTGTCGAGCTTAATTGAACTGAACAGTGATTTGCGTTCGTTATCATATAATATACAGTCAAGTATAAAATGCGATTCACCTTCGATACATGAATTGTAACAGAATTTGCGTAGTCTATCTCGTAACGGGGTACGGCTATGCCTGCCAGATTTTATGTGTAGGGGATGGTCGCTAATGCGGAGTTTACACATGGCTCTGCGATCCTCAAAAGTTGGAATGTATATCCTTTTGAATGTTTTGTATGTTCTCAGTTTGTTGCCTTGATTTTCTCTTTGTCCCTGTGCTTGTAATACTGAGTTGAATTTTTGGATGAACATATATTTTAATCTTTCTCTTACTTCGTGCAGATGGGATGGTTTGTTACTATACTCGTGTGTATATAGGCAGGCATAGTCTTTAATGAAAAATGCGCAACGGTTTAAACCTACTCACAAGTGACGCGCTCAGTGACAAAATGGCGTCTTTTGTTTACAAAGCCGTCGGGCAGACATATTCATGTACTTTTAGTCTTTATTTTTTTAGTGCTATATTGTTAAAACCGGGCGTTCCCTACGATAGGAAAATAATTGAAGTTGTCGGGCTGACATATTCATGTCTGTTAGTGTATTTTTGAGTGCGGCATTGTTGTGACCGCGCGTACCTTGCGATCAAAAATGATTGAAGTGATCCGGTGGGCTGTCTATCAAGAGGCGGCATTTCCTTCTGCATTTGGTTCTTTTGTTTCGCGAAGTAAAATCCCTTGCGAACTCTTATTTACCCCGTTTCGTGAAATTTAGCGCGAACATAAATGCATTTACAGTATTTTATTTTCTCAGCCGTAAAATGTACCGATGGCACATAAATGAACTGAAAAAAATCAGTATTAGTTTGTTTGTTATTTGCTCAGAAATGGTTGTAAAATACACAAGAGCGCCTCTCAATTTTAAAAATTTCCAGGGGGAGGCATTCCCAGCCTCCCTCAACGTGTTCTCCCCCCGCGCAGCTAGCACTGCGCTTACGTGACATATGTCACAGACGCTCCAAAGAAAATACCGAGGCATCCCACGCACATCAAGACCTTTTTTGTTATCTACGACCTCAACGCCAACGCGAAATAATGATCACGTTAAATTTAATAGACTTGTGGTGTCCATTAGACTCCTCTAGAAGCAAACCACTCTAGAAATCAACAATAAGGAGGAATCAGCATGAGAAATTGGCCGGTTAGAGATGTTTTAGTGGTAAGTTGGTCCTTTTATGGTATGCTAACTTTTCTCCTGGTGTATCCATCCTACCTGCCGTTTAGACCAGCAAACTCCGACCACGCAACTGCCAGAGGGTACCATGATGTCATTCTAACATGGGACGATGTGGCGTTAGCGGGGGCGTACGCAACCATGGAAGCTATAAAAACCGAGCAATTCTGCGGTTTGTGGCACACCGCGAATAAGCTAACGGTTTTCCGACTCTGAAATCTTCGCCAACCGCCGTCAGAGTGCGAACATCGTCGGTCCGGGCGAGAGGAGCGCTACATCCGACGCCTGTTCCAGCACACCACGCATCGATCGCCTTCACATCTGTACTTGACTACAACAACCTACAACTGTAAGTTTAAACACACGCACGCTTCACCGTCGTATATTTACTTTAGTCTTTCATGCTGATTCCCAAAAACCTTAGCTTTCATTTGATACATAGTTTAACGACGTCGATTTAAATGGTTTACACAACATATTATTGAAAATGTTCACTCCGTTGTGTCTTTGTGGTGCTATAAACGCCAATGCGACAATTTTTGCACTTAACTTCTGACGCCCGACCGTAGGCATATCGTGGTTTGCCTTGCTGCCGACATACAAAGAACGCTTTCCCCGACTGACGCCCGCAGCCCTGCGACAAATAGAGTACGCTTCCCCCCGACTGACGCCCGCTGTCCTGTCGACGCACAAAGAACGCTTCCCCCCGGCTGACGCCCGCTGCCCTGCCGACACAAAAGGACGCTTCCCCCCGACTGACGCCCGCTGCCCTGCCGACACAAAAGGACGCTTCCCCCCGACTGACGCCCGCTGTCCTGTCGACCCACAAAGAACGCTTCCCCCCGGCTGACGCCCGCTGCCCTGCCGACACAAAAAGGACGCTTCCCCCGACTAACGCCCGCTGCCCTGCCGACACAAAAGGACGCTTCCCCCCGACTGACGCCCGCTGCCCTGCCGACGCACAGAGGACGCTTCCCCCCGACTGACGCCCGCTGCCCTACCGAAGCACAGAGGACGCTTCCCCCCGACTGACGCCCGCTGCCCTGCCGACACAAAAGGACGCTTCCCCCCGACTGACGCCCGCTGCCCTGCCGACGCACAGAGGACGCTTCCCCCGACTGACGCCCTGCCGATACACGGAGGACGCTCCCCCTCCCCCCGACTGACGCCCGCTGCCCTGCCGACGCACAGAGGTGCTTTCCCCGACTGACGCCCTGCCGACACAGGGAGGACGCTCTCCCCGACTAGCGCCCGCTGCCCTGCCGACGTACAGAGGACGCCCCCTCCAGATTGACGCCCTGTCGACATACAGAGTTCGCTTCCTCCAGACTAACGCCCGTTGTCCTGCCGACACAAAAAGGATTCACCTCGACACATTTTTGACGCTCGACTTTGCGGTGAAAACTTCACGGTTTTATCTCACCAAACAAGATCATCTGTTTAACAGTATCTCTACGACTCCGACATAACCCCAAGTCCTTTGTTGTCATGTTGACACGAAAAAGAAGTAACACGGCGATTTTCGAATGTCCAATGTTGTTCTAGATTATTGCTTGTACAGTTGGTGACCATTATAGAGATTCTTACATTTTCAAATTTTGAGATCATATACCTTGTTAAACAAGAATTAAGGCGACAAAACATGATATCACAACCAATAGATCTTCTCTTCGTGTATTCAACAGTATTTCCTGTGTTTTCATGTATTCTCATCTCAATTAACTAGAACAATTGTAGAAAAGACTTTGTTTTTTTAACATATCCGTGTCCGCCACGGCACTTTATTGTATTGTGGTACATCAATTACTAAGTACTAGTGCGACGCAGAAGTTTTCATTTCAATACACTTTGTAGTACAAAGACCAAAGATCGAGACAAGTATAAAACACATCACCTCTCGTCATCTGTCTATGATTAACTTTGTATCGTAACCATATGGATTTCGTACTTTGCTATTGTTGCTTTTCTAATGCTGGATTTTTTTTATCCTAGCAAAACGGAGTCCCGACTCTGAAATCTTCGCCAACCGCCGTCACAGTGCGAACATCGTCGGTCCGGGCGAGAGGAGCGCTACATCCGACGCCTGTTCCAGCACACCACGCATCGATTGCCTTCACATCTGTACTTGACTACAACAACCTGCAACTGTAAGTTTAAACACACGCACGCTTCACCGTCGTCTATTTGCGTCAATTGGGGCAGGTTTTCATGTCTTACATGCTGATTCCCAAAAACCTTAGCTATTATTTGATACATAGTTTAACGTCTATTTAAATGGTTTATACAACATAATATTGAAAATGTTCACTCCGTTAAAACAATTATATGTAATATGCATAGTTTCAAATTAGTTCATGTACTTCAAGTTCTGGTAGTTCAAGACCTTTCGCGTCGAGCGACATCCAGCCCTGGGCATACCGTGTTTTTGGTGCCATAAATGCACATGCGACAATTTTCCATGTAACTTTTGACGCCCGACCGTGAAAATGTCGTGGTTTGGCTTGCTGCCAAAGTACAGAGAACGCTTCCCCCGTCTGACGCTCGCTCTCCTGCCGACACACGGAGGACGACCCTCCGACTGACGCCTACTGTCCTGCCGACACGCTGAGGACGCTTCCTCCCGGACTGACGCTCGCTGTCCTGCCGACACAGGGAGGACGCTTCCCCCCGACTGACGCCCGCTGCCCTGCCGACACACGGAGGACGCTCCCCTCCCCCCGACTGACGCCCGCTGTTCTGCCGACACACAGAGCACACTTCCCTCCGACTGACGCCCGCTGCCCTGCCGACACACAGAGGACATTCCCCCGACTGACGCTCGTTGTCCTGCCGACACGCAGAGGGACACTTCCCCCCGACTGACGCCCACTGTTCTGACGACACACAGAGGACGCTTCCCTCTGACTGACGCTCGCTCTCCTGCCGACACACAAATCACGCTTCTCTCCAGCTGATGCCCGCTGCCCTGTCGACACAAGGAGCACGCTTCCCCTGACTGACCCCCTGCCTACTCACGGAGGACGCTCCCCCTCCGACCGACTGACGCCCGCTGTCCTGCCGACACACGGAAGACACTCCCCTTCCCCCCGACTGACGCTCGCTGTCCTGCCGACACACAGATAACGCTTCCCCCGACTGACACTCTGCCTACTCACGGAGGACGCTCCCCCTCCGCCCGACTGACGCCATCTGTCCTGCCGATACACGGAGGTCGCTTCCCTTGACTGACGCCCGCTGCCCCGACGTACAGAGGACGCCCCCTCCAGATTGACGCCCTGCCGAGATACAGAGTTCGCTTCCTCCAGACTGACGCCCGTTGTCCTGCCGACATAAAAAGGACCCACCTGGACACATTTTTCACGCTCGACTTTGCGGTGAGAACTTCGCGGTTTTCATCTTACCGAACAAGATCATCTGCTCAACAGTTTCTCCACGACCGCGATATGTCATTAATTAAGCTCTGTGTGTGTGTGTGTGTGTGTGTGTGTGTGTGTGTGTGTGTGTGTGTGTGTGTGATCCAGTCAGACATTGCGTTTAGGCTGGTGTATAAACATGACAAGCCGAACTTTACATCTAGTTTTTCCCGGTAATATATGTCCAAAACTACAAAAGCTAATTCCATGAAAAGTGGGATTGGTTGAACGTCAATCGAAATGCAATATCACTTGAAATCTACATGTTGAAAATAAGAAACCAATCGTACATCAGTTACATTATCGTCATGATAACAGTGGAAGAAAAATATCGGTTTGTATACCAGAGAGGGTGAAGTGTTCTTTTAGTGATAATCACCTGTATTAGCGCTTATTTCCACCAAGGTAGGCTAAGCCCTGTCTAATGCATATCCGAGTAATCCTATACTTATAGAACCAATCAAAATTGAAAAGTGCATTTCATTTGAAACTGTGCATTTTGTTTTAAAATGATCAGGCAGCATGGCAGGGTGATTTCATGCCCCTTCCTGTCATCATGTTGTTGACAATGGGTCTTTCTATCCTTCCATGAGTTGTACATTGTATTTTAAAGGTAGATGACAACATAAAAAGGCATTTACAGAGGCCGATTGCAACTGGGGAAAAATTTGGGAAAATTCTGAGAAAACTCGCCTACTTAAGTTTTGACTTTGTTTGGCATACTTTTCACCCATCTCAGATTTCCCTTTAACGATCATTCGATCATTCGATCGTTACGATTGTTACGTGGACAGATTTATGTTCCTGTTTACGAAAGACAAGGCAACTTTTTTATTTAACTGGTGAAGTGTACAGAGTTACATGGACAACTACATCAAATTAATTCAAAGGCTACACGACCGAGACCGTGTAAAGTAACAGCCCGGGGGTATGATGTCATCTGCCATGCCTGAATACAAAATAGCCCTGTTCGCAGGTTCAGCGTTTACGTCCACCTTTGAGTTTACACCTCTTGAACTCAATTAGTGATCTGATGGCTGATTGTTATTGCTACCTCCTCCTCCTCCTGGTTTTTGAAATGACTAGTGTGCTTCGCACAAGCTATATAGCTGGGCAATTCTTTAAGCCGGCGTCACGCACTTAACGAGTTTCGACCGTATTTGTCGGAGAGTCGAGTGTATTTTTTGGCCAAAAATTAAATTGGACAGGGCTTGACCGATCCCTAACAATCGCACGATGATCAAGAGAGCATCGGGCATAATATTGCTGAAAATGTTTATGAGAGCTTGCTGACTCGTCAGCCGATCGATGTTCCTACTGACACATCTCTGTTAAAGGTTAAGGTTTGAGTTAAGATGCGGAAGGTCCATTGTAGTTGTGCCCTTAAAGCCCCTGTCACACATTCACGAATTTGGCCTCCCGAACGCTAGCCGAACGCCCACCAACCATGGTTCCGAGTGAGTCGGCTAGCGTTCGGCTGGGTTGGCCAGCCGAATGTTTCAAAATGTTTAAAACATTCATGAGTGTTCGGCTTGGTTGGCTGGTGTTCGGCTTGGTTGGCTGTTGTTCGGCTGGTGTTCGGCTGGGTTGGCTAGTAATCGGCTGGTGTTCGGCGCGTGTTCGGGGGTCAAATTTGCAGACGAATGTGTCCCGACCTACAGAGGTATCCCTGCTAATCATCTGCCAACCGTGCTGAATGCTTCCAGAGCGTGTGCCGATCACCCTGGATTACAGAGGAACGCTAGCCGATCACCAACCGAACATCAGCCGAACACCAGCCGCCCCCCCCCCGACTCATTAGGGAACGCCCCCCCCCAACCTCAGCAGACCAGGTTCCTACCCAGCCCTAGAAAATCAGACTATTATAATTCCTTGCATGACACTAATGGCAAAAAGAGGTGACACCATGCCCAAAAAGAAGACAAAGTCCAAGAACGTTGAAAAATATCACAAAGTTAAACTTTCACTGCATGGCATGATTTAACGTAGTGGACCCCGGATTCTGCAAATTTTTATTCGGGACAGAGTTGGAAGATGATTAGGAGGGATTCGGCAGTATTCGGCTGGTGATCGGGATGGTTAGAGGAAGGTTGGCCACCATTCGGGGCTGGTTCGTGGCTGTTTCGGGGAATGGTTCTTAAATGGTTAGGACATGGTCGCCGCGGAAAGATAGGCGTGGCCTAAATCTGGGCAGTTGCTCATGAACGCCAGCCGACCTGTTCGGCTAGCGTTCGGCTAGCGTTCGGCTGGCGTTCGGGAACATAGGTCGGGAATGTGTGACAGGGGCTTAATGGAGGGATAGGGGAAACTCGCCGGTCAAGCATATTTCAAGTATCAGTTAGGATCACACGCGTCGCACGTCAAGCCTCATTAAAATAAATGTTGAGTTTTTCTTTGCAAACTTTTCACTGCAACAAAGTTGCTGCTAAAATCACACATGGATATTGACATTCCTGCATCTTTGGCAGTCACATTTCACACATTTAACTCAGATTCCATTTGATTAGTATCGAAAGGTAGGCGTGGCCTACATTTGGTCAGACTGCTCCCGAACTTCAGCCAACTTAATTTGGACACACACACAGACAAACACGCACATACACACACACACACGCACACGCACACACACACACACACACACACACACACACACACCAAAACGATACCTCCATTTTTCATGGAGGTAAAAGCCCTTGTCTTCTAATATGTTGCTCCCATTACAGCATGTTATTTGGTAAAACTGGTGGAACAAGTTGCGACTAATGTTTCTAGTAATAATTTCCCTTCCTACTTTCTTTATCCAAAGCAAACCACTGGTAATCTGGAGACAGGATGGGCCCACGTGTGTCGCTACCCGTGGGACTGCTAGTCCTCGTCATTATGGGCACTAGCGTGACTGGTATTGGTGCAGGTAGGATTTTCGTCAACATTCTTTCAAAATAGTAGTTTATTGATAAGGCCGTTGTAGTAATGAAGTTGCTTAATATTAATATGTATTACGCTCTTATTTTAAAAAATAATGATGCATGTGAAATCAAAGTGCATAAAAAGGTCTTAATTCAGGAAGATGGCAACCCTTGTATTTTACACGTATTTTACCATATTTTTCTGCCACCGATGTTCTGACATTAAGTGGGGCCCTGTGAAGATTAGGAACTTTATTTTATTTTAATCATTTAGAGACAGAATTTCTTTCATCATTTTGAACTTTGTTCAATTATGTGGGTAGGTCTTGGAAAGACGAGGCTCGAAGTCCGAATTAGGCCACTGTCGGTTGTCCATGATACTGCTGTAGAACTATTTTTCTATTTTTAATGTCTTTTGCCATTGACACGATTTTGGACATGTACACCTGTATGTAACTTAGACAGAAATGTACACATTACTACACAATAAAAGTATGCAAATTATGTAAAATAGGACTAAATAGAAGATTCTGTCATACCAGTATTCACTATACATCTTTTGTCCTGGACATTCTATTGTCTTGATTTTACAATGCAAAGCAATGTTTATTTATTCTTTTAATTTTCCCTGTGAATTTGATACTTTCCGCGTTTGTAAGTTCAGTAAAGATGAATATCATAAATCGTACAGATCACCACCTCTTTAGCTTGGGTTATCCCTCGAGCTTCCGAAAGTTCCACAGCTAAACATCGGCAGGTTTCCCATCATCATCAGGTCGGGCGATTTGCCGTGAAATGGTCGATGGTATGTTTCTTTCAACAGCCACTCATTGGCACAGTTACTAAGTGCTTGTGTGGAAGTTTGTTTGTTTTTTCAATATTCATAAGATTGTCATCTATAAATACTTGTGCTTTAGTCAAAGTATAAATTGAAGAAGGGGTAACCAATGAAACAAATACATGGCTAGAGTTCCGCGATCTCATACCTTCGCCAAATGATGTTGGACTTGGCGCCTGACGACTTATAAATGTTTCTCGTTAATTAGGCAAATAAGATCCCCATTTGCCTAAATTATATCAGTTGATCATATTCTTCACTCAATGATAGTCTTATCTTAACAAAGAAGGCTCTTCAAGCATTTCTTAATGAATCTTGCAAATGAGGTCCTGATAAAATAACTTATGTTTAATGACGTTCATCTTCAAGTATCTTACAAATGCCGCAAGTATGGAATTCCCAGCAGTTACCATTATTGAATTACAGCATTTTCTTATTAATTATGCACATTAATTAGGTCTTCATTTCCCCAAAATATCATGCAGAAAGAGCCTACGCCTGCGAGGATGACACGCTACGGCTGTCTTGTTCAGGCGGAAGGACGCTCTTCATCGAGAGCGCCAACTACGGCAGGACGTCCCGCTCCCACTCCTGTTCCTGTGGCAGCACATGTTCGTCCAATTGCAGAGCGTCCAACAGCCTAGCCAAAGTGAGGGCCGCCTGCCAAGGGCATCAACGGTGCAGTGTGGAAGCGGACAATGACGTTTTCGGTGACCCCTGTTCTCGGATCTTGAAGTACTTGGAGGTATCATACCGCTGTATAGGTAACTCGACGTCATATTGCCGCAGATGCCTTAAGCTTTTCAACGTACTTTTCTTTGGCAAAGTAAGATAAAGGGAAAGAAGTGAAAGAACTATTGCACTCCTCCATGCGCAATCAAACACTAATTTATCATTGTGTTAGATAGAAGTGCCCAGTCTGCTTGAAACTAAATTGTTAGATTCTAGTCGGTAAATACAAGTTACTCCTGTGTGCCACAGGCCAAGTTGACACAGCAAGAGGTGTTTATTCTGCTTGACAACATACTATAGTAAGATTCTGATTCCAAAATTCGAAAGCAATCATTTATTTCTCCTACTTCAAAGTGACTAAGATTTTTTTCAGAATTTTTTATCCTTAATTTATCTCTATACAGTTAACGGTGGTTGGTCCTCCTGGGGTTCATGGTCTGGCTGTAGCGTGACGTGTGGATCCGGGACACAGACTCGACGCAGAACCTGCACCAATCCTAGACCAGCTAACGGCGGGGCAAACTGTGGCGGGCAATCATCAGGGACACAACGATGCACGAGGGCGGCCTGTCCAGGTAACTCGAAGTCATATCGAAGCAGATGCATTTTCAATGTACTTTTCTTTTTTATCATTGTGTTAGATAGAAGTGCCCAGTCTGCTTGAAACTAACTTGTTAGATTCTAGTTGGCAACTACAAGTTACTCCCGTGTGCCACATGCCATGTTGACACAGCAAGAGGTGTTTCTTCTGCTTGACAACATACTATAGTAAGATTCTGATCCCGAAGCCCGAAAGCAATCATTCTGCGTACTTTAAAGTGGCGAAGATTATTTTTTCAGAATATCCTATCCTTAATTTATCTCTATATAGTTTGGTCCTCCTGGGGTTCATGGTCTGGCTGTAGCGTGACGTGTGGAGTTGGGACACAGACTCGGCGCAGAACCTGCCAAAACGTTGGTTGGTTGGGAAATACTGCTTGTTCCGGGCCATCACAAGGGACACAACAATGCACTAGGACGGCCTGTCCAGGTAACTCGAAGTCATATCGACCCAGATGCATTTTCAACGTAATTTTCTTTGGGAAAGTAAGATAGAAAGAAAAAAGTGAAAGAACCAGTGCACTCCTCCATGCGCAATTAAACACTGATTTATCATTGTGTTGGATAGAAGTAACCAGTCTGTTTGAAACTAACTTGTTAGATTTTAGTTAGCAACTACTAGTTACTCCCGTGTGCCACAGGCCAAGTTGACACAGCAAGAGGTGTTTATTCTGCTTGACAACACACTATAGTAAGATTCTGATCCCAAAACCCGAAAGCAATCATTCTGCGTACTTTAAAGTGGCGAAGGTTATTTTTTCAGAATATTTTATCCTTAATTTATCTCTATGTAGTTAACGGTGGTTGGTCCTCCTGGGGTTCATGGTCTGGCTGTAGCGTGACGTGTGGATCCGGGACACAGACTCGACGCAGAACCTGCACCAATCCTAGACCAGCTAACGGCGGGGCAAACTGTGGCGGGCAATCATCAGGGACACAACGATGCACGAGGGCGGCCTGTCCAGGTAACTCGAAGTCATATCGCCGCAGATGCATTTTTAACGTACTTTTCTTTGGCAAAGTAAGATAAAAAGAAAGAAGGAGTGAAAGAACTATTGCATTCCTCTATGCGCAATTAAACACTGATTTATCATTATGTTAGATAGAAGTAACCAGTCTGCTTGAAACTAAGTTGTGATATTCTAGTCGGCAACTATAAGTTACTCCCTTGTACCACAGGCCAAGTTGACACAGCAAGAGGTGTTTATTCTGCTTGACAACATACTATAGTAAGATTCTGATCCAGAATCCCGAAAGCAACCATTCTCCGTACTTTAAAGCAGCGAAGGTTATTTTTCAGAATATTTTATCCTTAATTTATCTCTATGTAGTTAACGGTGGTTGGTCCTCCTGGGGTTCATGGTCTGGCTGTAGCGTGACGTGTGGATCCGGGACACAGACTCGACGCAGAACCTGCACCAATCCTAGACCAGCTAACGGCGGGGCAAACTGTGGCGGGCAATCATCAGGGACACAACGATGCACGAGGGCGGCCTGTCCAGGTAACTCGAAGTCATATCGCCGCAGATGCATTTTTAACGTACTTTTCTTTGGCAAAGTAAGATAAAAAGAAAGAAGGAGTGAAAGAACTATTGCATTCCTCTATGCGCAATTAAACACTGATTTATCATTATGTTAGATAGAAGTAACCAGTCTGCTTGAAACTAAGTTGTGATATTCTAGTCGGCAACTATAAGTCACTCCCTTGTACCACAGGCCAAGTTGACACAGCAAGAGGTGTTTATTCTGCTTGTCAACATACTATAGTAAGATTATGATCCAGAATCCAGAAAGCAACCATTCTCCGTACTTTAAAGCAGCGAAGGTTATTTTTTTCACAATATTTTATCCTTAACTTATCTCTATATAGTTAACGGTGGTTGGTCCTCCTGGGGTTCATGGTCTGGCTGTAGCGTGACGTGTGGATTCGGGACACAGACTCGACGCAGAACCTGCACCAGTCCTAGACCAGCTAACGGCGGGGCAAACTGTGGCGGGCAATCATCAGGGACACAACGATGCACGAGGGCGGCCTGTCCAGGTAACTCGAAGTCATATCGCCGCAGATGCATTTTCAATGTACTTTTCTTTAGCAAAGTAAGATAAAAAGAAAGAAGAAGTGAAAGAACTATTACATTCCTCTATGCGCAATTATACACTGATTTATCATTATGTTAGATAGAAGTGCCCAGTCTGCTTGAAACTAAGTTGTGATATTCTAGTCGGCAACTACAAGTTACTCCTGTGTGCCACAGGCCAAGTTGACACAGCAAAAGGTGTTTATTCTGCTTGACAACATACTATAGTAAGATTCTGATCCCAAAACCCGAAAGCAATCATTTATTTCTCCTACTTCAAAGTGACTAAGATTTTTTTTCAGAATTTTTTATCCTTAATTTATCTCTATACAGTTAACGGTGGTTGGTCCTCCTGGGGTTCATGGTCTGGCTGTAGCGTGACGTGTGGATCCGGGACACAGACTCGACGCAGAACCTGCACCAATCCTAGACCAGCTAACGGCGGGGCAAACTGTGGCGGGCAATCATCAGGGACACAACGATGCACGAGGGCGGCCTGTCCAGGTATGTCGAAGTCATATCGAAGCAGATGCATTTTCAATGTACTTTTCTTTTTTATCATTGTGTTAGATAGAAGTGCCCAGTCTGCTTGAAACTAACTTGTTAGATTCTAGTTGGCAACTACAAGTTACTCCCGTGTGCCACATGCCATGTTGACACAGCAAGAGGTGTTATTCTGCTTAAGTTAATAATATACTACAGTAAGATTCTAATCCCGAATCCCGAAAGCAATCATTTCCCCAACTTTAAAGTGGCGAAAATTATTTCTGTAGAATATTCTATCCTTAATTTATCTCTATGTAGTTAACGGTGGTTGGTCCTCCTGGGGTTCATGGTCTGGCTGTAGCGTGACGTGTGGATCCGGGACACAGACTCGACGCAGAACCTGCACCAATCCTAGACCAGCTAACGGCGGGGCAAACTGTTACGGGCAATCATCAGGGACACAACGATGCACGAGGGCGGCCTGTCCAGGTAAATATCTCCGCAGATGCATTTTAAACGTACTTTTCTTTGGCAAAGTAAGATAAAAAGAAAGAAGGAATGAAATAACTTTTGCACTCCTCCATGCGTGATCAAACACTGATTTATCAGTGCGGGAGAAATGTGCCCAGTCTGCTTGAAACTAACTTGTGAGATTCTAATCGGCAACTATAAAATACTCCCGGGTGCCACATGCAGGGCAAGTTGACACAGCAAGAGGTGTTTATTCTACTTGACAACATACTAATAATAGTAAGATTTTGATCCCGAATCCCGAAAGCAACCATTTTCCCCTACTTTAAAGTGGCGGAGGTTAATTTGTTTCAGAATATTCTATTCTAAATTTATCTCTATATAGTTAACGGTGGTTGGGCCTCCTGGGGTTCATGGTCTGGCTGTAGCGTGACGTGTGGAGTTGGGACACAAACTCGGGACAGAATCTGCACCAATCCGGCACCAGCACACGGTGGGGCAGACTGTGACGGACAAGCACGGGGGACACGACAATGCGACTCGGGGGTGTCTTGTCCAGGTAACTTTATTTTTAAGTTATAATTTTATCGGCGCAATTGTAGTTTTAACCTACTGTCTTTTAGATAAGGAAGCTGAGTTACTCCCGTGTGCCAAAGGCCAAGTTAACAATGTTTTTTTAAGTTTACAACACAGCAAGAGGTGTCTATTCTGCTTGACAAATTAGACTCTGATGCTGAAAGCAACATTTACCCTGTGCATGTTTTTGCCACTATGTTAGAATACGGCCAGTTGTGTCTATACTCTATAATACAACTTTCAAATAATACTACGATGACATAGCAATTAAAAGCCCATCCATTTGGCCCAGTTTTAGTCCTTAATAATACAAATATTAACTGTCCTCTCCCTTTGCAAAGGTGTATCTGTACTTTGGTATAGACTATCTAATATCTGTTTCCGTGTAGTTGATGGCGGCTGGTCCGACTGGACCCCGTGGTCTAACTGTAGCGTGACGTGTGGAGCCGGTACACAGACTCGGGACCGAACCTGCACCAATCCGGCACCAGCTAACGGTGGGGCAGACTGTGCTGGACTGGCTCGGGAGACACAAGACTGTAACACGGGGGTGCTCTGTCCAGGTAACTCTAGGTTCTATCATTTATGGTTTACCTGTATCTCTAGGGTATTCTCCTTCAAATTCGGGGGGGGGGACGCAAACAACACCGAATCCACAACTTCATTTGGAATCAGATAAATTCGTTATATTGAACTTTCGAGTAATAACATCCTCTCGACAAAAAAAATAAATTCATTATATTGAACTTTCGAGTAATCCCCTCCTCTCGGCAAAAACAATAGTGCAACTATTGATATAACAATCGCGAGCCCCCCAGGCTATCTATGCTTAAGAGACGTTACGAATCAAAAGTGTCAATGGCAGTTCTTTTAATGAAAAGTTGCATTTTCAGTTTGTTCCAAACTACCTGAAATCTGTTTTCCGTGTAGTTGATGGCAGCTGGTCCGACTGGACCCCGTGGTCTAACTGTAGCGTGACGTGTGGAGTCGGTACGCAGACTCGGAACCGAACCTGCACCAATCCGACAGCAGCTAACGGTGGGACGGACTGTGATGGACTGGCTCAGGAGACACAAGACTGTGAAACGGGGGTTATCTGTCCAGGTAACTCTAGGTTCTATTATACATGGTTTAGTTGTTTCTCCAGGGTACTCTCAAGGCTTTCTCTGCTTACAAGATGTTACGAATCAAAGTGTCAATGGCAGTTCTCTTAATAAAAAGTTGCATTGTCAGTTTGTTCCAAACTCCTTTAAATCTGTTTTCCATGTAGTCGATGGCGGCTGGTCCGACTGGGGCCCGTGGTCTAACTGCAGCGTGACGTGTGGAGTCGGTACACAGACTCGGGACCGAACCTGCACCAATCCGGCACCAGCTAACGGTGGGGCAGACTGTGCTGGACTGGCTCGGGAGACACAAGACTGTAACACGGAGGTACTCTGTCCAGGTAACTCTAGGTTCTATCATTTATGGTTTACCTGTATCTATATGGTATTCTCCTTCAAATTCGGGGGGGGGGGCCGGGACGCAAACAACACCGAATCCACAACTTCATTTGGAATCAGATAAATTCGTTATATTGAACTTTCGAGTAATAACATCCTCTCGACAAAAAAAAAATAAATTCATTATATTGAACTTTCGAGTAATCCCCTCCTCTCGGCAAAAACAATAGTGCAACTATTGATATAACAATCGCGAGCCCTCCAGGCTATCTATGCTTAAGAGACGTTACGAATCGAAAGAAGTGTCAATGGCAGTTCTTTTAATGAAAAGTTGCATTTTCAGTTTGTTCCAAACTACCTGAAATCTGTTTTCCGTGTAGTTGATGGCAGCTGGTCCGACTGGAGCCTGTGGTCTAACTGTAGTGTTACGTGTGGAGTCGGTACACAGACTCGGAACCGAACCTGCACAAATCCGACAGCAGCTAACGGTGGGGCGGACTGTGATGGACTGGCTCAGGAGACACAAGACTGTGAAACGGGGGTTATCTGTCCAGGTAACTTTAGGTTCTATTATGTATAGTTTACCTGCATCTCCATGGTATTCTCATTCAAATTTGGGGGGAAAAGCAACCAACACCGAATATGCAACTCCATTTGGTATCATATAAATTCATTATATTGAACTTTCGTGTAATCCCCTTCTCTCGGCATAAAACAATAATGCAACTATTACTAGAGGTCAACGATCTCATGCCTTCGTCAAAAGATGTTATCGTTATATAACTTAAGAAGGTAGAAGTGATATATTAGTCCCCCTAAATATGGAAGTTGGATTGTGAAAATTACCCCTGCCGATGCAGTCTGCAATCGTGCATTGGGCAAGGGAAAAAACATATGTGCAGGCTGTAAGGCAACACCGCCTGCAGCTACATGGACTATCCCCTCTGGGATTTTCTCCCTCTGGGACAGCCTGTAGCCCATGTGTCACAATGAAGGTAGAGTATCATGGAAGGTAACTGAATTATAGAATTGCTTCATTTATTATGCAAATTAGATCATAATTTGCATAATTGTCATCTAATTATGTCAAGCATCACTTAAGCTACCTACACACCAAATATCAGGACGATCCGTCGACCGGTTATTGAGTTATCCTACTTTAAACATTTTCATACAAATGCTCCTGCAGTTCCAAAGCAAGCCGCTAGGGGGCCCAAACTTATGTCACTTCTTCCCGAGCACAAGACCTATCTACCATCCAAAAATCATGACCCTAGCTCCTCCAGATCACCATATTTCAAAACCGGAAGTACCGCTGCAGTACCATAACGAGCCGCCAGGGGGCCCATATTCCTATCACTTCTAGACCTCATCAAGACCTACCCACCTACCAAATATGAAGACAATCCATTAAAGCCTTCTCGAGTTATACTGTTGACAGACTCACGCACACACGCACGCCCATGAAAACATACCCTTCTTGACGAAGGCAAATATAGCAATCATGAGCCCTCCAGACTATCTCTGCTTAGAGGTCGTTACAAATCTGAAGTGTCAATAGCAGTTCTCTGATTAAAAATTGCATTTTTAGATTGTTCCAAACTACCTGAAATCTGTTTTCCATCCAGTTGATGGCAGCTGGTCCGACTGGGGCGGGTGGTCTGAGTGTAACGTGACGTGTGGAGTCGGTACACAGACTCGGAACCGAACCTGCACCAATCCGGCACCAGCTAACGGTGGGGCGGACTGTGATGGACAGGATCAGGAGACACAAGACTGTGACACGAAGGTGCTCTGTCCAGGTAACTCTAGGTTCTATTTTATATGGTTTACCTGTATCTGTAGGGTATTCTCCTTCAAATTCGGGGGAGGGGGGAAGCAACCAACACCGAATCCACAACTTCATTTGGAATCAAGCAAATTTATTATATTGAACTTTCGAGTAATCCCCTCCTCTAGGCATAAAACAATAGTGCAACTATTAATATAATAATCGTGAGCCCTCCAGGCTATCTCTGCTTAAGAGTCGTTACGAATCGAAAATTTCAATGGCAGTTCTCTTAATGAAAACTTGCATCTTCAGTTTGTTCCAAACTACCTGAAATCTGTTTTCCATGTAGTTGATGGCGGTTGGTCCGACTGGAGCCTGTGGTCTAACTGTAGCGTTACGTGTGGAGTCGGTACGCAGACTCGGAACCGAACCTGCACCAATCCGGCACCAGCTAACGGTGGGGCGGACTGTGATGGACTAGCTCAGGACACACAAGACTGTGACACGGGGGTGCCCTGCCGAGGTAACTCTAAGTCCTATTATATGTTGCTGTACCTGTATCTCTATGGTATCTCCCCCAATTGTTGTATTTTCACGTAGCAATCGTAAGCCCTCTGGCTAGCTCGGTTTAAATCGCCATAAGCCAATAGCAGTTCTCATGAAAAGTTGCATTTTCATTTGTTCCGAACTACATGAAATCTGCTTTCCATTTAGGCCCTGTAGTTGATGGCAGCTGGTCCGACTGGGGCGGGTGGTCTGGCTGTAACGTGACGTGTGGAGTCGGTACACAGACTCGGAACCGAACCTGCACCAATCCAGCACCAGCTAACGGTGGGGCGGACTGTGATGGACTGGATCAGGAGACACAAGCTTGTGAAACGGAGATGCTCTGTCCAGGTAACTCTAGGTTCTATTATTTATAGTTAACCTGTATCTGTAGCGTATTCTCCTTCAAATTTGGGGGAAAAGAAACCAACACCGAATCCATACCTCCATTTGGAACTTTTGAGTAATCCCCTTCTCTAGGTATAAAACAATAGTCCAACTATTGATATAACAATTGTGAGCCCTCCAGGCTATCTCTGCTTAGAAGTCGTTACGAATCGAAAGTGTCAATGGCAGTTCTCTTAATGAAAAGTTGCATTGTCAGTTTGTTCAAAACTACCTGAAATCTGTTTTCTGTGTAGTTGATGGCGGCTGGTCCGACTGGACCCCGTGGTCGGGCTGTAACGTGACGTGTGGAGTCGGTACACAGACTCGGAACCGAACCTGCACCAATCCGGCACCAGCTAACGGTGGGGCGGACTGTGATGGACTGGATCAGGAGACACAAAACTGTCAAACGGGGGTGTTCTGTCCAGGTAACTCGTGACTTTATCTGTAAGGTATTCGTCTTCAAGTTGTAGAAAGGAAAATAAAAATCCACACCCAATCCAGACCTGAATTTAAAAGCAACGTGTTATTTTACTAATTCTTATTTTAAATGAACCTCTCCATTCTTTTTAAAAGAATCCTTCGACAGAAACATAACTATCTTGAGGCCTCTAATTAAACCTGTTTTTAATAATAAAAATCTAAACTGTAATAGAAGTCCTTTTGGAAAGGTGCATCTTTAGTTTGGTCCAGACTTTGTAAAAATCTGTTTTCCATGTAGTTGATGGCGGCTGGTCCGACTGGAGCCTGTGGTCTAACTGTAGTGTTACGTGTGGAGTCGGTACACAGACTCGGGACCGAACCTGCACCAACCCGGCACCAGCTAACGGTGGGGCGGACTGTGATGGACTGGCTCAGGACACACAAGACTGTGACACGGGGGTGCCCTGCCAAGGTAACTCTAAGTCCTATTATATGTTGCTGTACCTGTATCTCTATGGTATTCTCCCCCAAGTGTTGTATTTTTACTTAACAATCGTAAGCCCTCCTGGCTAGCTCGGTTTAAATCGCTATGAGCAAAATTGCGTCATAGCAGTTCTCTTGAAAAGTTGCATTTTCATTTGTTCAGAACAACATGAAATATGCTTTCCATTTAGGCCCTGTAGTTGATGGCGGCTGGTCCGACTGGGGCGGGTGGTCTGGCTGTAACGTGACGTGTGGAGTCGGTACACAGACTCGGAACCGAACCTGCACCAATCCGGCACCAGCTAACGGTGGGGCGGACTGTGATGGACTAGATCAAGAGACACAAGACTGTGACACGGGAGTGCTCTGTCCAGGTAACTCTAGGTTCTATTATACATGGTTTAGTTGTTTCTCCATGGTACTCTCAAGGCTTTCTCTGCTTACAAGATGTTACGAATCAAAGTGTCAATGGCAGTTCTCTTAATAAAAAGTTGCATTGTCAGTTTGTTCCAAACTCCTTTAAATCTGTTTTCCATGTAGTCGATGGCGGCTGGTCCGACTGGGGCCCGTGGTCTAACTGCAGCGTGACGTGTGGAGTCGGTACACAGACTCGGGACCGAACCTGCACCAACCCGGCACCAGCTAACGGTGGGGCGGACTGTGATGGACAGGATCAGGAGACACAAGACTGTGACACTGGTGTTGTCTGTCCAGGTAACTCTAAGTTTCATTGTTGTACCTATATCTCCAAGGTACTCTCCTTCAAATTGGAAAAAAGGAAACAATCCAATCCAACTCAATCCAAATTTTCATTTAAAATCAACTAATCACTTTACTAATCACTTTACTAAATTTTCAAGAAAACCTCTTCATCCATCTTAAAAGAATACCACGATCATAAACTTAACAATAACCAGTCATCCATTTGGTCGGATTTTAGTCCTTGACAATACAAATACGAACTGTTCTTAATGTCCTTTTGAAAAGGTGCATCTGTATATAGTTTGGTCCAGACTCTAAAATCTGTTTTCCATGTAGTCGATGGCGGCTGGTCCGACTGGACCCCGTGGTCTAACTGCAGCGTGACGTGTGGAGTCGGTACACAGACTTGGGACCGAACCTGCACCAATCCGGCACCAGCTAACAATAGCAATCGTGATCCCTCATATCCGGACCGGTTTAGTCCTTAACAATACAAATCTAAACTGTCCTTATAGTAGTTATCTGTATGTAGGTTGGTCCAAACTGTCTAATATCTGTTTCCCATGTAGTTGACGGCGGCTGGTCTGACTGGAGTTTATGGTCTAACTGCAGCGTGACGTGTGGAGCCGGTACACAGACTCGGGACCGAACCTGCACCAACCCGGCACCAGCTAACGGTGGGGCGGACTGTGATGGACTGGCTCAGGAGACACAAGACTGTGACACGGGGGTGCCCTGCCGAGGTAACTCTAAGTCCTATTATATGTTGCTGTACCTGTATCTCTATGGTATCTCCCCCAATTGTTGTATTTTCACGTAACAATCGTAAGCCCTCCTGGCTAGCTCGGTTTAAGTCGTTACAAACCAGCAGCGTCATAGCAGCTCTCTTGAAAAGTTGCATTTTTATTTGTTCCGAACTACATGAAATCTGTTTTCCATTTAGACCCTGTAGTTGATGGCAGCTGGTCCGACTGGGGCGGCTGGTCGGGCTGTAACGTGACGTGTGGAGTCGGTACACAGACTCGGAACCGAACCTGCACCAACCCGGCACCAGCTAACGGTGGGGCGGACTGTGATGGACTGGCTCAGGACACACAAGACTGTGACACAGGGGTGCCCTGCTCAGGTACCTCTAAGTCCTATTATATGTTGCCGTACCTGTATCTCTACAATATTCTCCCCCAAGTGTTGTATTTTCACGTAACAATCGTAAGCCCTCCTGGCTAGCTCAGTTTAAGTCGTTACAAACCAACAGCGTCATAGCAGTTCTCTTCATTTGTATTTGTTACGAACAGTTCTCTTGATTTGCATTTGTTACGAACTGCATGAAATCTGTTTTCCATTTAGGCCCTGTAGTTGATGGCGGCTGGTCCGACTGGACCCCGTGGTCTAACTGCAGCGTGACGTGTGGAGTCGGTACGCAGACTCGGGACCGAACCTGCACCAATCCGGCACCAGCTAACGGCGGGGCGGACTGTGATGGACTGGCTCAGGAGACACAAGACTGTGAGACGGACGTGATCTGTTCAGGTACCTCTAAGTCCTATTATATTGTTGTACCTCTATTGCTGAAGTCTTCCCCTTGAGAAAGTGTGAAGGACAAAATGCCCACGTATACGTACACCTGCATTAGCAGTTAAATATTGCATCATGTTGTCATGATCAATCCTGCTCCTTCTGGCTGAAAACATCTAACAATTCATAGAAATCGCGAGTACCTCCCGTGGTTATCCCTGTGTAAGTCCTTGGGAATACACATTCGGTACTTCTTAAGTAGTCCTCTTGAAAAGGAGCATCAGTAATTTGGTCCAGACTCTCTACAATCTGTTTTCCATGAGGTTGGTGATGGCAGGTCCGGCTGGGGCCTGTGGTCTGACTGTATACATGTAGCCTGACGTCTGGAGGGCAAACTGAGTGACTAAAAAGCATCTACTTTCAAACTATCTTTACAGCTGTGTCTGACTTGACCTTCCACGACATCGAGACGGACCAAATGACATTGTCCTGGACGGCGCCTGCTAACGTAACACGATACCGACTCCGTTATCGTTATAGCGGGGTATCGTACCAAGATCTGTCTCCCCCGCCAGCGCCGGGCGACACCGAGTCCACAGTACGTGGACTGTGGGCGGATACAGAGTACAACTTCACCCTGACTGCGTTTGGAAATGACGACGAGGAAATAGGAGGGATCAGTGGGACAGAGACAACAGGTAGGTCTGTGCAATAACATAGATGGACAGAGGCTTGCATGTAGAAAGTCAAAAGTTTCTTTCATCCTAACATAATAAATTGCAGCACATAACACGTCTCAAAGTATTTTCTGAGTACCTACACTGGAGCAGGTAACATTGAAAACTAGGAGGCCCATTATCGAACTTGACCTCTCTCTTCGCTGCCCCTACATCGTAACCATTTACATGTTTAAAATGTTTACAGGTTCAAAAACTGTTAAGAAACTATTGTCATTATTTCTTTAACACTTAGTTTTATAGGTGGTGATAGTCAATACAGCTGATTAAAATCAATAAACCCCGTACATTGACCAGTGCAGGTTAGATGCGGGTACACATTAGAAATACCTCTACAGCTGCAATTTCACCTGCACTTAACCTGCACATGCAGGTGGTATTTTGAACTATGCACCGTGTTTCTGATATGGATGTGAGAATTAGTCATTATAAATACAGTCATTTTCTTGGCAGGCCCTCCAGCAAGGAGTCGATTGGCTGCACTATGGATGTTATGAACATAACATGCTGCATGGATAATTTTTTCAGCTCAAGTTATCGTGAACGTGGTCTGCCAGCAGGACCACATGGCCGTGACCTTCCCAAGAACAGCGCTAACAAGGGTCAATGTGGAGGCCATGCACCTGTTGAACGACAGCTGCCGTGCGACATATACCGAGACGGAGGTGACTCTTCGGACCGGTCTGCAAGAGTGCGGGACCATCCAGGAAGTAAGTGGAATATAGAGAATGGTCACAGGAAAAACAGAAATAGATTGGGATTGTTATTTTAGTGTCAAGGATGCCCATATGACTTAAAATGTCTGTTTGTTTAGTAAGATTCTTTGCATCTCTCCTGTTTTCATAGTCGTCAGAGGACAAACTCATATTCACTAACGAGGCCATCAGCAGTCCGATAGTACAAGACAACGGAGCTGTGAGAGGAGCGGCTTTCAGCAAGAGGTTCCAGTGTGAGTTCGTCAGTCAGTTTGTTGTCTCACAGGAAAGGAACATCCTCTTCAACATTCCGTCTCCTCGGTAAGAGTAATGTCAAACATATCTCACCACATACACAACTGCGTCTGAACTAGGAACTATGAGTCTGTTACAATCATCTACATGTATACCACAGTGTGAGCAAAGGAATCTCAGCTCAAAAAAACTCAAGGCATCGCTAAGAATAAAACCAATATAATGCAAAACTTTCTACGAGTCCAAAATAATTGATTGAAACTTCTGGGAACCTGTTTATATTCACTCGGAATTAGCATAGAATGAATAGTTTGTCGTTAGCTATCTGTCTAATCATCCACATGGTTGTCTATCTGTACAGCGTGCAAGTTGTGGACGCGGAAAACCAGTTCACCTTTGAGATGCACGTGTTTCCATCTGCAGACTTCACTGAGACCTACAAGTCAGCCGACTACCCTGTGCAGGTGAGCTACTTTCTTCGAACCTCCGTTTTTTATAAGGCTAATGACTGTCAATATTCATGTCTTTTATATGTGCAAACCATGCTCCAAACTGCCACGTCTACCTTTTTCATACGAGTTGATTCGAATTTATGTCAAATTTGTGTCGAAATAAACCCCTGAACACGTCCCTAACACTGCTGACCTACTCCCGAACACCAGGCCAACCATGGCCAAACCTCCTGTCCATACCAGAATGGTGTAAACATTTTTACCATAGGCCGCTACGCTACGCGGGTCGCACTCTGGTATTGAGACGGGTGCGACCATGGTGGATGGGAGTTGGGTCGACCGAGGTTGCGCAATGTCTAACCGCACGTTATCCAATGCGAAGCCAGGCCGGCCTCGAAATTAACATGTGAATGCAGGAAGTTGCGCAATGTCTAATCGCACGCGTTACGCAATGCGAAGCCAGGCCGGCCTCGAAATTAACATGTGAATGTTAGACGGCTCACAAGAAGTTGCGCAATGCCAAATTACGCAATGCCAAGCCAGACCTCGCAATTAACAATGTCCCGATGTCAAAATGACGCTAAATTTCAGCTCGGGACAATTCAAATTACGTTTCGGCAATTTCGGGGCAATCGGACAATTCTGACGTCCACGTCATTTAGGAACGCGATCCATCCGTGGGAAGCAAAGGGAAGCAACACTGTCTATTTTTCAGGTCTTTCAATTCACTCTTTTTAGCATTGCTGCAATTCAAGCAAGGTGAGCAAGTCATTAATAGAGCACACCCATGCCACCCAACCAACTATTCCCATTTTGGCGGCCTATGGACAGCTTTTTAAAAAGCTTTCTTGTTGTCAATGTTGTGATACATTCGACTGGCGCATCCAAACAGTAGCCAATCTCGCCGAACACTAGCCAACCACACCCGACTTTCCCGACCCAGGGCTTAGCATTGTCATGAATGTATGTTGTAACACAACAACCACATACTTCGCTTTACTTGCCCTTCTGCCCAAGCAAGGCGTCTGTTATGCTTGTTCTTTATTTCTCCGTGCTTAGGTGGCCTCGTCTGACCAGCTACACTTCGGATTGAGCGTGGACTCACCTCTGGACAACCTGGAGCTGTTCGCCCTCCAGTGCCTCGCCACGCCAAGTACCGACCCTGACGACTCTCCAAGCGTCAGCATCATTCAAGACGGGTACGTCACTGTTTACATGACTTCCTTACATCAAATGTACAACTAGAGTTCCACGACCTCATACCTTCGCCAAATGAGGTTAACCTTTATCAATGACGAATTATTTTCCCCATTCTTATGCAAATAAGATCCTCATTTGCATGAATTACATCAGTTGATCATATTCTCCTCCCAATGACAGTGTTATCTTAACAAAGAAGGTAATTCTAGCATTTTCTCATAAATTATGCAAATGAGGTCATGATTTGAATAAGTTATGTTGAATGATGTTCACCTCCAGTCAACTTCGAAATGCACAAGTATGAAATTGACAACATCAACCACTATGGAATTATAGTATTTTCTCATTAATTATGCAAATTAGGTCTTCATTTACATAATTAATATATGGCAATGTTCCTCTCATTCTTAATTACACATGTCACAAGGTAGAATAGTCCTATCATGGAAGGTAGCTGAATTATAGCATTCCCTCATTAATTATGCAAATAAGATCCTCATTTGCATAATTGTCATCTAATCATGTCAAGCATCACTTAAGCTACCTACATACCAAATATCAAGACGATCCGTCGACCGGTTATTGAGTTATCCTACTTTAAACATTTTCATACAAATGCTCCTGCAGTTCCAGAGCAAGCCGCTAGGGGGCCCAAACTCACGTGACTTCTTCCCTAGCACAAGAGCTACCTACCATCCAAAAATCATGACCCTAGCATGTCCAGATCACGAGATATCAAAACCGGAAGTTCCGCTGCAGTACCATAACAAGCCGCCAGGGGGCCCAAAATCTAATC